>JAFBJU010000101.1:341595-641046 GCA_016785305.1 Colistium nudipinnis
TTTATTTTTTTTTCTTGCAGATGTACCAGGAGTCGCAGGGGAGGGAAGGCTGTATCCTCCCAGACTGTGGCCCAGCAGTCCTGCCTTGCCCATGGTTACCATGGAGCTGCCGCCATGCCGACCCTGGTACAGGAGACTCCTCTGATGGACAGAAACCATCAGTCGAAATGAAAAGAGGTAAAGTATGACTGCTACACTGAGACTTAACAGTATATTAATCAAAAAAAAAATATTGTGAAATTACCTGACTCAATCATATTATATTATATCATATGTATAAAAAGCACACGGTACAACATGTGTAGGATGTCACTGACACATATATGACGACAGTGGATGGAATCCTTACAGCAGTGCTGTGGTTCACCCGTGTGACACCCATGGCCTGATTGGCGGCATCGCACCGCAGGTTCTCACTGCCCACTGGACTTTTCATGTCCAGGGCTCGATTCAGGTTGCCGTGGGACAACACGGAGTAGCCGATGCCTGCGCGGTTAAAAAGAAGGAGCGGGAAGTGAAAAAGAAAAAGATTGTTTCATGTGGCATATTTTTAACCTTGAAGTGTGATGAAGAATGTTTTTTTTTGTTTGACCATTGCCTTAACATGGGAAAATGAGAAGCGATTAGACTTTAGACACAGTTGATTACAGCGGGTCCAAATGGTTATACGAATAATGGAAATAGATCTGTAGACTGCAGCAGTGGCTGACATGACTGACAGGTGTGACACTTTCTGTACAGAAACCACAGAGCTGGTGGAGAGCCAGTTTCACTAAACAGGCCAAATGCACGTGTGGATTGGTGCGCACACACACGTTCGCACACTTACACTTACACACACACACACACACACACACACACACTTCCTGTGAGTTCACAGCCAGCTGCACAGAAGATTTACAGTACATGTGAATTTCAAAGCGAGCATTTAGCGAGACGACTGGAAGAGTTGAAATGGATTTTTATGCTAAATGAAAAAAAGTTTCAGTTATATTGCTGATTGTGATTAATTCAATTCAAATGCTATTTTCCACTCAGCAGAGTATTAATTTTTTTAAATTAAATACAAGGATAATTTCGGATAATTCCTTTTTATAATGAAACCCCTTTTTTGTCAACACAGAGTTACTAAAGTTTTAAATGAGTATAATACAACTTCAGTTTTAACTTTTATTCCTCTTTGTTAGAGACACTGTTGTTTCTGGCCCCTTGTTCGTACTGTATATACTTAACACAATATCTCCAGTAAATATTATTATTCATCCTGTGTCCCAGAGGCAGCCGAGGTCAACTCACCTGGGTGCGGAGACATGAAGGCGGTGTGTGCGTGCGGTGCAGCCGGGCTGACAGAGCCCGGTCTGGAGCTGACGGATTTGAAGGCCGGGGCCCTGAGGGAAGCCACGCTGGATCCAGAGGAGTTGGTGAAGCCGTTTTCACAGCCTGCAGACACCAGGAACTGGGCCTCCGGTGTGAGCAGGGACGGAGCCTGAGGTACAAAAAAAAACAAAAAACAAGATCAATTTGAAAAAATGCTCGCAAGTCAGGAAACATATATATTTGCAGAGAAAAGCTAGTTTTGGTTTAGTGTACTTTTGAGCCAGTACAGATTTGACAGTATGAGGACAAAATGCCACAGCGTTAGCTGAGGTCATGCGGTCGTGGGTGCAGTGTGCGGACTGACGTAGAAGCGCTGCCGCGCCACAGAGAGATCCATGCCCTCGCTCAGAGGATATTTCTCCGCCGCCGCCGCCGCCGCAGCGCTCTCCTCGGTGTCGAGCTCGGAGCCGTCGAGGCCGAGCCCTTTCCTGCGCAGGGTCTGAAGCGGAGACAGAAAGTGCTCATGGGAAATGTGTCCACGGTGACGGTGAAATACAAAACAGCTCGCTTCCCAGTCATTGTCCAGTACCTCCAGGATATCCGTGTTGGTGCGACTCTCGTGCGGCTCGCTGTACTCGGTGTACTTCAGCAGCACCTTGTCCATGTCGGTGCTGGCGTACTGGAACAGGCGGTTGGTGCTGTTGAAGATGATGAGGGCGATCTCGCAGTCGCACAGCACGCTCAGCTCGTACGCCTTCTTCATCAGGCCAAACTTGCGCTTGGTGAAGGTCACCTGTGTTACGGCATATACATTCTTCTGCATGAGCAAGGAATTGATTGAGAGATTGTGCAGAAAAAAAAAAGAGAAAAAACATCGTCTACTCTTCGACCCCCAGATGCAGATAAGGGAAAAATTCAGCAACGAAACCAACAGGCCATATCACCAAAAAAACATTTAGTCACAGAAATCTGATGAGAGAAAGAAACGGTATTTTCCAGCACTTTGAACATGGTTTAATTTCAGTTGCTTTCCTTTTTTTTTCGTTTCAGTTGTGTGCTTTTGTCAAAGTAGAACTTGAACTTTCTGAGACTTCCTCAAAGGGGCCCAAAGTTGCATTTATATCTATTTGAGTGGAATTCTGCCCTAAATATGCAAATCTGTAGATGGGTCCTACATGCTACAATTCAAATAATATAATTATGATGGAATAGTCGGTTGTTGATGATTCACGCAGCTAATATATATATATATATATATATATATATACTGTATATATTGATAGAATAAAGTGAGTGTAGGCCCACCTGTCTATTCCTCTGGTCCAGAATACGAGAGATTTGTATTTTCTTTCTTCCCATTTTTTCGGCCGTCTGTGACTATGGCACCTGTAGTACGAGGAAAAAAAACAAAAAAACATTGTTGTTGCATCATAGCTATTTTCACTGCTGCAGTGAGCCTGACCGTGATGTGATATCAAAGACTAATATTAATGACTTATTCAAGGTAATAGAACTTGGATGAAGAACGTTTCAATGGACACAAAGTTGCGTTCATATTCAGTAGTGTCTAAATGTGTGGGCACCGCTGTGTACGTAAGGCCTCCATCGAGTATCACTCTACAGTTTACAGTTAGAAACGACAATCTTAAATAGGGTTTATCTTCAAGATCATATAGATACGGTGGGAAAATGTCACCCGTTTGGTTGAAGTGACTCAAGTCCCTTCCCCCTCAGTTTTAGGGTAGCGTGTTTATTTTTACCTCCATGAGGCGAGGCGCTCTAAAGTTAGCCTGGCCCTTGCCGGGCCAGCAGTCTAACACACCCACAGTCTGGGTTACCCCGGGGCCACCGCGCGGTAGCAGCCCCAAGAGACAGGCTTTAAAAATACCACGCAGGGCTCCTTTTAAAGCTCGGGGCAGGCTGCGATGGCTGAAAAACCAAAATGTGGAAGGAAAACGGTGTGTTATTTGAAAGATAGCTGAACGCTAAGAGCCACCCACTCCTCTCTCATGAAAGGACAGGTCCGGGGGAGATGTGGATGGACTGTGGTCGGCCTGAGAAAGTCCATATTTGAAAGTCACACTCAAAGCTTATCTGTTCTCTTTTGGTTTTAGAAAAACCAAACTGCGCCTGTGCCCGACCTCCGTACGGAGATGGGCTGTGTAAACAGCCATGTGCAAATCAGAGGACTCAGTTCATTCCCCTATTTGCATCACGGCAGACATCCGTGAAGCATCTCTGCTCCGTGACCATCAAGCGCTAAATGAAATAAATCTGCACTTTAGACTTTTTTTCACCCTCACTCATCAGTCAGACAGTGACGTGAAGTGGCCTGACTCCTCTGACCTGGCCATACCGTACTTCTCAAAAGCCCCGATGACTTTTCACGGGTTTTTCCCCCTTTCATACATAGTGGACTTCTCTATATTTAGTTCCCCTGTCCCCTCTCTCTGAGCGGATATGGCGTCCGTCTTCCCACGACCCCTGAAAAAGTGCCCGCTGCCCCTCGATAGTAGCCTGGCACACAGGCATCCGGGGCATTTCTGGAGGAATCCCCCCATCCTTGCCCCCTCATCATTACCTTATAAAGCCCTGTGTCCCGAGACACACGTCAACATTTACACTGGCAGACAAACTCTGCAACTCCTGAATCCGTCACCTCTGAGAAAGCGTGTACGTGGAAGGAAAAAAAATATATACATGTATTTGTTTTATGTTGTCAACTGAGGGTCCCAGAAGTCCTATGAAGACATGTGAATGCCAAGCAGTCACTGCGTGTGTCCTGTATTTGTGCAATAATTACAAAAAACACAAACACACACACACACACACACACACACACCCTTGAGTCTTGTAGCTTCTATGGGGAAACGCGGCGTCTTTGCGAGAAACCTTCCCAGAGGCCACGCCGTGGAAAACACAGCACCTGAGCTTCTGTCTAATGAATGACAAACACATTCTAGGCTTAAGGTATAGATTATAGATTATAGATTAAAGGTCCTCTCGTTGTGAGGACATTTGTGATGCATATACGGCACAGGATGTTTTTCTGGCTGCAGTGAACAGTATGCATGAATGACGAGGGAGAAAAAAAAAAAGTAGGGCATTGGTAGAGGATTGGGGGTTCTGCTTTGATGGTTTTCTTTCCATGAGTCATTCAGAGCCTGTTGGGTTGTAAATGTTTTTTTGTTTTTTTTCATAATGTATGTGAATATTAGAAGCACAGGAGATTCACAAAAAATATATATGTGTATTCTCACAAAGCTGTTGTTGCCGGTTGAATCCATTTTAAAACGTATTTCACTTTCTTTGGAAGCAGGTGCGTGCAACGCGTCACATAATATTTTTCAATGCACCGCTATACTGAACCTTTGAAAACCTATAACCAGGCCATTGCGCAGCCTTGTTTTCATTGTTTAACATTTTGGTCAAACATCACAGTCCTGTGTTCAGAGGGTAAAATGTAAAACCAGACCCAAAATGGCCTCCGAAACTCCTAGACCATCAAATCAAACTTTCAATCTTAAATTGTATTTTAAGGCGCGAATATTCATCACCCTTTTCCGCCCATGTGAAATGTTCCGTTTACAACATCTTAACTTATAAGATGCACTTCTTCGCGTTACAGGATCAGAAGTCCTACCTATGATCAGGACTTTACATGAACACAACAGTGTCTGTATGTGTGTGGCACGTCCTCAGGGTCACACGGTTCAGGCGGTCACCGGGTCTTTGCAGAAAAAATGGTGAGGAAATATTTGTCTAATTTTAACAGGAGATAATTGAATTGCCTTGATATTTTTTGATAGAGCCAGAATAGCAAGAGTGCATGCAGACACGGGCTGAACATTTGATCTTTCCATGAAGCAGGAGAGAAAAAAAAAGAAAAAGCTTTATATAAAGATCCAGTGGACTCTGGGTGGAGACACGTCTTTTAAGACATCCATCTATCTTTAAATCAATCAATTTATCTATCTATCTATCTATCTATCTACCGAGATGAAATCTCAGTGGTTGGTCATTTTGCTATGAGGCCATAAAACACACTGAGGAATTTCTGCCCCCATTTATTGCCGAGACTAAATTTGCTCAGGCGGAAAAATGTGCAACAGTGAGCTAAAATTAAAAATGCATTTTGTCATGCAATGTTTAGGGGTTAATTAGGCCAAACAAATTGTTGACGTCATTCACAACAGGGCGTTTAAGAATAGCCTGTCTGTCCCCGAGTTGCCAAGCATCCCTGTCCGATATAGCCTCATCTATAGGCTGCTGTCAATAACACAGCAACAGGTTCTTCACTCACAGCGGAGGCAGGAACACCATCAGGAAACTTTCCACTGAAATATTATAAAGAAATATATACTGTATATATACTGTCTCTTATACACTCACCTGTTCCTCGAGCTCCGTCCCTTCTGAGTTTCGCCCTCTTCGATGGAGACCAGTCAGCGGGTCGGAGTTGCGTATAATGAAAATAATAAAAAATAACAAAAAGCATCGATGTGTAACCGGTGCGGACGAGTGTTGTGTGCGTGTGTGTGTGTGTGTGTGTGTGTGTTTGTGTTGTGCTGCTGTGCTGATGTGGAGATGTTTCACCTGATGGATCTGGAGGAGCGCAGCTCCACAACAGCTGGCAGCCGCGCCCCACCCCCCTCCCCTTCCGTCACCACGCCCCCCCCCCCTGCCATTCGACACACCCCGCCTCCATCACTGACCCCTGCCACACAGCAGCAGCGGCAACAACTTTATGTTTATTTGAATTAATTCAGTTTTTGTCGTATTTGTGACGCAGATAAATGGTTGCGATTGACAGGTGAAGATTCATTTTAATGGAAAAAGGTCCCTGTATCACATTTTTTACATCTAACAATCATAAACATCACTGTTCCATTCCTGTAGTCCTCACTTTGAGTCATTGCACTTGAATTATAATAAATCTGATCCTTTAAGGCAGGTGTCACATTGAGATTCACAGCTTCACCCACAGCTTCATTGAAATACTTTTGGTGGGAATTTACTTTCTTTTCACTGATGTGTGTGAAGCAGTGATGCCTATCATTTTTCTTATGACCACAAAATACAAAGTAATGTCTATGTGTGAACCCTTATCAGGCTTCATGAGCTGTGAGAGAGATTTCCTCTTATTAGGCGTGAGAAAATAAAAATATGCAAAGTAAAACTTTTCAGTAAAAGAGGAGAACTCAGGCTGAGAACAATCCTCTTGTAATAATCAACCTCTTGAAGAGAAACCACTGGATGTTATTACTATATTCCGTTGAAAAAAGTATTTTACAGAAGTTTTACTGGTGACTATGAGTGTGTTAACAAGCAAACTAGTTTCCTAATTATGAACATTTTAAACAGGATTTGAGACAAAACCAAATAATCCGCACTTGAACACACACTATTTTTTTTTGTCAGTACATTCAACCTGTGTCCACCACAGGTAAAAAAAAAAAAAAAAAAAACGTAAAATAAAATCCTCAAACACAAAGCTAAGACACTGATGGGCAGCAGACGCACTGTCACGAGTTAAAAAGATATATTTAGAGGTAATAACCGAATGAGCTGCATTATGGACTATTTTTGGGATGTGACTCGATGCACCCCCAAAAATAATATGGTGACAAATTACTAGCACAGATCATCTGTGGAAGTGCGGACAACAACTCTATTTCTCTCGACCCTGCGCGCTGACAAACACATCAGTGCGCGCACACACACACACACACACACACACACACCCACATATAGGGCTATGTGCCACACACAGTTTGGGATCCCAGGAGATGGCTTAAACTGTGGATCTGATGCAAGAGTAAGCAACCTCCCTGCAGACCTCCAGGATTCATCTGCATGGGCTATACTAAGCCAACGGAGGATAGCGCAAACCCCCAGGTGTAAATACGGCTAATCACCTGTAGCTAAGAAGACATTATATTTGTGTTAGTGTGCATGGCTTAGAAATGTATTCTTAACACTGTATGATGCCCCTCAATCCACAGACTGAAGGCAAAATCCCAACCGGGGTTATTAAATATCATCATGTAGGAAAGGGCCATGAAGTAGAAAGCACAGACAGACAGAAGTGCCTTTGAGAAACTTTCCGTATCACGTCAATTTTTTTTTCTTTTTTTTTTTTTTTAATTTTCCTGAAACTTCTCACTTCTGCTTTCGACAAGATCAGCCACGAGCCTTTTAGAGCGTGTGGTGAGGCTGTCGTATTCCAAAATAGCCTCCCTGGTCAGTGCACACGCGTGAGAGCAATTGTTCACATTGTGTACCTTAATAGCTACATTCTTATCTACATCTCAACAGAATGAGGGTTGCACCTTCATCCCGCTCACCAACCCCCAGACCCCCGACCGAACAACAAGGCCTCTGTAGCACAAGTCACACACTGTAAGTATGTCAAGGTGTTCGCGGTCCAGCAGCGGTGGCCTATGCATGAACTATAATAAAACTGCAATATATAGTACACATATAATAAAGCACAGATGCATGCAGGAAAAGTCATTCATGACATTACTTGGTTTCCATATTAACCTAATTGTATGTTCTGTTTTGCAATGTGTGTAAAAAAGCAAATCTAAACTGTAGAGTATAAGAATAAAAAATATTCAAATGTTTGGTGTATTTGGGGGCAGGAGGCTGCATGAAGGGACCGATCAGGAGAGCAGGTGTGCCCAGACATACACCTGATGTTGGTCAGTAAATGAGGCAGCACACCTGAAGTGTGTCGGCGGATGAGCCTTCAAAAGGGCTCAGAAGACGAGACGCTCCGAGAGTGCGCATGGAGCTGATGGGCACGAGTGGATTGATTTATGCCATAAATGTCAATAAAGTCTATGCTGAGTGATCAACGGGCCACCTCTGAGTGTCTGGGTGTGCTGGGAGGAACCATCGTGTCATGGAGCAGGGCTACGGTAATGTATGGGTAATGGTCTCATTTTTTACACAGGAATCGTGTAGTGCTTTTTGGACAAGTGGTCACATTTGAAATTGAGATTTGCTATTTTCTTGGAGTAAAAATGTGTGTTGGTGTTTTATATATTCAGTTCCTGCAGCGTATCTGTTTCCACCCAGTATGCTATCTAGTTAATCCCACATTCTGCAACAAACAAACACCAAAGCATAACAAGCCCCTTTTGTCACCACACCAGATTATAACACATGCATACATGGCAATTATATATGGTAGGCCTTATATTATTGTGTGTGTGTGTGTGTGTGTGTGTGTGTGTCTATATTTATTTATATATTAACGTTCACATTCCAAAAAAAAAAAAAGGAATGCAATGCAATTAAAAAACCTGACTTCGTAAGATAAGAATGGGATGATGAGTGTTTTTGTGTGTGTGTGTGCTGAGGGAGTGAACTCTGCTCCTCATTGTGAGTGAAAAGTCCATTGTTGTTGGTGGAACTTTTTAATCCCGGGATTGAAAGCACATCACATGCTCAGACTGAGCACCCACACCGCCGCTGTGGAGGAAACCGGCCGTCCCGACAGGACAGGGACACATTCCAGCTCTCGGCCATGCCACTGGACTTTCTGGGTCGAGTTTAGGGTTTAATCTTTTTTTTTTTAGTTTGCTTCTTTTCTTCAACGCATCCTAGCACGAGGTTTAAACGTTTCCGCAGCTTTGCGGGGCACGAAGATGACGCACACGTACAGCCAGCGATCCCTGCTGGTCCTGAGCTCGCTGGGGATCTTA
The DNA here is from genome assembly GCA_016785305.1 of Colistium nudipinnis. NCBI lineage: Eukaryota > Metazoa > Chordata > Actinopteri > Pleuronectiformes > Rhombosoleidae > Colistium > Colistium nudipinnis. Next base: position 350,628 of record JAFBJU010000101.1, read on the forward strand.
TCCGCCATCATGTCCGTGCTGTCGGTCACCCTGATCTTCCAGCTCCGGACTCAGCAGGCGTCTCCCTCCTCCTCCTCCTCCTCCTCCGCCGCCGCCGCCGCCGCCGGCTCCCCGGTGCTCCCCGCCCGGGTCTGGGCCGTGCTGCTGCCGGTGTGCACGGTGCTGTCCTCCCTGGCCCTCACCCTCCACCTCAGCTCCGCCGTGGTGTGCCTCCTCCACGGCTACCTGTCCACGGAGGTCTGCAGGGGAGAGCAGGACAGCGACAGGTAGGTTCAGCGCGCGCCTGCACCATGGCCACCATCCACAGATGAATAACCTGCACTTAATCTGAACTGTGTCACTGTTCTTATAGTCTGCAAACTTACTCTCTCCCATCCCCCCGAATTACAGCACCCATTCACACACGGCCGGCTCACCGTTCATTCCCATGGGTGACATTTAATCATTTAATAAGTCAAAAAGTAATCAAACAACAGCGTCAGCATTATATCAGCCCACTGCAAGGTTTTCTTCAATGTGGTATGTGGAGGCGAAAGTTTGTTAGAGGCTGTGGCATAAAGAACTTCAATGTATTCTTTCGTCAAATAATGCAGTTTCCCCATTTGCAGGCAATACACAGCTTTGCAATATAATATCCAACACAACAGCTGTGTCATGTTGCAAAAACTGTCGCAAGTGGTGTCAAAGAGACATCAATTCAACTTGAAACTCAAATTTTAGGCTGTAGATGAATGGATGGTTTTAATTGTCCGCCTCTTACAAGCGCAAAATTGATAAACTCGAGTAAAGCCAAACAACAATATGGGTTTCTGTTTTGTGACCGAACGGAATGTGTGCACACTCTTGCATCCAAGTGGGGGAAAATGCCATTAAATTAGGTTAGTCTGTGTTTCTCCACCTTCTTTATTTGTTCTCCGCAAAGTGCCGCCTCATCTTGGAGGATAAATTCAACTATATTAGGTTTCATGAAAGGAAAACACGGTCGCAGAGGCATAAAAGCCCCTATGTGTCAAGAGTGCAGAGGCCCACACTGCAATGTTGTTGGTCTACCCCCACCTCGCAACCCCCATGAATCCCGTCCAAACAATGGCCTTCCTCTCATTATGCACCCAGTGCACAGCCTCTGCTTTGGCCCTTTCCCACGTCCGTTTACAAATCCAACAGCATGCCCCGCGACCTCTGCGCTGACCGAGGAGACATTCCAAGAAAATGCGAATTTCAATGAGCAACATTTAAACGCCTTGTATTAAAGCATACCCACGTTATCAATAATCAAATGTTATAGGAGCCACAGTTCTGACATCACACTATTCAGGGGAGAAAGTAGAGGCACAAGGGAGCGCATGCAAACAAATGTATTCAATAAAATTGTCTTCATATTTTAATGTGAAAAGTAAAAGTATAAACTAAGTGTATCTGAGCCACGACACTTAACCTCCGGCATTTCATTCAACAGAGCAGACTGGTTCCTATTGGACAGCCGATCTGTACGACATGTGGCTATTGGACTCTTCTGCCTGGGTGTTTCTGTATACTTGGCAGGTAAGAACAAAACATTCAAATCGGTTACGGCCTTCTTACACACTTCTTTGTGTTTCTATAAAGCTTTTATAATTTGTATGCAGGGTACCTTTACTTTAATTTCAACAAAAAAAAGAGAAAAAAGGAAAGTCACTGCCACTGCAGTTGATTTTCAACAGCAGAGGCAAAAACAGCACTGCAGCTTCTTTTTTTTTTCCTTTCTTTCTGGTTGGTCCAGCGAGTCCGAGAGAACAATGCGCTCTTTGAGCAGCGTCCATGACTTAAGTGTTTTTTTTTTAAGGCTGAACCTGGCAGCGCTGTGGTGCTCTGTTCCACTGAGCAGCTTGTACTGCGGGGTCAGCGGAGGCAGTCGATCCATTGTGAGGGAAGACGTGCGTCGTCCTTAGGACCCCAACTTTAGCCACGCTCGTGAGGTAGCGCAGCGAAGGAGAGTAGGAAAGCAACACCAGGCAGCTCAGGAAGCCAGGTCACATCCCAGGGCCGTGCTTCTCTCCCGCTTCCTTTGGCACGCCAGAGTCCGTGTTCCTTTTCCTGCAGACACGCACGAAAAGTCAGATGAGGACAATCTTGCAGTTTTAACCTTTATTTTACATTGCTACAAAATAAAACACATGTCTGTGATTCCAGTCTCAAAAGCAACATGTCTAGACTGGGATTCAAGTAGAAAATAACATAAGTAATGTCATAGAGCTCATCATTTATTATCATTGTTTGTGTAAAATTGAAAAGAGCCTTTAGTGAGTCTGTGAATTATCTGATTTCTCTCCCTGCCTATTTCTATTCCTTCCCAGCCATGTCCATCTTCATGCTCCTAATCTTTGAGGTGGAGACGGGTGTGGCCAGCGCCTGCGTCCTCTCTTCGGGGATCCTCGTCCTGCTGCTGGTCGTGATTCACTCTCTGGTCAAAGCCTCCTGCGGTGCCAAGCGCCCTCACAGCGACCACCTCAACACGCTGTACAAGAACGACCACGGGAGCACCAACGCGCCCCTGTCCCGGCCCTGCGAGCTGAAAATCGGCGTGGACAAGCCGCGGATGCACCGCAGCACGTCCCACCTCCAACACCAGCTCCCCTACGCTCACTGCAGCAGCCCGACACAGAGGGATCCATACCACCCCCACCATCACCAACAACAACAACAGCAGTACTCTCCTGCTGGAGGCTCGCAGGGCCAGCTGAGTGACAAAGACGGCTACAGCAGCGGTGGCAGCTGTCCCAGAATGCACCGGACCCTGTCTACTGAATCTGGTCTGCTGCAGGCCCAGACCAAACCCTGGAATGGCGTCAACAACGAGATGAGGAGCGTCCTCGCGCGCAAGTCTGGGATTTCTGCAAAAGACTCTACTCTTGTGTGACTTTAGAGAAGATGAGGGTGTGGTTAAACCATAGGGGATGACTCTCATGTACCATATGCCAAAAGACAATTACTCATCTCAAACAGACGTAACTGTCAATCTGTATTATCTTACACTCATCATACTCATCCTGACTGATAAGAGACAACATGAACCTGATCTACCGATTTCTCCAATTGGGATTATAAAGCATGTCTGATTTGTTGAAACACCGGTTGAGGTATTGAGGGTTATTTTGTATAATTTGTAGTGTTTTGTATCATTGAACTTGATTTCAAATCCCCATAATGGTGTAAATACTTTTATTTCAATGGCTATGGTAGCTTTTTACCAAATATATGGGCAGACTTGTTTTGTGTGGTTCAAAAGTATTTCCTATCACACTTAAATCAATTCTGTAAAATACAATTCAACTTAAGGGTAGAATGATTTTTGGACACTTAACATTAAAACAATGTTGACAAAATGTCTGAAAAGGTAATTTCACTGCACATTTCACTCAGTTCTGATGACAGAAGATCTTGCGTCTTAAAATAGACCAAAGTGAGATTTGATCATGTTTGGAGGAACTACTGACCTTAGACACCTTTGTTATGAGGAAGTAGGTGGGACATGAGGAGCAGGGACAAGGGGACTGGGAGAAAGGCTCACATCACGTAAGCTGCATGCAAGTGTCAGCAGGAAATGGAGGGGGGGAAAAAAACAAAAAAACACAACATCAAACTGCCAATGTTCCACGACAGTGTTCAAAATAAATAAATGTATCAAACCAAAAACAAAGCTAATGCATAAACGAAGGTATGATATGGAGTAAATAATACAAAAAAAGTACAGACAATGAGCAACTGAAAATGACCGCACAAGAAAATCTTTGAAAAGATTGGGTGGATCATGATATGGCAACAGATGTTTTGCAGATATGGAATTATTACAGCTTTTATGCGTTATATGTTTGTTGTGATCAGGATAGTCCGTCCCCCCCCCTTCACTCCACACACACCACAGTGTCTCATCATCAAGTTCACTGCTGCCTCCTACCTGCGTCCTTGAGAGTTGCTAATCTTCTCCTTCATGCTGATGGCCTGACGGAGGAGGCCGTCGATGTTCTTGAAATACAGGCTGCTGTTCGTCATGCTCTTCACGGCACTGCAAAAGCCAAAAGTGCATCAGTCGTTGGAGAGCACCGCAGGGGATTGTGTTAGTGTGTCGGCCCCTGCTTCTCACCTGCACGCGTACTCTACAGTGTAGATGGCTCCCTGACTCTGCTCCTCCCAGCTCTGCATGTCTGTCTGTGTGGATAGTGAAAAAAAAACCCACAAAACATAAGAAAAATGCCATCTGGGTAAATAAGAGCAACTCCATCACACTATAAGCCCTAAGACCTTAAGAGTTTAATTCACAGGATGTCGTTTTTAATATTGTCTATAGTTCACAAAGAGCTATACTCTATTTTCAGGGTCCCTGTATTCATTAATATTCATATTACTGGGCCACATGGCAAAATGTCTGCCGAGAATAAAACCTTTATTATATCCTCCCCTCCTCAGATTTAACATAATATTTAGGTAACTGGTGTTTTAATTTACCAATCAGGGTTACTTGTCATATGACAATGGGATTAAAAGACCAATCCGACAGGGTGATTTTAAATTATTTGTGTTTTTGGTTGATACCTTGTGCTGCACCAGCTCTGGCAGAGACCTCCTGACGTGCTCCTGCAGCCTGTAGAGAGCCACTGACGGCTCGTTAGCCAGCACGTACATGCTCTCCGTGAACTTGTCAGTCACTGTGGAGTCAAAAGAAATACAGACCCAGGCATTAGAATACACAAAGGTGGTGAGCATCAACGGAGGGAGACGTCAGACAGCTGGGGACACGCAGGAGACATGGGGACACAGCACAGGTGACGCAAAGCGTTAGCTGGGCGGCTAAGGCAAGCTAACGGCTACACTCTAGCCGCTATGGACAAGTAACAACAAGTTAATTTCCGATGTATTTTAGTATTTACCTCGTCTAACTTTGAGCTGCATCTCTTGGTCCTCCATGGTGTAATCTAGGTATCGCATAGACAACCAGAGAGTGCGTGCGTGTGTGTGTGTCAGCTGATCACGGCTTCTTTTTCCGTGTTTTTGTTGGCATGTGTCACATTATAACATTCCGGCGAGAAATATCGGTCGGGAAAGAATAGAGAAGACACAGTTACCTTCCCCCATAGTGCCAAACTCAGAGGAACACGAGGGAAGATCGAAAGCTGTTTTTATCTCCTTTTTTTTATAAAATGTTTTTATTAATCGTCGGTTTCCATTAGACGCAAATCAACTGAGGGATAAGTAATGAAGCGCCGTTGCACTTGATCAGCTAAACCCAGCGTGCGATCTGAAATCATTTACTTTCAGTTTTCGCAGAGGAAGTATGAGGACCGTGAAGCTGGACGTGGTGAGTGGACACGAACATCACATTTATACACATTTCCTGGACACTTTCTTGTTACGACACGCAAGTGATAATCGCCCATGTTTTTTGTTTGTTTGTTTGTTTTTTTGCAGTGATCATGGAGGCGAGAGGTGATGAACAGGTTCCAAATGGCCAAAATATTCAGACAAGTAACGCTGAGGCTTTTACCTGTGAGTCCAGAGATGACCGGACCAATGGTATTTGGGCACTTTATGTATTATCTTTTTCTTTTCTTTTTTTAAGTGTATTTTCTCCATCTACAACATCTATGCCATGTCACATTTTAAATCATCTCCGCCGGTGTCTCCAGAGAACACGGATGTGGACGAAGATGGTTTGTTCAAACACTCCACCACGCTGACCAACAAGCAGCGTGGGAATGAGGTTACATTACGCCCGGCAACACTGGACTGTGAGTACCGGCAAAGATGCTCTGATGGCAAAATCCTCAGTACATTGTGTGTGTGTTAACACCAGCGTCGATTTATTCCTGTCAGCTCTGTCCATACACCAGCTGGCAGCTCAAGGCGAGGTCTCCCAAGTGGCTGCGCACCTGAGTAAAGGTGAGGAAGCTGGATATCACGAGCCATCCACCCAAGAAGTGCACCAGCATTAAATTGTGTGTCGGACTCATTTCCATATTTGCAGATGGCTCCCTGCTGAGCAGGCAAGACGAACGAGGCTTCACGCCTCTCATGTGGGCCGCGGCGTTTGGAGAGAAAGCCGTGGTGGACTTCCTCTTGGAAAAGGTGAGAATTGGACCTCTGATCATCCAGGATGAGATGCACCGCATGCACTCATCTTGTGGATTTTATTTTTGTTTTCAGGGTGCAGACCCCAAGACAATTGCGAGGGAGCGAGAGAGTGCCCTGACCCTGGCCAGCTCTGGAGGTTTTGTGGATATTGTCGAGTCTCTTCTCAGACACGGAGTAGACATCAACACTTACGACTGGGTCAGGTTATGACTTTTTTGTTTGACGTTACACATCATCACAAATGTGTACGATTTATCAGTCAACACTGAAACGTAACTATAATATAAATTCTTGTTGTTTTGGATTTTGATCTCAGAATGGTGGGACTCCTCTTCTTTACGCTGTCCGAGGGAACAACATCAAATGTGTAGAGGCGCTTTTAGGTACATTGCAAGTCTATTGAGTCATGGTAAATTCTAGCAAATTCTACATTTTTTTCACTTTCCACCACCCATCTCTATTTCAGCCAAAGGAGCAGACATGACCATTGAGTCAGACTCTGGGTACAGCCCAATGGCCTTAGCTGTTGCCCTTGGACACAAGAAGAGTATGTATTGTCTCACCTGATAAATACAACTTCTTATAACTATAAAAAAAAATGTTAAGCCATAGTGAAATGAAATTCTCATGTTCTTTGTTTTATAGTTCAGAAAGTCTTGGAGGACCATATTGTAAAACTCTACAAGCCGACACCAGCATCAACATGACACTGGTTTGGATAAATATTTAGAAATGACAGCTATTGACAGTCTGATCTCCATCCAGTTTTCCATCGGTGGTGGGATGACTTCTGTTAAAATGACATGTTACTGTAATAGGTCAATACATATGCAGATACATTTACATAGAGTAAACTAGATTTGTTTGTTTATATGCAGTTCTTTAGTTTATTTGTGTGCATTGCCCTGTATGCAGCAGTTATTTTGTTTGGCTGGAGGACGGCAAAAAAAAGACTGTAAACTAGTTTTAATAAAATTGTATTTTTATATTGTTTGTTTCACTGGAATGCCACTTTAGTTCAAAGGCACAATACAGATACACATTACAGATGCATCACAAAAGTCCCATTAATTCGTAAATTTAAGCTCAGATTCCATACCAAGCCTCCCTTGTATGGGTGAAGAGAGACCCACTCCAAAAAAGGCCACGTTCACATCAGTTGCGGAGGTGGTAGCGCAGTCGACATGTTTTCAAAGTGCCACCACACCATCCTGTGCCCTGTACTTCACCCACGGGTCACTTCCTCTCTCATGAGAGGGTTAAAAAAAATGGTCACGAAGCGTATTCCCCCAGGATGTCCAAGGAATAAACAATTATTCTCCCAAAAAAGTCAGCACTATTCTCAAACATTATTTTTACTTTGTCCACCGCAGGGGCCTCCTGTATGGGAAAGCTGTGGGTGTGGAGTTAAGAACAAGATAAGCATGTCCAGGAAAATATTGTCAGATACTTATTATTACCTCCCATGCCACGTTATAAAAAAATTAAGGATATCTGAAGTGAGTTGTTGTCTTCTGGGTAAAAATGGCTGATCACTGTAAAGTCTCCGTTCTTCGGACAGCCTACAGAAAGCACAAGGAGCCGATTATTTACCTTGACTTTTCACACTTAATGCAATATGATACAGTAAATTACTAAGGCGGTGAATGAGCTCACTGTTGGTGATGTGGTTTTCAACTGGAAACTTGCCAATAATTGGTTTTACCTTCTAGTCTGCAGGTTTTTGCTGAGAAGCCTCCCTGGAATTGCACCTTTAACTCTGACACCCGGACAGATTGGGGTAAATCCAGAGTCACCCACTGACATTCACCCTGCAAATAGATAGAATTCAGATTATAACTCACAAAGATATGAGATGTTTAAAATCCGGGTGCTGGTCATGATCTCTGAGCACCTTGAGTATTTTATATTATATACTACTAAGGAATTGTAATCAAGTTTTGGAGTATACACTGTATTCACACTGCATACATTAACAAACATTTTTACTAAAGACAGGCAGCAATACTGCCAATTTAATGTAAATACAATCCCCCATAATGCAACACCCTGAGGACATGTAAGCCTATACTTGTCCCCAGGTATTGTCAATCATTTCCTGTTAGTATACATCCATCAAATATATTGATTACTTACAAACAGCAAATATTAATAATCACAGTGAACAGTAGATGGTGAGTATATATAAAGTGTTGTATATAGTATTGGATTGGGACACAGCTGTATATAACTTTACCTGGTCTGAGTTCCAACATGTCTCTTCATTACAGTCAAACATGAACTTTTTTCCAAACTGCTTCACATCTCTGTTGAGGACAGAACTCACCCTGAAACAAACACACAGCTCAGCTTCTCCTTACAGCCAACAACACAGAGGTACTTCTATGATATATACATACTATCGTAAACTACGGGCTGTAAAAGCCGCCATCTACTCGTTTTCATAAATAAATGAATGGATAACAGCTCGTTATTGCTGTTTACCTGCTCTGTGTCTCCCTGCATATCAACGAAGACGCCATGGTGACAGTTCTGATCACGAGGTGCCGTCAAACGACGCGGCCGCAAAGCGCGTCTTTGTTTTTGCGACAGCGTCGCGCTAGAGGCGTTTTCTTCTTTTCGCCACAAGATGGAGAAAAAGCACCGTGGGAAAACCACAAAGAAGGCCACAATGAAGGTAAACGCGTGTTTACCTCCACACCTACTGCTTGAAAGGAGAAGCGCTAAAGCCATAAACCATTACACGCGAGTCTCACTGAACTGTGTGCCCGTGGGTTTTGTGTGTGTTTACAGTGTTACACGCGCGCCGTCCGTGTGATTGCAGCGGCAGGTGCAGCTGTGTCTTCAGGAAAACCAAAGGTCAGATAGGGATCGATCAGGGGGTAGAGGACGGCAAAGACAGGACCGAGCCAAAGGTAAATCGATAAGCTAAGCATCGCTTCCTTCAAATAGAACACGCCAAATAACAGCCAATCCCAGACAGTACATGTCCGTGAAGGTAATAGTGCGCAGGGCCTTTTCTTATTGATCCGCAGCAGATTGGATCATCCTATAAAAGAATCCAGCTTCGCTGCTTTTATTAGAAAACAAAGCTCTATTTCATAAGCTGGGATGCAATATCACTGCAGTACAAGTGTGGGTGTGTGTGTGTGTGTGTGGGAGGGTGTGTCAGAGGCTACAGATTTCAGACTAAACCATGTACACTGGAAAACACACTGATTATTGATGTTGGGTCCAATCTAAGGAGTAGGGTTAGATTAATTATCCAGCAGATTAAAACAACTTAAAATGGTGACTCTTGATTCTGTGTGTGGGTTGTGTGTGTGTGTGTGTGTGACTGCCTGTATTTAGCACACGGCTCATTACCGGTAGAGAACTCCTGCTGAGGTTTCGTCACAGTGCCCCTTCACTGAAGATAATCAATAGGTCTGAAATACAAAACCTGATGAACCCAGTTTCTGTGAAAATTGTGCAGGGTCTGGGGAGGGTGACTGGATTGTGAGGACAGGACACGCACACTCGCACACTTTGTAAGTCTTGTACTTGCGCGCCTTAAGGCTTTGGATTTTACTGCAGATCCTTGTCATGTATTTGAGATTGAGTATAAATTGTAATATTGTCTCTACGTGTTGTGCTGTGAGTGGTAATGATCTTTTCATCTAAAATATTGCATGTTTCCCAAAACATTAAAGTACTTCTGTAACTTGGGTTGATGACGGCATCAGCGAGGGCTAAAGTGGGGAAGATTAATTTTTACCATGACAGTTTACGCTTTGTCTTTCTGGTTTTTCGTTGTCTTGCGAAAAAGCATGTTTTGTTCACATTTCACTTCTAACATCTTCTGTTTAATATTTTTCAAGAGTTTTTCCTGCTCGCTGAGCATTTTCGAAGATAATCTTCCGTTTTTAGTCCTCATGTTCCCCTCAGCCATCTCTGACACTCTGTCATCACAGCGGCTGCTGCGGCTCTGAGATTTTATCACCTCTCTTTGTGGGTTGTGTCCCATGAGGCAGCATTAGTGGACAGCTTACTTGACTTTGGGTCTCACTTGCATGTTACCATGGTAACTTAGGCCGCGCAGTAACCCCCTGGCTGTCAGATTAAAAGTATGGAAAAGTCTGTCCAATCAACACTGAGCGATTCGTTTTCTATTTTTAGAATATTTTTGGTGTACTCTGTGTGAACCTTTTTTGACCTTTTGCACAAAATTATGATCACCATCAATATTCCCTCGTGTTTTGTGGTTGTGTGAAATATTTTCCATTTGTGATTGTGGCCATAGACTGCACTCCTAGTTTTCCCTTTAATGCGACCTTGAGAGAACACAAGTCCATGTGTACAAGCTCAATGTGACAATTAAATATTGTTTCAGTGAAAAGCACGCCCACTGTGTGTGGATGATGGAGCAGTGAGGGGCATTGGAAAAGCACATCTATTGTGCTATGTGTATTATTAAGGGTGCAAACTGTCTTCCCTCGTCGTAGCTGAAGGACTTTAATGCAGTCTTTTTATATATATATATGCACTGGAAACGGTGAGCATTTAAGCAACACTGTCAACCTCTAAAAATCCTCTTCCATCTTTGTGGGAGCATATTCAAGGTCACTTGTGATGGACATATTTTTATTATTGTAATATAATTTGTCCTTCATTAGAGACGCTCAACATTGTAAAAAAAAATATATATATTTCTTAACAATATTTAATTTGTTTGCACTTTCAATACAATGGACATTGGGTGGTTTCATAGAAATGCAAACTTTAAACTCAAATTTAAAATTAATACGGTGTCACACTAATTTGCACAGCAGCATTATTTTGAGATTTCATTTGGAGGCATTTGTCGAAGCATATGGACAAAAGGTGATACAAATAATCAGCTATAGGGGCCCAGTCTCACCCCCATGCATAGCAGATATTTGCAAGTTTCAGACGGACACAGTTCTCACCTGGTGCTCGTGTTGTTTGAATAACAAATGCATGTTTGCCCATTTGAGATTGCACAAGTGAGCCACAAAAACCTGCTCTGTAGTCGCAATATTGAGATAGCTGTGTGTGCATACATAGTCGGGAGCAAAATAACCAGCCACTAACTGGTACTTGGGATGATCTAGTCATGTGCTACCTGCAAAAACGCACATTTCCTAGAATGAAATCAGCCATGAATAATCATGAATCGAACCTTTTCTTTTCTTACTCCCCACCGTTAGACATGCTTAAGTGGATTGGAAAACATTCTAAATGTACTGGCGCCGTGTGCTTTAAACCCCTTGCACTAAGCCTGTTAAAATAGGGCCCACAGTCCCATGTCATCGGAAACGTGTGTGCCTGTGTGTGTCGGCTGTATTGAGAGGTAAATGAGCAGATGCTTCAGGAGGTAAAACAGTCACTGTGGTCAATTCCAGAGTTTACGAGCTGTGGGCACTTTGTGCAGTTTGTCTTAATGAGTCGGGTGATTAATGCGCGTGATGCTGTCAGCCCAGGGACACAACATTCGGGCTGGGGCAGCGCTACAGCACATCCGGCTGTCCCCCTCTCCGGCCAACCCCCGTGACCTCACTAAAAAATGTTTTAATTGAGTTTTAATTTGACTATGGAGTCTAGAGTCTGGACGGTTGAAACTTTTTTTTCTGCCAATATTTGGAATCTGGTGTTACAGAAGCAGCAGTCAGCGGTTAGTGATTCTGGTTGTGCATTCCGAGGCTGAACAAAATAGGTGCGGAACTTACGCGCCGTACCTGTTCAATTTGTGGTTTTGGGTAGGAATCAGTAGTTTGTGACAGCTGTGGTTCATGATTTAACACAAACTCAGCCGCCTACAGCCACAGACGGCATCCTTCCTCAACGCGGCTTAGTGGCCATAAATCAATTCGTTTAGGGCGACACCATTTGGCATTCTTTGGGGTCCAACTCGTTTTATTAAAGCGGGAAATGGGCAGAAACGCGAGGCACATCTGTCGGCTGCTGCGGCAATTAACAGCGGATCTTGAGCCGCGGTGGCGTCGTCTGGCAGAGCGCCTTGTTCATCCCCGTGTCGAAATGTTCTGCTCCAGTTTGAGTGAGGTTCTCTAATTAAATCATTCAAACGCAGAGCATTGGCACAATATGCTCCGCTGCCTTCATTACAAAGCACAATCACTTGTAATTTATTCACTCAAAATAAGGATGTGCGGCAACACGGAGTGAACTCGCTCTCCTCTCCGTCTTCTGTGGTGATGGCAGGCCACGTAAAGGTGGACGTGAATGCTGGACTTTGGATGACCGGAGCGTGCCGGCACTTGGATGTGTCATTTATTGTCGTGCCCAAGAGGGTGGCCACGTTTTCCTGGCAAAAGAAGAATTCAAAGAATAAACATTTCCAATCCTGTTATTTATTGAGTTATTTGTGGACATACATTTCAAGCATTGATTGAATCCATTCAGAATTTGTAAATCTGATCATCCATCCGTCCTAAGATCCATTCATTCATTATCTATGCTGCTTGTCCTTTCAGGGTCACAAGGGGGCTGCCGTCAGGACCTTGGATAGGTCACATAACAGGGCTGAAGACGGCAGCTCAGATTCACATTTATTAATTAAGAGTGTCCTATTTAACCATACTGCATGACTTTGGAGCGTGGGAGGAAGCCGTAGTACCTGGAAAGAACCCACAGAGCCCACCGTGCCACCCCGTGTCCAGATACTATATATAGACACACACACACACACACACACACACACACACACACACACACACACACACCAGCCTAATACCTGTGTTACCTGGACACAGCAGGCTACGATACAGGCGTACATTCACCACCATAATAAACGCAGCATGTAAGTTGTGCAAAGGCTTTTGTTGCCGTTTCGGCTTTTCAGCCCCGACCGCGCAGAGCTGGATTTATGAACTGAGGCGACTCCTGCTGCATGCTCCATTGCTCGGGAATCCCTGCCTGCTCGTGATGTGGTCGGAGGCCCACGGGACATGCCCGGCCCCTCCACAGCATCACTACCACCACCGCACTCATCACATCAGCCAGCCGTTTGCCTGAAGCCAAGCTATCATGTCATGGTGAGGCCGTGGGGATTTGTCTGGGGCGGATGCGGCAGCAGGTCACATGGTGAGGGAAATGTTCACTTGAAGGTTCAGGTTCAGGTTATAGTCTGAGAGGCGAGCAACTGTAAAAGTAATTTGTTGGATTTGCAAAGCTGTGACATTCTGTTGGTTTTTTCTTCTGCTGGATTTTTACAATTACACATCCGTTACACAGCCATGCCGTTCCACACAGAGATATGTTCCGTCTAGACGAGGAGGAGGAGAAGCTAATCCTCGCACTCGCATGCGTGACCCCGCCTCCCATGCTCTTCGTCTCTTCGTCTCTTTATTCACGGCAGTCGAGTGTCAAAGTGGTACTTCACAGACCCTCCTCCTCCTCGCTTTTATGTCAGGTTAGGAGCGCGCTACGTTGTCAGAGATCACTCAAAACCATTTGTCTCTTTGTTGTTTTCCATGTCGGGCTGGATGGTTTTAAGCTGGCGTGGCGCCACAGCCTTGGAGCTCCTAAATTCCTAAAGTTTCAGGTGAAGTCGTTAGATGTGAAACTTCATTAACCTGCTGTATTTTGACAGGGGTTTGGTGTGAGTATTTTCCCGGGGTTTATTACCTTGAACAACTGCTTTTTTCTTCCTGTACCAATTGTGATAATGCAACAAAATGAACAAGCCCGAGAAATAACCTTCAGCACAATGCAAATGATATGTCGCTGAATGGGAAATGAGAGCCGGAGAGAGTGATAAACAAAGAAATGGAGGCTAACAGCCTCACAATAAAAGGGTGAATGCTATAACTGCTAAGTCCCCAAATGCATATTTTATGTTTATAGATACTTGTACTTGTACTTTGCCAATATGCAAAGGTATCAGAAAGGAAAAAAAATCTTCTCTTGAAACATCCTTCATTTTCCATTTTCATATTCATAGGACAAAAAAAGACGCTGAGTTTTTAATGTCTGCGTTTTATCTTGGGGACAAATGAGGAGATTTTTTTTTTTTTTTTTTTTTTTTTTTTCAAGTACAAGGCAGTTAGTCCCACATAAAGTAGATGATGGAAGAGACAGGAGAGTGAATGATGGGGACATAAAAAGACTAATGGAGGAGCGTTAGCCTTCCTTCACGAGGTTTCCTCTCAGAGCAAGGTCAGGGACACGAGCTGGAGATGCTTTTTTCAGGCTGACACACGAACAGACGAGGCCATCGAGTTTAACCTCCGCAAACGTGTTTCGGCAACAATTAAAAATGATGCGAGGAGCTCTCGTTCTCATTATGGCTGAGTCTTTTCTCCCGGGAAGTGACAGACAGCGGCGGCAAACACCTGCTGTGTGCTGGCGGGGTTTTTTAGTTTTGTTTTGTAACTGTGTATACAGTCAATAGGTTGAAGTGTGTTGGGCTGATAGATGTGTGTGTGTGTAGCCACGTTGTCGGGTACGTTGCTATGTGCGCAGCAGTCGAGGGACGCACATGTGGAGATGTCTGTGTGTTGATGGGCTTAGATACGCTGTTTGTTCGCACAGTGCGTGTGCGTGCGCGCACTGTCAGACGGGCTGCCTCCTTAATTTGACAGATTTGTAATTGCAACATTGCATAAAGACGGGGGGGACCTGCAGCAAGTCTGAAAACATGGAGGAATAAATGGTGGCGGGTGCGGGTGCGTGTGCGTGTGTCTGTGTGTGTGTGTGTGTGTTTGTGTCTCTGTGTGTGTGTGTGTCTCTGTGTGTGTGTCTCTGTGGGGGGGGGGGGGCTTGTGTTTGGGGGCACAGGGTCTGGGGGGGGGCTTGTGTTTGAGGGCACAGGGTCTGGCAGGCAGAAGCGCTGGGGATCAGGGTCCTCGGTCCATCACCAAGGCAACGGCATCATTGTGTGGGTGGATTCACTCGATCACTGTCTGTTCACGCGCTCGTTCTGCGGTGGAGCGTCTGTCTGAATGGATTCCGATGGCTTTCATAAGAGCCCGCCTGATTTTCATTTCAATGCATTTCAAATGCAATTCAAACAGCTTCACTTCCAATTCCCTCCCATCACAGGGGCATGCGCCATAATAAGCCCCCCCCCCCCCCCGCCTAGATGAACTCACCAGACAGGTGCCATTCTGCTCAGAATGACAATTTGCCTTTTGAAAATCAGCCTTTGGCTCCATTGTGTTCCCTGAAATTGAGTTAGGCCCTCAGCAGACGCTCCTCAGCCTCCTCCCGCCCCCTTCGCTCGGCCCCTCTGTCTCTCTCTGGTCTTTTACCGCTCGTGTTGGGCCAACAGAGTGCTTCTCTTTACCCGTGTCCATGATAAAAGCATAATTTAAATAGGAGGACCATTGCATCTTATGCGGCTGTCTATCATGACGCTATCATTCAGGCCCTAGGTAAACAGATAGCAGTAATTGGTGCATAAATGATATCGGTGCAGTCTCTTTGCTTACTTTTTTTATGATATTAAATACACAGGTAATAATAGTCTGCGTGAGCGACCGCCTCCCTGCTGTATCTCCATAAGAGCTGACTCTCTGCGACTCATGAGACGTTATTTATGACCCTGAATGCAGAGATGTGCCGCCGCAGCTGGCCAACAGAGACGGGGTCCTCGGTCAAGCCTAATTAACTACCCAGTTAAAAAAAGCAAATGAGTCCATCCATCAGGAGAGGCGCACCCATCTCAGGTCATCTCGCCGAACATATGGTGGGAGATTTAATCCCGTTGTATTGCACAGGTAGCACAACTAACCTAGTTACTGATGCGGAGAAGCTCACATTAGTGCAGCGCTGGCAGGCGGGCAGAGGCCGCACCATGCACCTAATTGCGTGTACATCTGTCTGAAGTTACATCAAGCCATGGAGAGCTTTTAAAACAGCCGTGGCAACTCATAAAGTACAGAGGGTCACCGATAAGTGTAAAACTTCATTCATTTGGCTTTTAGATGCAACATATAGGTCATGGTGTCTTTTTTTTTTTTTTAAGGTGAGTTACGGGAACGCTGTCGCTCCTTGTGAAGGAGATCCTGTGATCAAACTGAAAGCTCATTTACACAATTTGCAGATACAAATGGGTTTTGTGATGAATGCAGAGAACAATATTCGTCAGTTAATTTGTGTTGAACTAATAGTATTGAGCCATCGGCTCATTCGCGCTGTGCCGTAAGCTGCCCATTCTCCATCGGTGGCCACATTTTGTAGTCCAGGATTCATAAATGCAAGTATATATTTCACATTCGGCCCGTATTTTTCTTACCAGAAAGCACACATATTTTTGGCATCTTTACGCCTCTTATAGATGACACATTATTTTCATGACCCTTAAGTATTTTATGTGCAAACATTTACTGATGTAATTTCACACCATTATACACCATCTCTCCAACATGATTGTTGTGTTGTTTTGATTCTGATCTTTGGTAAAGAAGTATCCTTTTTTATTTTTATTTTCTAAAGTCAGTGTTGTGAATGCGGTTGACGGAGGATTTATCTCTGCAGACAACAAAAACATCTGTCATCCTCATCTATAAAAGCAGAGGAAACGAGTTATGGGAAAGTGGTTAATTACTTTTTCTATACTTTCAACGAAGTGTGTGAAACCTTTCTGAGTCGAATCCCATTTTCTGTGCCTTTCACTGACGGAAGTGCTGCCCAGAGAACTTGTCCGAGGTCGACATTGTTGTTTTTATCATTGAAGGATCGTCTTCATAATGTATCTGAGAAAAGAACTGCACTATCTCCATTTTATTTATATCGCTATTTATTAGAGATTTGATGATGATGATTTGGTGCCTGGCAAACTCCTCTCCAGTATCTATTTTACATGAAACGGTTAAGTCTTTACATTATCTCTCTCTGTCACTCCCCTGCTGTGAAACACATTATTTTCTCCGACAATATTATACAAAATGAGCCCCCTCGGCTGCATTCTCAAACTGAATAATTATATTTTTCTGGTTTGTTTACATTTCCGATTTTTCTTTGCCGTATGCAGGTGCCGGATCGTAAATGAAATTACTTGAGGAGTGAATGGGAATGCTCCAGACCAAAGCCATGCATCAATGTCATGCAGGACTGAGATCTGCTGGTGAAATAGGATTTTCTCTCTATATGTGGAAATAAGTTCCCAACTCGGTAAAATGAAAATAAACTGCTATATTTGCAAGGCACGGCCCATTTACCCGGTGGTAGATGGTGGGTAAACTGATTTTAAAAATATATATATATATATATATATATATAAATAATGTACTTCCCCTGTAAAGGAACTAGTGAAGTATATGCTCGGTCCACAGACAAGGGAAGACATTTCCCATGGATGTGGAACGCCGGCCCTCCTGTTCTTCAGCACTGAATAAGATTATAAAGAGAAATTGGCTTTTCAGATTCATCTCTCCAGCGACTGAGCTTGGTGCGATAGTTCAGAGAGTGCGAGTGCGCTTTAATATTAAGACCAGCTCACTTATACATGAATGGTCTTGCTGCAACGCAGAGAGAGGTTTTAAGCTGCGGCCACGGTCCTACTAACAATAACATTTTGTGAAGGTCCTGTAGTGCAGAGAAAAGCTGAGGTGCATAAAATGTCCATCTGGTGGAGAGAACAGAGAACCAGTCTTCTTATTATCACTCTACACCTGGGCTCTTCAACTTCATTAGCAAGTGGGCCAAATATGAATATCAATGGGGGCAATGTTTGTGGGCCACACAATACTTTTTCAATAAATCACTGCATCCGGTGAAACTATCCTGGTTGGATAGTTTCAAGCCCAGCCACTTCCAGTCTAGTGCTGTATTTTGTATACATGTTATATATATATATATAAATATATTATATATTAGTGAATTCCAGAATTTTGTTCAAATCCATCATTTAGCGTCTACATTTTTTGTAATAATCCGTTGGGTTCAGAAGGTGCAGCGAATTCATGAAGAGGACCAGTCCTGAAGTCATTCAAAGAAACAACCTTTCACGGCACCCTCATTTGTCTGCGCAGTCACATGGTTTTTGCTATTGATTTTTTTTTTTCTTTTTTTTTATATGAGCTTCGCCGGGCTGCAGGGCTTTTTCTACAGCTGCAGGGGTTGAGGGGAGCTTGCTTCCTTGCTCATTTCTCCATTTGTTTCTTCACATCCCGTTTTTACGCATTACACACAGCTGTGGGTTGTGGTGGAGGAAAAATAGATTTTTCGTTGCAATTTGGTCGGGTATCGAACCATTTGGCTTACACAAAACACCATATATATAAATGATACCGACTGTGAGTGGGTTGTCCTTTACCAGAGGCCTGGGATTTTGAGGGTTAATGCATTGATCTTTTTTCATCTTCTTCTACCTAAATCATACCGATAAGGAATAACCCAGAAAATCCCACTGTAGTTGTGCTTTTCTTCTCGCACAACTGTAAATGTGCATCTATGTTTTAAAGCACTCGGGCGAGCGGAGTTTGATCTGGCATGCATGTATGCGGTTTGATGTGGTTGCCGTGTGCGCCGCAGTGTGTCTTCTCCAGCTCGGATGGCACGCACGTCAAGTTGTAGAGATCAGAGGTTGGGATTCCAAGAAAACACGAGTTGTGACACGGCCCGTGTTGCACTTGTCAGTCCACTGAGTCATTCAGAAATGCGTATCCGGTTTGACAGGAGCCAAATGTGCGTAGTCAGCTGAAGCGCATATCAGAGGCTCAGCATGACGATGCCAGACACTGTTTACAGCGCCTGTATTGAACTGATCTGAACGCTGCAGGGTGGCGGTGTCAGTACAGTGTGTGTGTGTGTGAGAGATAAAGAGAGTATAATGAGCGAGAAATATTGAGTGAAAGAAGAGAGAGCAAGCCTCGCACATCATTAGCCCGTCTTTGTGGATTCATTCCTAATTCCGAAAGCAGTCCAAATATTCTAAAACAAGAGGACAAAAGGCTCACAGAGTATCATCTAATTGAACAAATAATTGTGAAGAAGTAAACTAATGACGAAAGGAAGCAATCCAGCCCTTATTCAGATCCTACCCAAACCCCCCCCCATGAAAACATATGCAGCATTTTCTTTGCCGTACGCTCCCATGCTGTCTCGCCCAATGGAAACCCTTTTGTTCCAAGAAACAGTTTCATTTCCCTCAGCGGGGGAGCCGCTTACAAATTCAAGCAAACAATTAAGTTGTTGCATTTATTTTAAACCTACAGTCAATGCTGCGGACCGGACAGGAGGCCCTGTGGTGTGGGTGTGTGGGTGTGTGTGTGTGTGCGCGTGCTTACGTGCGTGCGTGCAATATATAGGAATATTTATATGCATTTAATTACTCTCTTTGGATTTTCTCTCAATAAATAATGTATGCTCTCTGCCTTGAGATAATGTATATTATGATTTGGCACCATGTAAATACAATTGAATTTTACTTATTATACCTATTCTATGTCATTACAAGCAAAAATAAACAGTCTGTCAAGAGCTGGATTGCGTTGCCGCTCTCAGATGTACAGTATATACGGTATGCACGTATGCTCCTATTTTATAAACAGATGATTTCCAGGGGTGCCAATCATCCGTTTCAACAACTCCTTCAATAAATAATGAGAGACAAAATGCAGTGTTATTGCATGGCTGCAGCTCCACACACGGGTTCTCCTTGCCAGTGAGGAGAAGAACCCTGGTTGTGCATGACTAGTGGACTTTTGGGGACTTGTCCATAGATTTGCTGCCTGTGCGTGTGTGTGTGTGTGTGTGTGTGTGTGTTGATGTGAACATAGCTTCGCTAATGAGGTTCTTCTCTGTATCATCGTTGATAAATTGGTTTGGAGAAAGATGCACCTTATAGCCAATCTGTCTATTAATAGCAGCATGACCTTTTGCCCTGAAGCGGTTCTGTCCTCGTTGCCTGATGTGGTTTTTCTCTTTTCGTTCATCATGACTTCATGTTCATGTCAAATACGAGCCCTTATTTTTTTTATATCGATACTCTGCATCTAAAATAATTTTATCGTGTATGACAATCTTACTTATCCCTCACTTGTCTGAGGAGGTGAGCTGTGCGGCCATCAAGCGTTGTGCTAGAACAAAATCAGGTCTTTAAATATCACTCTCATCGTGCTCATAACTCTAGGTCTAACAATATTAATGTATACTGTGACTTGATGGTCAGCTGGTGAGCGTGTCTGCCGAGCTTTAAGTCTGGGACATGTGTCACTCTCGGTATTGAAGCTGAAAAGCCTTCACGTGGCCACAAAGGCTCCCAATTCTTAGGCTTTTCAAATGAATCACCCGTCAGTCAGATGGAGCCCACGGTGGTTTAATGGACCAGCGAGCAGCAGCTGATAACATCTGGGATTTTTTTAAACATTACTTGAAATAATTGAAAGGACTTCAATCTGCCCCTTTCCTGTGCAAGAACTGCGAGCTCGGCAAGAATAGCAACAGCAACTGACAGGGTTTCAGGAAAGGCATAGCCACGTTTTTACTTCTAACCCTGTGAGTGACCTATAAAGAGAAAGATTGTATTTGAATGAATTATGGGTGTGAAGCAGCGTCCTCTGTGTACACTGGTTTAAATAAGTGGCCGTCAGTCATGGTGTTTGAGCTGTGCAGGGGCTTCGGTCTTGTAATTAAAAATACGCGCGTGAGCCGAGGCAGATGAAAGCATCAGGACTTAGATTCCGATGTCTGATCGCAGCATTTTGATTTTTCTCCCCGATCCAAATTAGACCCGACACACACCTCATGCCAGGCCGCTCTCCGGATGAAGACGCAGCGCTCGGGTGAGGTGAACACTTGTGTGAAGAGTGCGAGATTAAAGCTGTGTGGGGTCGACAGAGAGCTGAGGTTGTCTGGAGTTTACCAGGACCCACACACCGATACAAGATACACACACACACACACCCAACACTTTGGACCCCTTCTGCCACTTCTATCTCACTAACTTGACTTTTACCCCGACACACACATTAACCCTATACGCACACACACACTCTGTTAAAGGAAGTCCCCTGACACCAAACCCCCTCACTCATCTTCTCTCTCATCTCGTCACTGCTTTTTCTATCTGCCTTATTCATTATTATTCTCAGGAAAAGCCATCCCCCCCCCTCCAGCATAATGTCCCCTCTTAATCCCTCTGTCCATTCTGGCTCTTTGAGTCTCTGAGCCCTGGTGTAGAGTAATCTACATTTAGAAGGTCGGGGTGGTGCGAGATGAAATACTTCATTCTGTTATTCTGCCGTGTTGAATTGTGTTGGCCATGACAGACTTTTATTTTACACCATCGCCTGGGTGCATAAAGGCGCTCGCCAAATCAATACGCTGGACCTCTCTATGGCGATATTTAACAGATGTTTGTATCCGTTTGATGTCGTATTGTGCCATGTGTTTGTCCGAGACCCGTTCCCATCTGATATTGAATCGATAAACGCTTAAATCACTGGATTTCTGGGAACGTTTACATTTCCAAATGTCTAAATTGCAGTATAAATATGCATGGATAAATTACATTATTCTTATCCCCCCCCCCCCCCGCTGGCAATGATGATGTCATTCTCTGTCATGCATTTAGTGCGGTGCTTGTTAAGATATGCTTTGTATCCACTTTATTAGGTGTATTAGGTGTATGATATGAACCCATCTTTTTTCTGTGGACGTGGAGGTTGTTGATATATCCTGCATGACGATGTATGTATGGAGGATCTATTGTCATAGTGGAGGTTAATAGAGTACACGCCGAGTGTGATTCTACGGTGATCCCAGGATACGATTGTCATTCCAGGGGAATATTGCTCCCAGCTAAATCCTCGTGGCGGCTCTCGCGGCTTGAAGGTGTTTACATCTCAGGTGGCTGCCGAACCACTGAACAGTCAATTCCAAGAAGCCCAAGTATGTGACTAGACTGAACGACACGGCAAATAAACCCCATCGCACGTCCTCGTGGTTTGAAACCGCATACAAATCATTTGCATCTTAATTGCTACGAGCTGAAACAGATGAAAAGTAATGAAGAGAGAGATTTCGAGGCGACTCCTCTGCAATTTTCATAAACCTATGTGGCATTCCGTCACCTGGAGACAAAATGGAAGTGCTGTCAACATGACATTTAATACTCCGGGGGCGCGGAGTCGTACTGTACATAAAGCTTCATTTTCACAACCCCCTTTGCAACCCGCAGCGTCAGTCACAGGAATTTAATTCTCAACACACTCGGATCTTCACGCACCCGGCAAGTCTGACGCGGGCGTGGGACGTTTCAAAGGTCACGTGTCAAGAGGAAGTGACAGGCCAACAAATGGTGTAGGGGAGGCGAAGAGGGCAAACAACATCCCTTTGTTTCAAGTCTAAAGATGTGGGCTGGCACATTTCTGGAAATTGTGTGTGTGTTTGGTGGGTGTGTGTGCGCACCTGAAACTCTCAACTGACAAGCATATTTGCCAGGTTTTCTGGCTTGGATAAGCACAAATGTTTGAAGGAGAGAGTGGCTCCTCCGGAATGTCCCTCTCCTGCTTTGGTGGAGTGCTTAACATCTTCTTCTCCTGCCTGGCTGGCGCAGTGACGTAAATCCCCCCCCCAGGAACCACAGTGTGCACAGCTCTATCTGTGAGCCTCTCCCCCTCTGAAAGCATCCGAGTCCCTTGCATTTATTCTCCAATGAGATCATTAGAGGAGGAAAAGCTGCGGGCGACCATATGGACACAACTGCTGCTCGGCTCGGTACATAATTCAAACAAAGACCCAGTCGAAACCAGCAGTACGCTCTCTCCAAGGGTTGACAATGACTCAGCCGACATAGGTGACAACGTGACGGCTCCATTTGGATCATGCCCATAGCCGAAATATTTAGAAATAAAAAAAAAACAAAAAAAACAACAAAACAAACTCATGTTTCAAGGTAAAAGAAACACATTTCGTTTCACATTGACTTCACGTGACATTTCGGCGTCTGTCATTAACATATAACTATATTTAATTTGAGCATACACTGCATAATTTGAGCAGATGTAGAAACACGCGAGTCTACACAAAACCATATAGGTGCATGTCATGACGGGACATGCACCTTACTCTAACAGCACAATCAACACCTCTTGAACAAAGGCCATTAGCATAATGAAAGTACTAAAACAACTGCTTGGCCTTTGTTTTGTTTCAGTTGACTCCAGAAGACAAGAGAGAGCGAGAGATCAACATGAAAAAGAGGCAGATTCACACGGCCTCGGGCATGCATTGCCATGCTAAAATATGCATAGGAAGCTGTGATTATTATGCCTGCCTCCTTCTATGGAGAGCAGCTCAGGATGTTCTGTAACTCTTGGCAAATTGCAAAATGTTCCAATAATGATTTTATACTTTATTTTTTATTTTATCAGTTCAGATAAAGAGGATTTATCTTTTTATTATGTTCAGCTATTCAAGAATACATTTTAATATAACGGATTTTATGTTTGATCGTATATCATGGGAAAATGTATGTATGGGCGTCGGAAAGCTACGATGCTTAATGCAGGAAAAGCTGGAGTTCCCGGAAAAAGTGTGATTCAGGAGAGGTGGGGGAAAAAAACAAAAACGGCTGAAGTGAAATGATATGCACAATGTTATTATCTGATGTGAAGAGATCAATGGAGCCAACCGCCTCCCAGGCCTAAACTGAATGAGGGGCCCTACAGCTGGACACCAGGCCTGTGCGCCGAAATACATCTGTCTTATTTTTTACCCGGCCCCCTGATTGTACTGTTCCCTGCACCTGTCTATCTGCACATGCTGTGTTTTCAGATGAAGCCAAGCCAGGGGGGGCCGGGGGCCACATGCGGCGTCCGGACGCCTGATCGCGCCGAGTGGCAGACTGAGAGAGGCATTTACAGGCGCTCCGGCTGACAGATCCACGGGCTGTGTGTGTTGGCCGTCCAGAACGGCTTCCGTCGACTGGCCGCAGTTGAAACGTCCCCCCCGTGGATTGGCTGAGCTCTCTGCGGAGAGAGGGCCGAGATAAGAAAGGATGAGAGCGACGGGTAGGATAAAAGTAGAAAAAGTACACGCAGGAGACGAGAAATGTCAGGAAGAGTTGTTGAAGTTAGTTGAGGTTTGTCTGATTCAGCCTTTATATTTTTCGTGGATAGGCTTTTCTGATTTATTAATTATTTCATCGGAGTCCAACTGTACCACATACACCTTTTCAGAGCAGCGAGCGAGCCCGTCCTTCTCCTCCGCCTGTCAACGAGTCGTCCGCGGTGCTAATCCGTGGTGTCCATCGTCCTTCCGGCCGCCGCCGCTTGCGATTTGTGGAAGTCCCACGGTACGCCGACTGTCGATAACGATGAGCTGGCAGTGGGAGGCACAGGGAGTGACGAGGTGGTGATTGCTGCTACTGTGTGTGAGTCGATAGTAGAGAATATACGTCGTGTGCCATTACGCATCTTACTGTGGGCCCACAACACATATGCTAATTAATGCTGATTTATGCCTCATTATGTTGATTTATAACAGGGCTACAGGAGTGCTGTTTACCGACTGCTGGCTCCATTAAAGCCATGATATTACTGTTTTCACTACAGCTTAGTAAAGCTTTGCCTTTATTGAGTTATACTGTGGCTGTGGTAACGAAACAAAATCAAAATGTAATACTCTTACCACTGGAGCATTTGCATTTGTGGCCCATTAATTAAGCAAATCAGATTAACTTAGTAATGCTTATCTCCTTTAAATCTTGACTTTCTACTTTACAGTCCATCACAGTAGTCTCCCACACTGAGTGCTATTTTTGTGGGTCCGGTGATATTTAGTATTTCATAGCGAGACGGCATTAATCAGCATATTAATGAGGTGTGGTCTGTTTGTGTGTGTCAAAAAAGCCACACTTAGAAGAACACCTGTATCACAACACACTTTACTTACATTAAAAATACTATCACCTTACAATAACCTTGAGTTGAAAACCCTGACGTGTTATTGACAGTCATGAGACACCTTAAACGAAGTCATCTGTAAATCAAAGAACGAAAAGCTATTCCAAAAAATCCATACTTGGTTTGTCATCATTTATGTGTTAATCACCCCAAGCCTATTAGATGAGACAAAACGGTTTAATCTAATGTAAGGATAAATATTTAATGAGAGCAGCTTTAAAGATTTTTTAATGACCAAATTCAATGTGATGCTGTCCATGGTTTCATTCTGCACATTGTGCTATATAGAAAAAAGGACACCAAACTCGCCTGACCTCTGGGCTGCGACAGACTTATGTTATTTTTCTCTATACTGTCCCCTTCATATTTTATTGAAACAGTCAGTGCTGTGAGATGATCTTTTTCGCTGGTGGCAGTTTTGTTGTTTTAAACGTTGGATTATTGCGTTGTGGCTGTGGTGGAGGAGAACAACGACAGACTCAGGATATTTTGCTCTCCGGGGAGCGGAGGGCTTCTGGTGTCGGTGCTGACAGGGCTGCACACGCTAAGCATTCCTTTGTAATGTGTCTGGACCGCTGGATGCCGTCTTTTACCTCTGCAATGTCTCTCTATCCACAGCTGCTTTCTGAAAAACGGTGTCTGCAGGAACCAGCAGAGGTGCATCTGTATGAAGTCTGTCAGTCGTGGACAGAGTTGCAGACTATTTTAGTGACGCCCTCTGTTAAATTGTAGGACGCTGTAGATGAACTATGATAATGGCAGAGGACGTATCAGCGCTGACTACTATATAGAAAAAGACGAAATTATGTTTTATTGTTCAGTTTTGTTCCCCGTAATTATACATCATCTATAACATTGGGGTTTTCTCAGTGACTCCGTAAAGAGTGTTGATGTCCATGATTGACCCATAAAAGAAAACAAATGATTTAATCTTGAGAAAAATACAAACAGACTGACGTGGCATTGGGCATAGTAAAATATTTAAAATATGATAAAATATAGTATTTTGTATGCATTGAAAACATATTGAATTATATGGCATTGACTCATTTAAGGCTTGTGGACAGAAACATTCAACTTCAGTTACACCTGCTCCATATGTTGGTTACACCACTTAAATGGCCTTTCTAAAAATTCATATTTTTTTAGGCTAATAAGGAGCAATGCCCTGATAAGCTGCCTTGAATGTTTTGTATTCTGAAGAACTCGATGCAACAAATCTTTGGGGGTGAATATCATTTCCATTTTTTTGGCCATGACTTCGTTGTAGCCTGAAATTTCTCCACAGCCATTGGACGACTTTCCAATTTTTTATGAAAATTCGCGGTGCCCTGAAGGTGAACCATACCCGCGCTTTGTAGCTCAGTCGTTGGGTTTATGTTGCACTCAGCCGCAGATAATTTTAGACTGGGGGAAAAAAAAAACAGACCGCAGGTTACTATTATCTGCCTGTTTTATATTCCTCTTTCTACAACACATTGTTTTGTGAGTTACACTTGGAATAAAAAACAGCTGTTATTGTCGTGTGTTTACTGCAAACTAACATACTTGCAGTGAAGGGATGAAATCCTCCGCCTGGAGTCAGAGCTCCGAAAAAAAGTAATAAGCCGCTTGACGTCTTTGTCTCCTTGGCTGCTGCCGGGGGTTTAAAACACATTTTGTATTTCCGCTCTTGCACAGTTGTCGGATCACCCACCTCGTTAAATCCGCTGCCGTGTGTGAGAGGAGATGTAGATCTAAATTGAGATGTTTTTTTCGCTGCTGAAAATCACATAAATCTTGTTTTGGGTGTCACACATAAGAGGTGTAAAGTGTGGTCATTTTTAAAGCTTTACGATTTTGACTGTATAACCGAGTCTGAACAAAAGCACAGCCCCCCCGTCTCGAATGAGGAGGCAGGGGGAATAAACTTTCTACCAAAAAATCCTCTGGGGGACAAACACATTTCTCTTCTTTCCCTAATTATTCCTCTGGGTTTCAGGGGTGGTTGGCCAGTGTTTTAAGAAGCCGGGCTCCTCCGAGGATTAATTTCTCTCATGCTTTGCCTAATTAAGATATTAACCAAAATGTAATA
Source organism: Colistium nudipinnis (assembly GCA_016785305.1). NCBI lineage: Eukaryota > Metazoa > Chordata > Actinopteri > Pleuronectiformes > Rhombosoleidae > Colistium > Colistium nudipinnis. The sequence continues at coordinate 377,682 of JAFBJU010000101.1, forward strand.
GGCCCTAGCCAGAGGATTCTCTCGCCAAGAAGCGCGATTGTTTTTTAGCGCCAGCCAGCACATCAAAAATGTATTTAAGTATAATGTAGTGGCAACACAAGATAAACACATTTACCCAGAGCTATAAAGCCCACAGATCGATATAAGCGCTTTCTTTGTTTACTCCCTTGTTTGTAGTGCAAAAGCCTGCTGGTCATTCTAAGAAGAGGAGAAGAAGAATCAAAGCTGAGGTAAAGCATAAGAAAAGAGGCAAACAGTTTCAAGAGTCTTCATTGTCATCTCAACCGTCACAATCATCCCAAGGTGTTGCCCTTTAGTGTGAAGGGGTCTGATGAGCGCAAGCTTAAGGCGGCGTGACACCGGAGACCTTTCGGTGTCCGAGCCGCCGGAGCGTCTGTCTGGCTCCAACATTCCTTTAAGGCGGAAGGAAATGTGGAGCTTTCTGCCACAATCAGTCTCGGTGTATCTCTTACTACAGGAATAAAGACCTTCAGCTGTCCAACAATGCGCGGCCTAATTCAACTCTTATAACCCCTTTAACTATTGAATAATAATAATAATAATTTAATAAGGATTAGGGTTTAAAATGGAAAAAATGTTGTCTCGTTACACCAAGGATATTACTATAGTTAATAATATGATCTAGTAGTAGTCTAAACAATATTGAATAACTGTCAATGTTCGTGAGTGCTTTGGAGTTAAATCCTGGGTGAGGAGTTTCTATTTCTAGTTGGAACAAGTTTCCCATGTTGATTTTCATGCACCTCTGCAGCACCATGGACAGCTCCTTGAGTATTTCTCCAATGATGCACAACTTTTGTCCCTGAGTTTTTTTTCTTCTTCTTCCCCTCTCCCATTATACATAGCTAGTATATAGATAGTTTATACTGTGCCTATAGGTCAGTTTTTTGGGGTTTCAGCAACAACAAGTAAAAATAAAGCAAATTGTCTGAGCTGCACAGCGCTGCTGAACAAAAAGCCTTCATCTCCCTCCCTCCTTCCCATGGCGTCTCGTGGGGGATCGTTACTCTTTATCAGCTACAAAGCGGTGGGTCGCTCACACTGCCTATATGAATGTATACCAGCACCAAGCTCTCTTTACATGACTGCGGGCATCCCTCTCCAGCTGGGCCTTTAAAGCGGAACCGTAATAATGATCTTTGTGTTAACTGCCATGGTGCAAAGGCCACAGCACCTCGGAGGCAATTGCAACGCTGGCTGCTCTGCATTTGGTCCATTTCTCCGTCAGGTGAAAAGTGTCCAATCGACGTTTGCCGCCCGAAGCCCACGCAATTTGCGCTAATCTAATTTGATAGCACGTGGCGTGTTCATTTCTGGCCGAGGTCATCTCAAACACCGCCAAACGAGGTAATTCAATCCCTGAGGTTTTTAATTACAGCTCCCAGATAAAAGCAGAGCGGGATTACAGGGCCCACAGAGCAGAGATGCCAAATCACCTTTTATTCTAACCAAACCCTCCCCTGCCTGTCTATCCGGTACATGACTAATGGGTGTTGTGTCCCACATGAGCTCATTTATCACACTGAACAAACACGGACACACACCGGTAGTCCCCATGTGTGTAGTTTTAAATAAGAGTGGGGGGAAAAAAAAGTTTTTTGTGGTAAATCCTGTGAAAGGCAGGAACTTTTGGTCTTTGTGTGACACGCGCACGGACGGACGGCACACACGCACGCGCGCGCTCACCCACCCACGCTCGCGCACCGTGCTGTGTGTATCGAGAGCCCGCAGAGCTCTTTGTTCAGTAGCGCTCAGCTGCTGGAGAGGTGAGCACCACTCACCGCGGCTGCCGTCTCTGTCCCCGGGAAAGACGCGTGGACGCTGCGCGAGTCTGAGACACAGAGTCTGTGTGTGTCCGTTCCACACACACCCCTGCGCCTCTCTAACCGGCGGACACTGCGTTTCCGTCCCACCCTCGCGGGGCTTTTTCTGGTCGCGCGCTCGGCCGGTGGATGGTTGTTCTCCCCGTGTGTGGCGCTTCCACTGTCGGGCTGCAGCATCGCTCCGCATCCCCGGACCCCCGGACCCGACTTTCACCCCGAAGCTGAAGGCGAGTGGTTTTATTGTGCAGAAAACCCGTAATCATGGCTTTGCAAAGCATGAACATATAAATGTGTTTGTGTTTTTATGTGTGTGTGGGGGGCGTGGGGGGGCTGTTTCACAGACTGTGTCAGAAATCTGCATGTCGGTTCTGGTCAGTGACAGAGATGCGCTGCTGAGGGGATGAGAATTCGATTGTGAGATTCTGATTTATGGAAACACTTTTTTGGATTGATCTGATATGCCGGATTTTCAGTTGAGTCCCCCCCCCACCCCCGAAGACTTGTAATTGTTTAAATATTGGGCTCTATGTGATCTACAGGAGCCAGGGGGTTCCTTCGTTTTCTGTGTTGCAAGCCACTTGTAGTATGTTGAGCAACTTCACACAGTATATGTAACCCCTAGGATTTGAATATGCGTGAGCTTCGTTCCACCTCGCGTGATGGAGACCCCCTGTCAGCCTTCAGATGAGGCAGGTGGGGATGGCAGAAGGGAGCCGTGGTACGGGGGAAAGGGCAGCACTGTCGGCAAACCAAAGAGAGCCCAAGAAAGATCTCCTCATGGCACTTACAGCCAAATGGGTCTCACAATAAGAGGGGGGGGGGGAAAAAGAGGAAAGTTTCTTCTCACACGGCGCCACCTTAAGGCTCCTGGATGATCGAAGTTGGGGGGGGGGTGGTGGTGTCTGGTCACTGCCGGGTCCTTCACTGCAACATAGCTACTACCTCTAACTGCAGGAAACGCAAAATATGGTTGGAGGCATCTCTTTTGTCTTTCTCTGATGGGGATATACGGCAGCGTGTCACGTCGCGTGGAGGAGCAGAGTTGCTCCTTCCCATGGGAAATTAAGCAGAGATTCGAGCGAGCAGTTTGTGAGATGGTTTCTGGTCTCCCTCTCTCGCGCTGGCTCTGTATGAGCCTCTTCTTCTTCTGTGTCCCTCGTGTTTGCACACGCATGGACGCTCAGCGCTCAGACAGTTTATCCTCTGTGTCTACACGCAGTCCTTGGCAGAGTTGATCCCTCCCCCCCCCCCTGTCATCACACATATGTGATCCCTTCCTTTGGCCTTAACGTTGGCAACGTGATCCTGAGTGAGCGTGGGCCGAGCCGGTACCTGCAGATGGATCCGGGGCTTCTGTTTCCCAGCCGAGTCACCGCAGTCACGTCAGTAAACACCCGGCCTCGTTTTCAGTCTCTGACAGGAGATAAAATGTTCATGTTTCATGCCGCTGGCTGGGTGAGCAGCCATGTGGAGGCCTTTTTGTGTGTATGAGACATGTCTGTGTTCCCATTTCCTGATCTGTGTCAGTGAACTTTGAGCATCAGCAGCTCCGGCTGCACTAATAGGATCTGGCTCCACATTTAACTGCTCTTGTACTCCTTTTTTCTCCTGTGTATTGTAGAAGGTGTCTGTTTTTGTCTCTCCGTCGTCCCGCTCTGTTTGGACTCTCACTCTTCTCTCTCTCTGGATCACTGCCTCTGCTGTGAGTGCCATTGTTCTGTGAAGAAGTGTGCCTTTCCCAGGCGTTGCCAGTTCACTGCCCCTCTTTTCACATTTCCTGTGTGATGAGGTGTTGCAGTGGATGAACAATATTCCTTTAGAGAGAGGTCTATCGCTTCTCGGTGGCTCCACTCCAACTGTGGTCAAGACCAAAAGCGTCTCAGAATGTTGTCATCGCAGCCCCCAGGAGTGTGGAAGGAGACAAAAGGAGAGAAATGGACTTTTATAACATTATCTGCTCTTTGCATGAGGTTGTCTTGTCACACATTCCAATAATGTGTCTTCTCAGCCTGCTCTCAGCTTAGTGCAGACACTTGTAGCGGAACACGTGGACGAGCGCAAATTCAATTTTGCACTTGAGCAGCGTCCAAGCAAATGAATTGGAAACTGTTTTTTCTGTGTGTAGTGTGTAGAACATGAATATTCCGACAATAACCCCCCCCCCCTGCCGTGCTTAAAACAAACAACGCAGAGGGGGATCAGCCAAGCAACTAGCACAGAGGATCTCTGGGTTTAGGTTGAGCTGGAGGAAAGATGGTGTGATAAGTCAGTAATGGGAAAATATTACAGTGGAAAAATTGGTATTTATGTGCAATGTTCAAAGCTATAAGCTCTGTGCATATGTTATAAATGGATGTGGCCTTTTTGGCATCGGTGGAGGAAGCGGTAGGAGGGATGCTGGAAGACTCCTGCAGAGAGAGACTAATTTACAGATTTAGATAACCCTGATCCAATTACGCAGGGCAAAGTATCACAGCAGCCTACACACATATTTTATTCTGTTTTAGGCTGATCGTCAGAGAGTGCTGCTTCCTGTCGGATCGCCTTCAGCCTTGTGTGCGGCAACGAGTACCTGTGCTGGCACACACGACCATAAATCACGTTTTAGGCCGTGATCCATTTGGCACCTCCATTCCCCCAGTCACGGGGTCTTTTCATCGCCTTAATGAAGGCCGTACCTCTGCTCGCCAGGGGACGTCAATCCGCTTGATTGACAGCGCTGCGTCCTTTCACCAGCCCAACCTGACACCTCAGAGCAGAAGGAGAGGAGCCTAAGTGGGCTGCTGTTAGCTTTTGCCTTGGCTAATAATGTAATGGTTTGGCATCGGGCATATTGACAGAGCTTGCCACGGCACCATGAGCTGAGCAAATGAGCAGCAGGGTCGGGCGGTGGTGGCCGGTGGGAGAGCAAACAAAGCCCAGGAGGCTCAGACCCAGCGAGAAAAGAAAAAAAGAAAAGATGGTTTACCAGGATCCCTCCAGAGGCAGCTCATGAATATTCATCAAAGGGCCCTGTCCCCCCCCCCTTTTTCTCAAACCTGCACCCCGCTCCCACCAAATGTATTATTCAAAGAAAGCATTTTGCCCGTTAAATACTATAAATAAATAATGACATGGTATCAGTTTTTGTCTGCTGAATTAATGACAGGAGCAGACTCAAGTATCTGCCGGTGATTGTCAGGAGGAGGGTGGAGGGGGGATTTTCCTCACATTTACCTCCGCTCGCCCGGCCTTATGTTCTTGTCTCCCCCAGTTGTGGGCAATTTCCTTTGTTGAAGTTAGGTGTACTGTACGTCATGTTGTGGCTCTATCGCTCATTTCCAAAAACACACCCTGGCACAGAAGCAAAGCGTACATAGCTGTTTATTTTTACCATGGTGCCAGTGTTTTCCCGTGTGAGTTAATCCTTAGGATAAAAAAAGCTCCCGGTGGGCTCTTTGTGTGGTTTCAGCACCGGACAGCTCCTGAAGCGTTGCCTGTTCTCTCTGCCTCCTAGTTTCTCTTTCTTTGTTTGCAAATACTCCAGTCACATAGTCGCAAGACAAAGTGGACGACTGATAGATAGCATCACTTAAGGATACTAAGCATGCTATGTTGGCATCATGGCTATACAGGCTGTATCTGTCAGACTCTGATGAGCTGGTTAAAAAAAAAAAAAAAGAGTCCTGCAGATGGCCAATGTTTTCCATTTCCTGTGTGCCTCCATTACCCAACGGAGAAGTGAATGTTGCTGTGTGTGAGCAGCTGTTTTGATTTTAATTTGAAGAGGTACATCGGAGTCCCGCGGATGAGATGGTGAGGATTTCCTGGCAGTGAAAAGCCAGACATATGTGGGCAGAAGAAGAGAAACATAATCCATTGTTCGCGAGACTGATTTCTGTCTGTCTCCCTCTACCCTCGCTCTGCGTGAATCCCACACAGCGGGGCTGAGCATGGCGCTAGGGCACCAGTGTGATGCTTACAAAGCTGTCCTCTCTAATCAGAGATCTAGCTCTGGGGCTTCTGTAACCAGTCCTAAGGATTTATGAGAGAGGATAGGAAAGAAGTACAATTCATTTTATCCAGATTCCTTGCACCCAAGTCGGTGGTTTGTTGGGTTTCAGGTGTGCAAGTGTCGCATTTGACGTTTGCTGCTATTCTTAGTCGTTAATGATAGTCACCCAAATAATAATTGTACTACTTTGCGTTCGCCGCACAGATGCTGAATGCTAAAAGGTCATTATGTCTTGAATCATAAAACAATTTCTGTAAAGTATCGCGGCTTGAAAAGGTACTCCTTCTTATTCCAAACACCAGTCAAAAAAAATAATCAGGTTTCTCTAATCCTCCCGTCTGTCTCCCAGTAGGCACTGAGCCATAAACATATTTTTCTTCTAGTTTCTTTATTGTCAGGGTAATGCTGCTTTTTAATGTTTTCATATCACTCAAGGTATTTATTCTTCTTTTTATTTGATCATGCGAGTTATACACAGCCAGAGGTAGAAATATACCTACAGATATATATATATATATATATATATAAAAAACTCAATTTTCTGACACTCTCTGACATGAAGAAATATGGCTGACAGATGTGAACGTATGCTTATTTTGTCTATGTTTAGCCAAGAAACTTTAGTGAATAATATTACCAGCATGCTACGACAATGACAATGATGACATGTGCACACACTACAGCCTACTTTAGCCTTTTAACCAATTAACACGGAACTCAAAGTACAGCTGATCAAACATGTGCCTAGTTTTGAAAGGATAAAGGCGTGAGCATGAAATGTGCGTATGTGGAAAGCCACAAACCGCTGCCAAATGTCATTGCTATCGATCGAACGCATCTAATTAGACGTTAATCGTGGGATTACCGAATGACCAAAAACTTCACAGCCGCCCATCTCATAGTTCATGTCAGTCTTGAGCCCAGCGATGGACATGGCCATCAATAAAGCCATCACACTCGATTGACTGGGAACAACAAAGGATCACATTGGCTCACGGGCACAAAAGAAAACGCTGTCGGCCAGGATCCAGACAAACGAGGAGGTTATGAAGACACAGAAAGACGGAGGAACAACAACAGCAGCGGCAGCAGCTGGCTGACCCCCCCACCCACCCCCACCCCCACCAGGTGGATTCAGTCAATCGTATCCTATCTCAAGCTTTACATTTTGATGTATAGTCTATGCTGGCTGGTTGGTTCAGCCATCTGACATGTCTCTCATGTCTGTCTGTCATAAATTCCTCTGTTTGTCAAAGGTCTGTAAATATATATCGTATATCTACCTTTCGGGCTTTCTACAGTAAGCGGCAGTAAAAGTTATCGCTGCTTCCCTTTCTGTGGGTTGGCTTGTGCGGCGGTAATGTGCTACTCGGTTTGTTAAAGGACCAACAAATTGCTTTTATTGTGTAATAGAGCAAACGATAAAATAAAAGCACAATTGTTAGCTTTGTAAAAACAGGGGAAAAACCAATCCAGTCCCCATGGGCGGCCAGAAGTCCAAGTCTGAATACAGCGGGGTTTTTTTTTATTTTTTATTTTTTTTTAATGGCCTCAGATTTTAATGCTCAAGGCTGTTAAACAATTACCTTTTTGTGGCTTTGTGCAGAAGTGTGCAGAACCCCCCGCCCCCCCCGGCCATTAAGAGCGTCTTCTCAGTTCCGCTCGAGTAAATTAGAAAAAATCTACTGTTAGGGTAGTTAACTAGCCGGAAGATGCAACAGTCAAATTAGTCAAATAATAAACCGCAGTGCACGACACCTTTAATATTTTGTTTGTGAATCTTGTAGGTGTGAGTTTTTCCTGCAGCTCGGTCTTTTTCTTTCTCTCCTTCCCGTAAAATAAATCCGGAAATCTCTTTCCGCCTGTCTGCCCTTAAGTCTTCTCAACATCATATATAGACCCACCGCAGCATGGTAGCCCTTATGTTATACCCTAATTGTGGCGTGTGTGATTGTGTGTTTGACACTATGACATCTGACGGGATTTTGCTTGTTCTTTGACAAGTTGAGGGAACATCGGGACATTATACAGTGTGCATATGCCAGGGTTTTTGTTTTTGGGGGGGGAAAAAGGCTGGAAGTGGACTGTGACGGCAGTTTCTGCAGCATCTCCCACACTTTGGAGCAGAGCAGCCGTTAAGCAGCAGGAACAAACAAGTCTGTCTGAGCACTCGCACTGCGGCCCAGAAATAACACAGGGCCAGAAATCAGCCCCCTCTGACAGGCACATTCGGGACAGGCCCCGCACCAGTAACGATCCGGCACGATGAAATACCGTCCATCCCCTCGCGTCCTTTCCTGTCCGCTTCTTTTGGGTTTTTTTTTATTTATTTTTTTCCCTCAGCCGTAATTAAAGAGATTGTCTGTCGGTCCTGATAATTACCCTCTGTGCAGAAGTGCCGGAGCCCTCGGGTTTGCACTTTGATGAATTTGGCAAGCGCTTTGGGAACGGTTGCTAGGGCACCTCTGTCTGTGACTTGGCTTGCTGTATGCGCTTCTCGGGGTGTGTGTGTGTGTGTGTGACTGTGTGTGTGTGTGTGTGTGTGAGAGATAGAGAGGTTTGTCCGAGAGCGTTTGCGATCACATTGATTGGAGGCTGCTGTGTGTGATGGATCTGTCTGTGCCCCGGACTGTCGGCTGATCCGTTGATCACTGACCGCTGTCTGTCACCGTGCAGGGGGTAACTCCCATTGCGCCGACTGTGTGTGATTGAGTCTCCAAGTGTGTGTGCGTGCGTGTGTGTGTCTACGGACATTCATTAGTAAATAATTGTTTCACTCCCACTCTTCTGATCTGTGTTTGTTCGCGCAGTGCAGCCGTTACATGAGCGCTCGTGGGTTTACTTTAAAGCAGCAGAGAAAACAGAGTAATTGTACTCGACTGCGTCACGCTGCTCTTTTGCTGGGACGTGTGCTTGCTGTTTTTTGCGGGGTTTTGCCATGTGCATACTCCTACAACAACACAAATAAAACTCCCCAAACACAAGGGTTTCCTCAGCAGGCGGTGCAGCGGGCACCTCAGGCGTTGGAGGCCGGGCCCTAATTGGGCCTCATCTCAGCGTGACCTTCATTGTTTTGACAGAGCGAGGATCTGAGGGAGGCGCCCCGTCTCTCCTCTTCCTCCACTTCAGGTCGGTGGAGGGAGTTCGTTGGAGAAGCCATTAGCCGCTTCCCAGAGCTTCATCCCCCCCCCCCCCCCCCCCCCCCACCCCCCCCCCCCCCAGAAGGGTCAAAGCCGTCTGAAGCTGTGGAGAGGACGTTATGGCGCTCACCTCTAGTGTGGACTTGAGAGTGTGCGTTTGTGTTTGCCTTGGCTGTGGCAGCGCACGATGAGAGCGGTCCGTTCAGCGAGTGGGCTCTACTGGGGGCGTGATGGGGTTTACTGCGGAGCCATTAGTGGCGGAGCCCTGTGCGCTTCAGGTGTTCCTCGGAGGGGACGGAGGAAGGAAATGCTCCCCAGGCCGCGGCGCCCACTGGTTTTCAAAAAGCTCCCTTGCGGTTTGTTAGGAAAACATTTCCTGAGACCAGCCTGCCTTACAACCTACAGACGCATCGAGTACGTCCGGCGCTGAAGTGGCAGGAGAGCAATTTGGAGTGGATTTAAAGAGGAAAGTGGAGATTCACAGTGCATCCATCCCGGAGATTGTGTTCACTGACCTGTGTGTGTGCGCGTGTGAGAGTATGTCTTTTTGTGGCGTTACAATGCAACAGACATCATTAAATGTCTTCCTGTGTCCTTGCGTCGCTCTGGACGCAACGCGTCGTGGTCACAATTGACCTATGGCTGTTTTAAGAGGCCAATTGTTCAGTCCTTGCCTCTCGGTGTTGCTTTTTATCCCGGTACCTCAGACAGGACGGGGACACCCGCACGCGGACACACAAACAGACAAACCGCTGCAACCACATCGTTATTTCTTTAGTGTTCCTACAAGCGGCTTTAATTGGAAACTGTTTTCCCATCCACCTCAATACTGCAGCGGCTGCTGCGGCTCGGGATTAATAGCACCCTTTTAAAAATGCAGACCGGAATTAGCATTATAAATGAATTCTCAGGATTGCAATTTGACTGCAAGTGCCGTCTCTAAATGGCTCCGGCAAATGCTGTGTGTGTGTGTGTGTGTTTTTCAGATGGCCAGATCACTCAGTGTTATGCGTCCCCTGACCTGGCTGTTTTTTTTTTGTTTTTTTTAATGTCTGGGCTGAGCTTTGTTTTAACGGCCCACCTGCGTGCCATCGAGCCGCGGCTCCTTCCTGCAGCTCCGGCGGCACCGGCTGCTCGTCCTGTCAAAGCCAGGCGTCCCCGCGGCGTGCACTCTCTGCGTCGGGCCAGCGGATAAATGAGGTGTTTGCTTTTCTCTGGCAGAGCGGTGGATTTCAGAAGGTCAGCGAAGGTGGCTGGCGCTGGAGTGGGGGGGGGGGGGGGCACGCGGGGCGCCGGCGCGCAGGGCGCCACTCAGTCCTTTACAGTAAAAAGTAGTTTGGGATCTGCTAGCCCAATAACCACAAATCATGTATGCTTTAGGTTTCTGCCAGCCCACTTCCCCCAAAGCTGCCCATAAGAATGTAGACGGATGAACTGCCTTCCTCTTCCCAGCAGTGCTGCTGTGCGGGGAGACATGTCGCGTCATTACGTGTCATCATCTTTGGAAGGAGCGTGATTTGTATCTACTGCTGTACCAATCTGGACAAAAGCTGCTAATTATATGCGGCATCACCGTCCTCGCCGCTGCCATCTTTGGACAGTGTCCTGCATTTTCGGATTCTAATTCCAATATTTTCCCAGCTGGCGGTTCTCGATGTTTTGATGAAACCGGGCTGACTGCTACATTTCAGGAGTCTCCGCTACCATTAATACATCCACCAAATGTTCACTGTGGCGAGTTACAAGTTTGCGAAACAGAATTTGATTTTGAACCGCTGACATGAATAAGGAATGGGCCTCCTAGGAAGTTGGAAACCTCTAGAATATTCAAATGTTTCGCCACGCTCCACATCTTTTCCGATTGCTGTCCGTGAGCCGCTCCCTGAGTTTGGTCTAAAATAAAATAATGAAGTATTGGATGGATTGCAATTAGGGTGTTTTTTTTTTCCACATTGGTGCTCTAGAGGAAGAATCTGACTCATGACTGATTTAGCTCGGCACTTTTCATCTCTAGAATATTCAAATGTTTCGCCACGCTCCACGTCTTTTCCGATTGCTGTCCGTGAGCCGCTCCCTGAGTTTGGTCTAAAATAAAATAATGAAGTATTGGATGGATTGCAATTAGGGTGTTTTTTTTTTCCACATTGGTGCTCTAGAGGAAGAATCTGACTCATGACTGATTTAGCTCGGCACTTTTCATTTGGGGCTCATGTATGGAATCTCGCAAACCATAATGATCAAGCGCAGTGCATGTTCTTCGTCAGGAAGTTCAGAAGGAAATGAAATAGCAAACTAGATGCACGGTTTGATGTTCCCAGGCTCTGCGGTGGATTAGATGTAATTAGTCTTTGGCGGATGTACAACAGTGCAATCCACAGATTGAAGCTTTTCTTGTTTGTAATGAGCCGGCTTTGAGACAAATGTCATATTGCATATTGTTCGGTCCACAATATCAAAGACCATTTTGGATTTTCTTATGTTTGGCCCGATTACACCACAGGGCGCTGACAGAAACATGTCATTGAAACATTTGGGCTTAATGGGCGAACCTTGACCTTGCATCAAACCTCGCTCGCTCTCCTCTGTTCTTGTGACAGAAATATCACCTATTGGTTGTGCCCGCGTCCTCAGTCTCGCTCTGTACACAGGTGTTTTATATTCTCCTACTTGCTCCCCATGCTATAACTCATCCATTTATCCGCCGCTCCACCTTCACCTCCCTCTTCCGTTACTTTCAATTAAACCCTCCGGTCTGATAATTGACTCAACAAAAGCTCCCCCCTGCTCCCACCTCCATCCCTCCGCTCTGCGACCTCGTGGAAGTACCTACTGAGTTAGAAGCAAGTGTTTGCGGGGGTTTATTTTTTATTCCCGGGGGGGTTTTTTTTTTTTCCCCCCCCCCCCCCCCCTCCCTTCAGTAAACTGCGTTTGATGAGTTCATTTAGCTTAGCCGAGGCCGCCTCCTTCGCAGAGGAGACGCGGCGTGGGCACATCCGAGCGACTGCAGGGCCCTGGTTATATAAATAAATAAGCGGCGACACCAGGCTCGGGCGGATTTATCCGCCAAGTTCACGGCCGGGCTCTCGGCGCTGATTGGATTTTAATGTGGGGAGAAAGGAAAGAAAACGAAGTCCGGTGACCCCTCTGGGCTGCTCACGCTCTGATGCCCTTTGTGGATGGAGTTGTGATTTTTTTTATAATTTTTTTCCCTGAGGTAGCATTCAACTCTCTGGAAACTGGCCCTGGGTCGCATCTAGCTTCCACGTGACTCATCGGTTCGGAGCCGCCAGGGCTTTTCGTGTTCATTGGCATCAATTATAGATGGAATTTCTCATGTAAAACTTCTAGAAAAATATCAATCCCCTCAAACTCATCTGTTTAACACCATCTACTGTATACGTACTTTTTGAGGTAGAAAGTGTCCAGGTCAAGCCTGGATTAGCCTTTTCTTTTTTTTTTTTACTTTTTGGGGAAATTAACTTTTCCCCATTATGAAAAGATAAGAAGGTCAATATCATCAAAATGAAGCAGCAGCTGCTGAACTTAGCGTTACGCCTGGAAACAGCGAAGCAATCACCACCAGCCCAACAGTTTCTGCTTTGTTTGTTTTGCAAAAAAAAAAGTCTTCGTTTTGGAGCATATCAGGAATCATAAATGTGGATAGCGTTGTGTCGGTAAAAGGCCGGTTCTCTCCCGCCAACCGAGAAATTGGCAGAGCTCACATGTGAAAGTCTGCTCTCCGAGGTTACGGAGAGTATGAAGTATTTAAGTAGATTTATTTTCCCAATCTTCTCAGCCAGAAAGCTACCTTTTTGGGGTGGATACAGCGCAGCCTTCATTTCCACTTATGTCTCTGAAAAATACACTGTGGTGTCAGACCCTCTGTCCCTCTATCAACTGTCATTCTATTATGGAATGCTTTGAGTGACACTTTGCTCCTCCAGCTTTAAACCGCTGCCAGGGAGCAGGCCCCCGTCTCTTGTAGTGCAATACATCCTCGAATCCCAAACAGTGACACAGGAGGAGCAGAGTAGAGGTAGAGGTAGAAAATTGTAGAGATGCATATTTCAAGTTTTTTTTCGGTTCGCCCGCTGTATATGTCCAATTCTCAGCTTTTAGGAATTAAAAGAACATGTGTGAGGCCGCCCAGTGCATCTTGGGAGGGGGGAAAGGTTTGCGCCTGGAGGGATGAGAAGCAGCAATTGCTTGAACAGTTGGCTGCCCTGACGGGGCAGCATTCATCAGGGCTCGATGGGCGACGGCAGATAGGAGCTGAGAGCGGGAGAGAGCTGCACAGATAAAACGCGACCATCACCCCGATGTTTAACCCGTCAGTGCACATGAAATATGTTTTTTCTTCTCTGTAATTACGAGCATGTCTGTAATTTGCCTCCGTCGCTGTAGTGGGACCTATTACCGGATGTATGACTCCTCCATCAGACTGGCAGATCATGGACTGTAAAATATCCACTACAGTGTTAATGTCCCCGCAGCTGTGCGTGGTCGCGATGAGACGTGCAATTAGCCGATGCCGCCTGACAAACTGCTGCAGGTGCACGAGACGTGAAGGCGAAGGAGCCAGGAGAGAGGTCAGGGGGGAGGGGGAGATGGGCGGAGCGCAGCCTGTAAAACTCAAGGTGGCTCCAGTTATTTGCAGTCGCTGTTTATATCTCTATATTAACACCAGAGCCATAACTGAACCCCCCTCTGTGTTTACACACCACGCACGCGTTGTAGTATTTCTCATCAGCTACACTGAGTGAGCAGCCCCGTGAGGAGGGCTGCTGTACTGAGGGGGCAAATAGAACAAGGCTACAGTGGGCATCGGCCAAGTGGCCGGGTGCAGGAGGTGGAGGTTAACATCACCGATCAGGGGTAATTCATTGCTCCGATTTAGTCGTTCAGTGTTGGGTTGGTACGCCGGTGCTGAAACCTGCAGGGCCTTCAAGAGAGTCACCAAGAGAAGGTGGAGGAGGAGGAGGAGGAGGAGGAGGAGGAGGATGAGAGAGGAGAGAGGAGACAACTGTAAGAAAGTGTCACTGTTGGAGAGCAAGATTCATTCTGGCTGTAAGGTAAAGGTCTGGGACTCTGTCTAGTGTGTGTGTGTGTGTCTGTGTCTGTGTGTAAGTGTGGGTTTGTTTGTGTTTTGTGTGCATTTGTGTATTGCTTGTGTGGCTTTTGAGGGAATTTCTGAAAGGGCCCCCGGAGCGAGACCTACACCGGGTCTACCTTTGCCAAGACACTCATCAGTTCTCCCACAGAGAGGAAAGACTGGCAGCAAACAGAGAGAGAGAGAGAGAGAGAGAGAGAGAGGAAGAAAAAAAAAAAAGGATAAAAGGATCAAGGTGAAACTAAAATAGCAGCTCAACCTAATAGACGCACACATGAACCAGATATAATAGTCATTAATAACGTCATAAAATGGCACTGAAGAACGTGTAACGAATGTTTGTGTAACGGCTGCTGGAATGCGGTGATGCCTAATGTCATTTGAATCATTTAATCATTTTTTACATCCAATCTACTGCCATGAGTAGTAGTTTGTTTCTTTTTGACCAGGACCACATGACATACGACCTGAGGCAAAGGGTTTTTAACCACCCTGGCTAACGTTCACATATTCGCATATTAGCATGCAAATCGTTGATGTGCTGATTTTCTAATGAGCAGGTGTCCGTGGGTCTGGGTACCTCTCCCGTAGCCGCGCTCGTGGACTCGTACGCTTGTTTCGAAACCGTGACTTTCCACCGGAACCACGTGTTTCCCCCCTTTTCTGACGGCGTAGCCCCGAGATCACCAGCCAAAATATTCACCAAATTTAGAGGACAATCACGTACCGCCTGTTTTTGTATGTTAAGTACGGGGGACTGGTTGGGAGAGGAGGTTGACTCGCTGGCGAGCGGAGAAAACATGACGCCAGGGAGGTCGATGAGGAGGTGCAGGAATGCAAAATAAAGAAAGGCACGTTGGAGGTAGATGTTGCAGAAGAGGGGCAGAAAGATTGGGGCTCTCCTGGTAAAATGTTCCTAAAACTTCCTAATCCTTGTCTTGGTGTTTTTCATCTCCTCCCGTTTCCTCCTTTTCTTCCACAAAGCCTCTTCAGTTCCTTCACCTGCTCCCCTCATCTTCAGACGTGCTCCAGTAATCACCGCGCAGGCTGGAGGAGCCCGACGCGCTTTCTCCCCGAAATACCAATGAGCTCTGGCATCCTTCTTCGTCATCGCTTCCCGCGCGGCGCGCGCGTGCGAGTGCGGCGCGGCATCTAATCTCTTATTCAGAGTGTCGCGGAGTCACACCAACGCCGTTCGGCTGAGAAATTAGACACCGGGCTGATTCATTCCCGTTCAAGAAGGAATTAAAGGGCACTTCCCTCCATTTACCTGCGCCGTGGTTCAAGGTGGCTGCCGCCGTGCGTGAATAATCACCAGCCCTTCAGGAAGATGCATGCGTTGGTTCGAAACACTTAGCCAGTCCGCGTGCCACCGTGCGCTTGATGCATGGCGCCTTGATGGCTCGGCACTCCGGGCCCCGATACCGCGGAACAACAGGAGGAACTATTAAGCTTTTATCCGACGCGATTAGCGTGACACTCTTAACGCAAATGGGAGTTTGTGGCAAAGCTGCGTTAACAATGGGTGACACGGAAGAATAATTAAAAGAGTTCAAACCGTACGTTTTTTTGTTTTGACTTGTGAGAAGCTGCGCACGTCTTCTCTGGCCTAGATACCGACGGTTCTGTGGACGCTCCGAGGCACCCTGGCACCCGCGGGTGCCAGGGTGCCATCTGCGCAAAATTTCCATTGACTTGATTTCGCACTTCACTGTTGTTTGTGCGCCCGCTTATTCCGCTGTTAATTCCCTTTCTCCAAACCCTCACCACTGTTCCGTATGATCCAATCTGGTATTTACCAAAGCTTCTCACATCTGGAACATCAGTATCTAACAATGTGAGAGAGCCCATAATAATATCTTGTCTTGTCGTGGTGTCAGATTTGAGATGGATCGTGCAGTCTGCCTGTATAGGATTTATATTCGGGTGAGTTTTTTGCCTAAATAATCTCGTGGCATTGATTGTTACTCTGAGTGCGTTTTGTCAGTTCAACTTTTGAACTGAAAAAAACGGAGCTGCCTACCGAGCTGTAATTGACTTCGTCGACTTGCTTACTTTCAGCACCATGGGCGCAGGCGTGTGTGTGTGTGTGTGTGTCAGTTGTCGCTGTTAAGCTGCTGAAATGCACAAACTTGATGGGATTTTTTTCCCAAAAGGTATGGTGATGAGTTTTGGAAAGATTTGCTTGTTATTTTGGGTGGGTGGGTGGGTGTTACTTCCAGCCCCCGCTGGAAGTAACATCATTTAGTGCGTGTGTGTGTGTGTGTTCATATGTTGTGACATGTTTTGGGGGCCTAAACCAGAAACAGCATTTATAAGTGAGCCGCTTTGGCTCTGCCATGCTGAAGTCATTCGTCATCCCACAGAGTAAGACTTTTAAAACTCTCTTCTCTTTATCCTCTACTCCTGAGAAAGAGGAAGTCTAATAAATATGATCAGATTTACAGGCTGCTGCCGTTCTTCGCCGTAAAGCACGTTAATTTGCTTCCACTAAAGCAACCGTAGAAACGAAATCACTTTATTACTTTATATTCAGGCTGGAGAGCCTTAATCTCCCCCCCCCCGACTTTTTTTCTCTTGGAGGTAGATCCAGCGGAGATGAATAAGTGCTTAATGGCTGTCTCTAATTTTCCCTGGTCAAGTGGTAGTCTGCGGGCGCTAATCTGTTTCATTACTTTAACTGGGGCGATAAGGTCGCCCTCTCATTTCTTTTAGCACTCCAGTCCACTCACATAGTGGTCCCCAAAACTGAACCATACCATTTATATTTATGAAATACAGACTCTGTAGCGCGTCGGAAAGCATTTAGGGATTCGCACGAGGAACGGCATCAAGGACACGCTGCCAGCCACGGCCGGCTTCGTACATGAAACACGAAGGACATGAGATATATCGCAGGGGCGTTGAGGAATTTTCATTTGTGTAGTTGCCGCGGAGGCATCCGGGATCCGAGGGCTGTCAATTACTGATGGGAACACGATGGAGCGCAGCTGATCAAAGATCTGCCTCATGTAGTCTGGCCTCTTTGTTCCTGTCTCCAGGGGCGGGGGGCAGGGGGGGGGGGGGGGGCGGGGGGGCGGGGGGTGGGGGTTCGGGGGGGGGGGGGGGGGGGCGTGGGTGCGGGGTATCGATGTTCGGCTTCACTCTTTGAGGGCTTCTCATCCCTTTCCTGCACGCACGCACGCACACGCGTTAATCCACATCAGAAAGCAAACACAAATCCCGCGCACGCGCCCGCACGCCAACTCCCCAACGCACATGCACGTACACATACGTCTGGCCTCTTTGTTCCTGTCTCCAGGGGCGGGGGGCAGAGGGGGGGGGGGGGGGGGGGGGGGGGGGGGGCGTGGGTGTGGGGTATCGATGTTCGGCTTCACTCTTTGAGGGCTTCTCATCCCTTTCCTGCACGCACGCACGCACACGCGTTAATCCACATCAGAAAGCAAACACAAATCCCGCGCACGCGCCCGCACGCCAACTCCCCAACGCACATGCACGTACACATACGTGCCCCCTCTGTCGCCGCTCGTCCGTCATTGCCGCGTGCACATGCCGGTCGCACGGAAAAAGCCGGAAAAAAAGGTGTAAAAAGGACATCGGGCCTTTTCCCCTCGCCCGAAGCGGCTGCTGAGTTTTGCCGCTAATTATCACATGCCGCCGTTCGAACTGTCTGTTGAAATCCAATTATCAGGCAGTCTGTGTCGCTTACAAGATCTGGGCGGCGACTATGGGAGGGGGAGAGGACTGTGAGGGCTGAGGCGGAGATAACAAGTCGCAGGAAAACACACTGTCTGGATGTGAGATACAGTATGAGGAACCTCACCCCGGGAAAAACCCAGTTTTGGGCCGCACACATGGAGCGGCGTGGGCCCGAGTCCAGCCTGTGACTCATGGCCGACGGAACTTCGACTTCGTTTTTTTTTTTTTTTTTTTTTCTTGATACGCACACTGAGGAGTGACAAAGTATAAGAATACAAAATGCCTGATTGCAGAGGGACTTTCACTGGCCTTCGGGGCAATTCACAACAATAATTGCAGAGAAATGCCAGATAAATGGCACCCACACGAAAAGAAAGAATGTAGACCTACCCTTCTACACGACCGGCTTTGCATACATTTCATTCATGCGCCATGCCATCTGTCTACAGGCACCCGTTATATCAGTAAGTGCGACCGACCACAGCGCATCTACAGGTTCAAGTGTAAAAAACGCATTTCCCACACCAGAGCTCATCATGAGTGCATCCGTATATAATCTGCAGTAAAAACATATATATATATATTTTTAAAGGCGCTCAGATGCAGATTTCATTTCATACACCAATACAGGCAAGCGGTTACGTTTAAATGTCTTGCCAATGCAAAGCTGGACCACCCCCATGCTGACTGCCGCTATACACGTATAGTTGCCCGACAAATGTCAGAGTGTTTTTTTCATCCTCTCACACTGTGGAACTCGGTTCCTTTAAAGAGCAGCCGTCCTTGGTCATAACAAGAGTGTGAGCGGCGGAGGCCTCTGGACATCTCCATTGTTGATTAAGAACTAGGCGCGATGACAGGATGTAATTTGAAAAGTGTAAACTTTACAGGGGGCAGTGAGGCCGCTGGCTGTTTTTTTTTTCTTTTTTTTTTTTTAATGGATCCCTCTGGTGGCGCACACATAATGACACTGCAGAAACAGCCTAAAACTAACAATCAAGCGCCCCTCCAATCAAACTGCGGCCCCTCTGTGAAATGTCAATTTGTGTTGGCTGCCTCGCTTTGATTTATGGAGCGTGTGTGTGCTAGGTGTAGGTGGCCTAATGCTCGCACATACACACACCAAGACACACACACACACACACACACACACATGCCCTAGAATGAGTTGTCACGCCTGGACATTGCCCCCAGGAGCCCACCCCCCCCCCCTATTTTCAGACAGGCAGGGCCCGAGCCGCCACCAGATATATAAGTAAATAAAGCCAGGCCTCAGACGGGTCTCATCCATTCTGATTCTCCCAAATGATGATGATGCACCTGGAGGATCCACGGCGGCCTCCGTCTCCGACCAGGGGCTGGTGCTGCGTCTGGGTCTGGACAAATAAAGCTGCAAAACAGCCGAGCCGCTCCATCAAACCCCTCCGCCAGCCTTTATCATTCCTTCTTTTTTGCCTCCACCGCTCCTGGTCTCTCTTTTTAACCGAGGTGTTTTAACGCTCCTCTCCTCTGCTGCTCACCTACCAGCTTCTCACACCTTCGTCAAACCTCCCTTTTCTTCTTCTTCTTTTTTCTTTTTTTTTTTAACACCCTAACAGCAATCTCGCAGTTTTGCCAATCCTAACAGGCGACTGGAAACATCTGCAGACTTTCAGGTCTCATTAGCCATTCCAAGAGTGATTATTTAATAAGTGTGCTGCCGCCGTGCTCCCTCTCCCCCCTCGGCGTTTCTTTTCTTGGTTCTTTGAGCGTTTGATTTTCTTCGTCTTTCGTTCTCACACTTTGGCTCGTTTTTTTTTTCCTCCCTCCCTCGCACAGATATCACATGGCAGTGTCTTTCTCCTTCCCCACCGTTTCCTTTCTCACACTGTTACCATCTCCCCCCTGTTCAGGTTGTCTCTTTCTTTCCTTTCTGGCCGCTGTGGTTCCAATTCCAATTTCTGCTCAATTTATTCGGCGCACTTTGACGTCCCTCGGCTTGTCTCTGACTTTCATCAATTCCGTCCTCCGCTGGAATGTTTCCTCTCTCCCCACTCCAGATTCTTCCCACGCCATTTACAGTCTGGTAGGTTTGGCCAGTGCTAAGCCATTGTCGACGTGTCATCGCCAATGTCACCATCATTTTTTTCTCAGTCCGTCTGACAGTTATTTTCGGCTTTTCACTGCCGAAAACCCAACTGGGCACACGTATTACCCACAACTCCCTCCTTTGTTCCACGTACACTCAATATAAATTGCGACATTTAAAACAGAGCTCTAAGGGGTTGTGCAACTGTCGATCTAATCAATCTGGATAATTTATGATTGAATATGGGGGTGAAACATCTTTTCAAACATCATTAAACATTAACTTTGTGTTATTCAAATTGAATCTTTAATTCCTTCAATTTTGAGAAATTGTGATTTATCAAGCAGACGCTTAACTTCGATCAATTTTATGCTATTGTAATAAATGAGTACTTTACACTCATAATATATTCTCACTGGCGGGTGAATCCTCAAACACACATTCGTAGTTTCTGCAGCCTCTGCAGTTCACTGTCTTTTATTTTCTATCTCTTTTGAAGGTAGCCCATAAAGAGGATTTCTAGCCATGTTGGCGATGTCGTTCTTCAGATGATGAGCGTGAAATGTTGCGACGGTCCTCACATGATGTGTCTCAGAGCCACCGAAGCATAAATTTGCCGTATTCTTTGCGCCACACTGAAGTCTGTGATTGGCTGAAGCTCCTGGGGCAGAATGAGTGCAGACGAGTCTCGCAGGGTTAGTCGGGCCGCGTGAGAGAACGCTCGGGGTCAAAGGTCACAGTCTGTCCGAGGCCTCCCTGGGTCAGAGACATTCTCTGAGGTGGGCCAGTGGGCACTTGAACGAGACATCCCGCCTCCCCTCGAACCCGATCTAAACGCGCCATCTGTCTCTCTGCACCCTGTTGGTTCGGGGAGTTGGTCGCGTGTGTGTGTTCAGTAAAGTATGTATGAGTGTGTTCAGTAAGTAAAGTATCTCGTAGGGGTGTGTGTGTGGGAAGAAGCACACACACGCATGAACTCTGTGGCATACAGGGTTATTTCTGAATAAATATCTCTTTAATTTTCCTCGTATCATCCATCTTTTCTCATTTGTCTTTCTCTCGACCCCTCACTCCCTCATCCCTCTCTCCCTCCCTCCCTCCCTCCCTCCCTCCCGCCTTTCTCAACCTTCCTTGGGGAAAATACAGGAGAAGATTAGACGAGTTCCCTAACCGACAGACAGCTCTCACCCCTCTGTTAATGAGTCTGGTCTCTCTGTGTGGCTGGATGCCGTGTTTATGCATATTTCTTCGGAGGACTTTGTGATTTGACGAAGGCAGCAGAGACGGCTGTGGTGAATGTGGAGCATCCTAAAAAAAAAAAAAAACACAATTCCTCTTAGTTTTTCCTCAGAGCTCGTAAAGACCACATCATTATAAAGCCATATGACTCCAGCGCAATATAATCACATTTACTTATCGCTCCAGCTTCCTTTCCGCGACATACAGTACCTGTTCGGCCGCAGGTCGTGAACCAGTCTCAGACACTACGTATGATACAGCCCCGCTGATCTATAGGCTGACATTTTCTTTCTGCTGATGGGGGGGTCTGGCGAGGGGCGATAGTGTAAGGGTGATAGGGTTTCCTGACCGACTAGCAGGCCTCTGCCCCGGCATGATTCAGTGTCCCTGCGCCACTGACTTGGATAAACCGAGGAATCTTTACGGCCTGCAGTCGACAGCAAGGATTTACAGGATGCCAGGCGCCCCTGCATCCTGCAGAGAGAAAGGGGGAGAGTGGAAATAGAGTCTTGAGTGTAGCGACCGAGTGAGGAAACAACGTAAAGGAGACGAATAAGAGTGTGAGAGGGGAGCGGAGAGGAGAAACCTGGCGGCCGTCCCGGTGAAATATGTCCGGCTCTCAGACCTGCTGTAATAAACCGATAACAGCCTTTCGACACAACCACACACAGCTGGGCATAAAGTGCCCAGTGTGTGTGTGTGTGTGTGTGTCTGTGTGCAGTGATGTGTCTGTGCTTCAAGGATGCGGCTCATACATCCGCTATAACAGGGAACATTAAAATAAAAAGGGATTTACCGGGTCATAATAGGTACTATGGTGTAATGTCTTCATGCTTGGCTGCGTGTTCCAATGGCCTCTGGTTGTGTGAAAGATATTGATAAAGAAACAGCCCCAACCAGACAATTGGGATATGTCCATTTTTGCCACCATTTTATACTTGGTCTGTTTCTCTCAATTCGACATGAAATCTGTTCATTCCGAACAGAAATGTGCATAAATATTCACCAGTTCAGAGTTTTTGCAATTTATGATCAATTAGGCCAGTCGGATTTTGATATTGGTCGGTGAGCCTGGGCCCCCCCCTTGGGAACTTGTGGTGAGCGCCACACGGTAATCGGCGCCCTGCATTTTTAAGCTGTGGTGCGCAAGGTGTCGACGCTGTTTTTTTCTCTTCCCCCGTGTACCTTGGTCCACAGCCACATTTAAATTCCAGGGCGAATTAAAAGCCGGCAGCCAAGGGGACCTTGATGTGCCCAGAAGGAGTTGAACGTCGGCCTCCGTACAAAGTGGCTTCGCCGCGGCGGCAAATGAGAAGTCTCAGACGTTTGAAAATTGCCTGGCCATGAAAAAATAAATTTAGTTTTACCTCATTTTTCAGTGGGATATAAGCAGGACCCCCATCTCTCTCTGGCTCTCTCTTGCCCACCCCCTCCCCCCCCGTCCCTCCCTCTTTTCTATTCCTGGACCATTTCCCCCTTCCAATTTATTTTCTCAATACACTATCTCACCCTTTCTCCAGATCGCTTCCCCGTCTTTATGCTTGATGACCTTGTCTATTTCTAGCCAAAGAGAGCCAGGTAAAATCTTTTTAAGGTAATAAAGGAGTGATAGTCGTTTCCTGTCCCTAACAGGGTGCTGGGTGGTCAGCTGCACCGCGGTGGCTTTCAGCTCTAAATAATAGGTTTCTATATAGCAGCGGGCAGCCCCGAAGCTTATTCCCAGTCTGAAGCATCTCGGTGTTCAGCAGTGTCATCCCAGCTTTGTGTGAGACAGAGCCTGAAGTTGTGTGCGAGTGTGTGTGCGTGCGTGAGCGCGCGTGCTTTTTTCTCTCTTTTTGAACCAATCGTGTGCCGTTTAGAAAATGCCGATTATTTCAAATGGAAGAATGAATGAAAAGTAGAGAGATAAATAATAAGGAATCGATAAACGTGTGCGCTTTGTCATGTATGCACGCTGTGCGGTGGAGCTGTCATTGACGGCCCTGATCATGCCTGAGCACGCGCGGCCTAATCCTTGCTTTTCTCCTCTGCTGCGTCGTCTTTCATCCTTCTCTCTCCCTTTACCCAACTCCAGATTAACTTCACTTTTCATGTGAGCACGAGGAGCTCCGCGTGAATGTACGACGCAGCTTGTTATTCACAATCTGCATTTCTATTGCAACTTTTCCAAAGAAACAATTACAAACTGCTTTACATAATAATATTTCATCATTGTATCAATTAAAAGTCAATAATATGAGATGAATGGCGCCGTGACAATAAAACCGAAATCTTTTGCGATGCAAATGACGATAGGACCCGTGTGGAGGCGTGTGTGTGCGTGCGCGTGTGCGAGCACATATGTACGCACTAATGAGTTTATATCCTGTATTGTTGGGTGCACGTGTAAGTGTAGCTCAGCGCTCACACAAGCATCTGTCCTCCGCACTTCATTCGCACTTCCACCGCGCAGTTGCGTTTAGGTTCCCGCGGGTGTATTGCACCTCGCACGCTCGTTGTTGGGAGTATCGCTGACTTCGTTGCAAAGCTCTGCTCCCCTCACAACGGGCATCTTCTTCCACCTCTCAGGCTGCGGGGAAAGTGTTATTGCCTATTGTCTCTCAGCGTGTGTGTGTGTCTGTGTGTGTGTGTGTGTGTCTGTGCGTGTGTGAGGGAATGACACTCTCTGGCTTGCACTGTGGCTAGGCGCATATGGCGGGCTTTGAATCCGATGGCAATTTCTTCCGTTTTTGGGACTGCCATTTTTCCTCACACTGCTCCTCCAGTTCTTCTTCTGCTTCTCCTCCTCCGTGCGCCTCCTTTCTCACTGTCTTTACCGTTTCTAGCCTCCATCATCTTCTCACCACCTTTGTCGGGCCGTATTTCACCTCTGGCCACTTTTTTTTTTTTTATAACTTTATTTGGCCGATTATGATGTTGGTGCCGATTGATTTGTTCAGTGAGTATTGCCTCCCCTGAAATGTCCTATTGTGTGTTCATTTTTCTTGAAGCCCAAAGGTTGTTTTTTTTGGGGGGGTGTTTTTAATTATTTTTTCTGGCAGAACCCAGGTGACCCGCTGTTCCACCTAGCACAGGTTCGGTTTGCCAGAGTACGGCCGCCCACTCAGACATTGTTTTTTTAGCGCTTTTGTACGGTAACTCTGGAGCAACTAGACAATCCACCTCTAAGGATGACGCATGCTATGAGACAGGTGCAAACAGCGAACCTGTCCCATTGGGGCCAGAAATCTGAAGCACTAAAGCCATTTATGAATGACACAGTGTGCCAGGTTGCTAATGCCTGGCTAATATCCTCCTGCAAGGAAAACCGCCTTCTGTCATTCCAGGGGAGCCTTATTTTCCCCTCTAAGGGACTTATACGCAGACACTGATGGGTCTAAGTCCCCCTTGTGAAAGCTGCACCATTGTGTGTGTGTGTGTGTGTGTGCGTTGTGTGGGGTGATGGAGTGGCAGACGGGCGGCCTGAGTGATTAATGATCCCTCTCCACAAAGCATCCTGGTGAGGGTGGAGCGACGGAACAATTTTGGGAGAAGCGAAAGAAAATAAAAGTAGAGAGGGCAACAAACAACGGCAAAATAGTGAGTCATGGACACAGCTGGCGGGGGAAACTCAATTTATCCAAATATAGATGGACAGAGTGAGGTAGAAGGCGAACAGATGGGAGCAGGCCATGAAAGGCTGAGGTTCAGACCTGCACAAGGTCTCTGACGGGGACACGCGAAAAAGAGCCACAGCTCGGCTCTGGATTTTGTCTTCTCTGGGTCTGTCTGTCTGTCTGCCTGCCTGCCTCTGCTCTGTCTGTCACATCCACAGTATCGGTGACAGGTCTGATAGGGAACAGGGCACCCGTCTGACACCTGGAGGTCTGGCTGGATCTCTCTGGGCAGGTATTAAACAGTGTGGGTCGTACCGGGTCATCCAGAGCCCGCCAGAGCCTGCCAAGTTAGGATTGGACAGTCACTGTTTGTGGGAGGAGTTCAGCAGACACCCGTTTATGGTTTTAATGTAAAACCACCACGCTCTATACATGCAATGAAAAGATGTGGTCTGCAGCTAAATTTCGACTCTACAGTATGTGGGAGAGGAATGTCAGGTCTGACTCCGGTGAGTTGAGGTGTTGAAAGGACATTCGCAGCATGTTGCCTATCCCATGCCTGCCTGAGTGTACACGCACGCGCGGGCGCACACACACACACACACACACACACACACACACACACACACACACACACACACTCTCAAATCTCTGTGAATGCAGGAGTCCTTTTGTTGAGATACAGTGAAAAGATGTGTGCATCACAAAGGGAAAGAGGGATACGTGGGCTCAGACCTGGCAACGCAGAGGAGAAGGCTTGCGTTTTGCTCACAAACAGACACGGAGGGAGAGGGAAGAAAAGGTTACACCTCCGTTGCGCTGTGAATTCATCGTAGATGTGCGAGCTTTTTTTGGAAAATGCCTCCATGCAAAATGAATCAATAGCAGAGTAAGGGCAGAAGAGCGAAGATGGGCGGAGAAATGATGGATGGAGTAAATATTAGCGTGATCCTCAGAGGCAACACGTGCAGCTGCTTTTAACAAAATGGAAATGCAAAATATGGACAAATTTGAGTCAGTATTTCACTTTAAGCTTTTCATACTTTGCAGCGTGATCGTCAGATGTTAAGGGCATATAATAAACGGTCCATTAAGACTTATTGAATGCACAACTTCAAAAAAAAGATTCTATATTACAGACAATTGTCATTCGGTTTCTGTTCAGCAACTTTTGCTCGCACTTTACTTGTTCTCTTCCTTGGCAGCCTTTCTCGCCGCATCCTAGTGTTTGTGAGCCGGTCGGTTAAAAAAACAAGGTGAACCGAAACAGCCATAGATTAAACACATTGACACCCGTTTGGCAGAAAAGGCTCATGAGCGACCTGATTCTAAAAATCACCCGAACCATTTTACTTTAATCAGGACTATAAAGAGTTGATTTTTTTTTTTTATCTCTTAAAAGGAATCAATTCTTTGCGACGTAAATCGATTCCTTTTCCGCCGCGGTGTCTGGAACGAGGTCGGTGTTTTTGTCCTTGGCTGCAGATTTTGAGATTGACTCGGAGTGACCGGCGCTGCTGTAACTGACACTGGCTATCTGTGTCCAGCATCGCTGCTACCAGCCGCCGAATCCCCCACCACACACACACACACACACACGCACACACACACCCACACACACTGCCCTCCGGCCCGGCTCTGCCTGCCACGTCTCCAGGGACACCATATTCATTATTTACAGACGGGGCTTCTCAGACCCCTCAGCACTGGCTGATTTACCTCATTTGCTCTCCATCCCTCGGCTCTTGTGGCACACGCATGTTACTGTTTTTTTTTTCAAAACCTCCTAATGTCGAAAACCACATGCACACACAAATATACTGTGTATATATATATATATATATCTTTTTCCTTGCCTTGTTTCCTTCCTGGCTGCCGGCTGCTGTGAGCACATTTACACAGATAAAACCGAAGCCTTTTTTTTTTTTTTTTTTTTGCAAAGAAAATATTTCGGCTTGCATCGAGGATATGCGCGTCGGGATGCGTCTCCCTGGCTCGGCATCAAAAACACTTCACCAGGCTCAAAAACAAAAACGTGAAAACCAAGCCATTGCGTCTAATTTTCCCCAATTGCTTCACACACAAAAAATATCCATAGACAAAAAAAAAATATAGGATTTTTTATTTTTTCCCCTGAATAAAACGTATTCAGACATGCCCACCGATTGCTTCAGCCAACCTGACAGTCAGAATGATGTTTTCTGATTGTTTAATGCGACAGCTTTGATATGTTTCTGCACGGCTGGGTGTTTCAGCATGCTGCGTGCAACAAGGGAAGCCGGAAGGTGCATCCTGTTAGATTTGGCTCCGGTGCTTTTTTTTTGTTATCAGACTGTTTTCCTATTGCTGCTCTGGCACCGCTGTATATCTCCCTGTGATGTGATTTCCCGCACACAGCTGACCTGGTGTTCTCTGGTAATCCCACATCAGGAAACGCTTTTTATTTAAACTGTAGACAATTTTGTGGAGGTCTATAAAACGTTTTTATTATCATCTGGATAGATATAACTTTAACCATTTGATTCATTTAGCACATTTCTGTCTGACAACCACACTACTGCTGTTTCTCTGTTAAACAAAGCACTTGAAGTGTCATTTTTGTGTGAAAAGATCACACCACATTTCTATTGTGTACTTAAAAAAAAAACTGATTTAAAATGGTGGTCATGTGATATTTGTTTCGACAACCCTTAATCGTCATCTCAAATGGCTTCAGCAGACTTAATCCCTCCCACGTTAGGAAGCTAAGTAAGGAAGTAAATTCCAGTGATGAACTGACAGTCCTCTATCCTAAGGCCTCTCATGGAAAGGAATTATCACCGGTGACTCACCCTCACTCTACAGTGTGCATTTGAAAAAAAGAAGCTCACAGGGGCGTTGTGTTTGTGTTGTGATTGTGTTTCCTTTGTGTACTCACACTCCCTGCGTCTCTCTCCGTCTCTGTCTCCAGGTGCACTAGGATGCCAGGCCCGGTGCAGTGTGTGTGTGGACTCCTCCTCCTGCTGCTCCAGACTGCAGTCTGTGGTGAGTCCTCGCTCAAACGTCACCTGGGTTTTTTCTGTGTGGGAATTCTTACCACAAACGTTTCCCCGCGGTTACTTGCCGGCCCATTCCTATCTCTCATAGAGAGCACAAGTAAGTTTGCTACGTTGCGCAATCCGTCTTGCAAATTGTACCCCGAGAAGCTCCCCATAGATCACAAATGCCGCCAGCCCCTCTCCATAGATCGGCCCTGTGGCTCTGGATCTCGTCAACGAGCAGAGAAAATGTGACAAACGGCGCTCCCATGGCAATTAATCTGGGATGAAAAAAAAAAATGCCGTAAAGGCAGCCTGCCCGGCACAGAGGGAGGACGGGGACACTGGCTGAGGGGCTGAGTGATGTGTGTGATAAAGGTAATCAAGCATGCCCATCCAATCAGAGACAAGTAAATCCCACGTCGACCGGGGAAAGCCAAACAGCGAGCAATCACTGCACGCTGTGCACCGAGAGGTAGGGACCGGAAGACTTCCAGGAACTATCTGCAAAACTATTTCAGTCCAAAACTGAAGTCTTACTATATTATTTTGTTAATATTATAAAAAAAAATTGAAAAAAAAAACAATTGTTTTTCCCAACAGCTAAACACAGAAAAAAAACGACAGCGCACGAGTAGTGTCATTGCAGTGTCTTCTACATGGCAAGACATTTAAGGGGGTTTCAGGTCGTCGTTGCTGTGGACCAATGTAAACAGCCGTCTTTGGAGGCCCCCCTTTCTAGCTTGGAGGGCCCTAGGCAATTGCCTGGTTTGCCTGCCCTGTTGCAAAGTATCTGGATAAATCGATCACGTTAAGTACTTTAGTCCTCCCAACATCTACT
Source organism: Colistium nudipinnis (assembly GCA_016785305.1). Classification (NCBI taxonomy): domain Eukaryota; kingdom Metazoa; phylum Chordata; class Actinopteri; order Pleuronectiformes; family Rhombosoleidae; genus Colistium; species Colistium nudipinnis. The sequence continues at coordinate 406,230 of JAFBJU010000101.1, forward strand.
ATAACATAAACAATTAAGGACTAGCGACCAGAGTTAAAGTTATGGCGAAATGGTGTTAAATATTAACGCAAAAAATCTGTTAGTTGGCTCCGTCAGGAACGTGTGGGTGTCCCATCATCAGAGCTGACTCACTCCCTGTGGCCCGGTAACATCAGCTCATTCAAATGTTGCCAAACTCTAATTGGCGCCCGGAGGAAACCGAGTGAGTGTTTGTCTTGTGTTCGTCTCGGTTACAAACCCGTGACAAAAAGAAAAGGAAATAAAATGAGGGGGCGGGGCAAGGCTGCTGTATCTTTGTCCCAAAATTGTCCCTTCTCCGTGGGGGCAGGGACAACAAAAACGAACCACTTGCATGCATTTTCCTCCTGTCTGGATTATTCGTCGACGGAGTTAAAGGTAGAAAAAAAACAAAAAAAAAACAAGCCTTCACGAGGGCTGCCCAACGTATTTTTTCTCCTGCTCCGGTCTCATCCGCTGGTAGAGCACCTCGGTGTACAGATGAGTGGCCAAGAGAAAAAGAAAAAAAAACCAAGGCTCATCCTCTCATCCGTTTCTGAAATGGAACCGGATATGATTTCTTTTCGGAGATGTTGATTTATCCTTTTTGAGGAGCTCATTGGCAGTTTGAGTGTTGAGTCGCCTTTATTTTTTAAACCCCTCGTGTTTGCAGAGAGAAGGTCAGTGTGACGGAAGCGCTCACTCTGAAAACTCATGAGTTTGTCCAAGTGTCTAACATTTGACTCCGTCGCCTCCTTATCTGCCTCTTTAAACGTTGTGTCTGTCTCGCTGGGCGCAGATTTTCATCCCTCAGTCCATATTTGCCCTCTCCGCACGCTCCTCGTTCTCCCTCGCCGCTTGCCTGCGTGTGCTTGTACGTGCAGGAGGAGGGACGGTGTGTGGTTTTCTGGCTTCTGCGGCCCCGGCGCCGGGAGCCTTCCTGTGACTCAGGGCGCAGACTCACCGTCGGCCGCGGCCAGCTCCTCCGTCTCCGCGTGGGTGCGCGTTTGTGAGGAAACCTGCGGGTTACATCTGCCAGGTGCTTTATGCAGCCAAATTTGCGGCGCAGCGGGGAACTGTAACCCACCTCGCCCGACACACACGCGCCCACACACACACAGGCAAACACAAACGCACACACTGGCAACGAGCATCTCGCGGCAGCGTCACAACACACGCACATTTGCCTCACGGAGTGTTTCTGTCACGCAAACACAGAGAGGGGGAGGGGGGCGGGGGCTTTGCACACGTGTGTGAGCGTAGGTTTCGAGGGGTCGTTCAAGCATGCATGCGTGCATCTCTGCCGGTAGTTGTTGATTCGAAAGGTTGGCCGCGTGTGCCGCACAAGTGAAATGTGACGTTATGTTTGAGAAGGTGCAGAATTGGTCACGGCAGCATGGGGGAATTCCTGATTGGTGGATACAGAGAGAGCTGCACTGAGATGGGTGACAAAAGGGTTCCAGAGGTGATTGGAGAGGGTGGCGAATGATTCCAAATTGGAAAACAAAATACACCCGTGCAGCAGGAGAAGAAATCGAAAATGTTGGGGGGTTTGGGGGTATAAGAAACCAAGTGGTTCTCCTGGGGGAAAAAAAGGATCCCAGCTACATTTCTGGTCCCGTCACTTTCCTGCTGAGGAGCCTTCAGGCAAATCTTTTACATGACGGCAAAAAAAAAAAAAACACACGTCCCGTTGGTGCATTGCCCCTCAATCCCCTGTCAACCGGTATCCCACAGTGCATTGGGAAATCCCTCTCTCGGATCCCACCAAAAAAGGGACTCGGGGCAAACCTTGCGCCGCCGCGGGGCCGCGTACAGGAGGTCTTTCGCTGTCATTGCGCGCACAGACGGGGGAAACGGCGAGCGAATTGAAGAGGCGGCCGCCATTGCGTGCCAAATTAATGGAAAGACGTGATTAGATGCAAATTCACCCAGGGCAACACAAATTGATTTCACAAACCATGCAAGTTATGAAATGCGGCGCAACATTTGCACATATCCCGCGGCTTGAGAAATGGGCTTCATCACCGCGGGGAGTGTTGGAGTCTCCGGTGGGCGCTGGGAGGAGTCGCACAGAGAAAAAAAAAACAAAGACACAGCCGCACAAACACGATTATGAAGCCACTGCGCGCTGATTAATTTCAACGCGGCCGCATTTATTCCATGGGCAAAGTTGAGGAAGAGCGCTGCTGAGAGGAGCACGCAGCTCCTCTTCATAGTTTTGTTTTAGTTGTAAAAAAAAAAAAAAGAGGGGGGGGGGATCTTTTTTAACTGCTCACTTTGCAGATTTAAGCAAATTTAGGGGATTGAGCGCTGGATTGGTGAAGAAAATAGAGGAGGCGAGTGAGAGAGGAGCCAAAGACAAGAACAGACAGCACGAAAATGGAGAGGAGAAATGCAACAGTGAACGTGAGGTGGAGGAGGAGGAGGAGGAGGACGATTGGAAGAAAGGAATGGAGGGATGATTTTGGGAGGATGTCAGCATGGAGACGTCTTTTCCAAACGCTGCTTGATGTTTGCCTGACAGACCTGCTGTGCTCAGACAGGCAACACCAGTGCATGCAATGATGCGCGCACACGCACACACACACAGGAGACTTCCATAAGGAGTGTCTCGGCATGTGCGTGTGTGTGTGCAACTTTGTGGGACTGTGACTGGGTGTGTATTCATGGCACTGCGGTGGAACGCAGACCCGTGATCAAACGGAGTGGAGAAAGGAGGAAACCAGCCTCGCTCGCTGAATTCACATTATACAGCACGTAGCCTCAGATCTGCCTTTTGAAGAGGCCTGCAAGGCGCGTGTGTATTTGTGTGCGTGCGCGCTGGTGTGCACGCACTTCTGTTTTTGTGGAAAACCGGTTGGGCTATTTGAAGGTGAGGACGATGCGGCCGAGCCTAAGTTTAGTGTGTGCGTGTGCGCGCACCTGTGTGTCAGGCGTGCATGTGCCCTGATTAGAAGTTCCTCCCCCCTCGTTGCATTTGCGTTGCCTCTGTTGCCATGGCGATCGGTTTCGAGCTCGGTCGAGGTCATCTCAGGTGCGTAGTGTCTTCCTCCGTCTTCTTCCTCCCAAACGAAAACATATCACTCGGTTTTACTGTGTCCACATTATGGCCCCGGGTTTTCCTCTTGCGCCTTTCTTGCATTTCTCCACTTCCCTTTTTACGAAACAATAAAGACGGCCAGTTTTGTAACTCTCCACAAAAACAAACCCACATTTGCCGCCGCTGCTCCTAAAAATGTTTTATTCATGTGAGGAGATAAAGATGATTCACCAAGCTTCGTTACATTTTTTTTTACTTTGTTTTTTTTTTATTCGGGCTTTGACAGTGTTTCCAAAGACGCTTCCTTTTCATTTTTGATACGTTATATTAACATTAAATGAAAAAATAAGATAAACGAACTGAGAAAGACCCTAACACAGTGCTTAACGTTTTTTCGAAGAAAAGCATTATCGTTTTTACGCCGACATTTATTCGACAGCTGTAGTTACTGGTCTTCTGCTACTTTTATTATTACAAAAGTATAATTGCATAAAGAATAATTACGTTTGAATACTTTTAGATTGTTTACGTTTTACTCTACTAAATAGAAAATTGTGTTTTTCTTGATTAAAGTAAGATATATTGTATTGCGATACTAACTGGAAAATGGAGACGGCGTTAATATGCACTTGGGTTTAAATGGTGGAATTATTACAGACTTGTTAAAAACAACAAAAAATGACATTTCGCCGGAAACATTTTCTATATTTCTGTACCAAAATAACAGACGAGGAAACCTTTCAGCAGGTGATCAAAAAATATGAGTCAGTTAAATACAATTCTATTTCATCCTTTTTTTCATAATTTTTTATTACAAGTACTTCCCTTTTGCATTTAGCCACCTGCATCATGTTTCAGATTAAAGAAAAACAAGGAATGATGTCCCCAATTGTGCTGGTAGTGCAGGTGAAAATGCCATTACCGCCCACCACCGGCTCTGGGTGCACCTCTGTGCCAGCCGCACAAAAGGCTCTCCGCTGGTGTTTAATAATTCCAGGGCTCCTTCTAAAAGCCAAGACGGATGGGCCGGCGGAGGTGATCACGCGGAGGCCTCTGTGAAGCAGCAGGAAGAAAAATAAGAAAACCCAAAGCTCTGTGTGTGTGGAGCCTCCAGGAGGAGCCGGAGCACGAATCCTCCCTCCCCGTGCACCTTCTCAACAACAGTCACACCGGCACACAAAGACACGCGAGAGGACGAGGTCAAGTTCCCACTGTTAACATTTAATAAAGTCCGCCTTACTGGCCCGGACTTTCAAATCTGATGTTTTCCAGTGAAGGAGTTTTTCGGTGCCGAGCAGATTTTCCTTTTTTCCATTTTCTTGCTGGGGACGTTGAGCTCCTGTATTTTTCCTCCTTTTTGATCAGATATTCAGTTGTGCCTTGTCTGGAAACGAACGACAAACACAAACGAATATCCAAACAAGCGGCGGTCTGGTCGGGGTTATGCTTGTGATTACGTTTCCATCTAAATGCAGATTTGATATATGGCATAGGGGGGGGGGGGGGCTTTTTCCTTGCTATGATGGAAGAGAATGGTGTTTTGTTTATTGTTTTCATTTTTTTTTACTACGTCTCCTTCACAGTGTAATTTAAGTTTCCCAGCCAGAAAATCTGCATGAATTCAGACGGTGTAGTCTTGTTGTGCAGATCGCAGCACCTGCAGGGAATGGGGAGACAAACGTTTGTGTTGGCGAGACTTTTGGCTGGCTTCATTTGTGGCACCGCCTCGCCATGGGCAACATTTGTAACGAAATGGTGCCCGAGTGGCGTTCAACCCAGGTGCAGCCTGGGTAGATACTCGCGAGCAGATTAAACCTTATTGATGCCTCTGAGCTGAAGAATAAATTGACCTTATTTTCCTCCGTGGCGAGGTCTCAGCAAGGAAAAATCACTTCTCCTTCCAGGACGGCACTTTACTCCGCGAGTGTCTTTGTTGTGTGCGTTTTGGAGAGGGAAGGCCACGTGTGTGCGACTGCGTGGTAAACAAAGATGAGTGCCACGTCCTCGAGGGGGAACGAGGGAAAGAGAGCGGCAGCAGTGAGCCAGAAGTCTGATAGCCTCTTCTGAAATGTGTGTGTGTGTGTGTGTGTGCACGAGCAATAATGTGCCACACACCATTTCCTGAAACAACACATACCTTTTTCCCTCCTCTTGACTCGCTTTCCACATTCAATCCATCACTTCCTTTTGTGTTCCACCGCTCAGCTCTCGAAGATGTCGACTGCTCGTTCAACTTTTTTTTTCCGTGTTTTGGCCCCTGTCCCGGCTTCTTCCAAATTAAATACACTTAGAAGAGCCTCGCTTTTCCTCTCCACCTCCTCCCATGATGGCGCATACTGCGTATTTCTGCCCTTTAATGTTATTTTCAACCTGTATTTGGAGTGCCCTTTGTTAAAAGAAAATATATAAATGACATGGCACGTGAAAAAAGAATGCTGCTTTTAAGTCTATGATGAAAGTGTATGGCTCAGTGTTAGAAGAGAAGAATAACACCACCGTGATGTCTGGGGGATAAAAATAAGTCTGGCCCGTTTAGCTCAGCATAAAAACAGAAACCAGAAGGGGAAAACTGCCGGGCTCTGTCGAGTAGTAGAACAAAAACTAAAAAAAGCTGCCTACCAGCACTTTATTAGTCCATTAATGAACACACGTGTTTGTACACGTGTAAAGAAAAGAGTCGAGACCGACCCGACCCAATAATCTACTGGTTGCAAATTCCCACAGCGACAACTTCTAATGAATATAGATAATGCCTCACTAGTCGCAAAATAAATCTGAATGAAAGTGTTTGATTAGCAGTTGCCATGAATTGCATGGACAGTTATGAGAGTGGCATCAATCTCCTTGTCTAATTTCAGGCAATATATGAGCCATTCCAATCTACTCTTCTTCAAAGAAATGTATTATTTTATATATTATCTTCAGATACTGGTCATTATCATTAACAGCCCAAAGTGCTGAGCTCATTTATTCCTCACCTTCCCACTCCTCCGTCTTCGAAAAGCTTTTATTTCCCAGGTCACGTCACTCAATGTTGGATAAAGACCTGCGGAGCGTGTATTTCAGAGCCCAGTCCCGTCTGGTCCAGTGTGTTGAGGAATGTTTTTTTTGGTGTGTGTGTTTTGGTTGTGTCTGAGGATGAAAATGTGACGCGAGGGGTGATGTTAGGCAATCGGGGAGCAGACACTCAGCCTTTGACAGGTGTTCACCACCCACACGCACACAACCAGCATGTTAAGGAATTAAAACAAAGGTGGACGACTGTGTGTGCGCGCTTCAGAGGGTTGTGATGACAACCTTGTACGGTTGTGATGGTTCAAAACCATTGTGAATGCCACTTCAAAGGGCTTTTTTGAGGGTTACGCTTAGAATTCAAAGAAGGTTGTGATGGTTAAGGTCCGGATGATATGAGTGGGTGTCCTCACGACTGCCCAAAGACAAATGTGTGTCTGTGTGTCATCGGCCAGATATGTTATTTAAAAGTCTGATCTGAATGGACTGAGGGGGAAAAAATCCAATCCGGAGACTAAGACATACAGCATATATTTATATGTAGGCTGAAGATAAGACGGAATGAAAGATGGGGGAAAAAAATGGCGGATGAGAGAGGAGGAGGAGGCTGAGTGAAAACGCTCATCAGAAAGCTGGCAGGTGGTCGGCCTGCGGGGGGGGGGGGAGACGGTCCGGGGGGGGGCGTCAGAAAGCTGGCAGGTGGTCGGCCTGGGGGGGGGGGGGGAGACGGTCCGAGGGGTTGCGCGACACATGTAGGGCCTGTGACCGATCAAACAGGCGTGCAGCACTAACACACACACACACACAGAAAGAGTGAGCTTAAAAAAAACCAAAAAAACCCCGACACTAACGAAAGGCAATCAATAGTCTCATTTTCTCCACAGTTCAAACCCGACTGTCTGTGCCGCCCACCCAGGCAGCACCATTTTCTGATCCTCCTTTCTTTTTATTCTCCGCTCCATCCTCTCTTTGTTCTCTTTCTCTTTCTGTTTTTTTTTTTTTTTTTTTTTTTTTAGCTTGACATCGGCTTTTTCCTTTCCCGGGGTTGATGTTGTTCTAACAAACTGGCACCATGATTAATAATGCATGCAGGAGCTTTTGGGCAATTTAGTTTAGACTTGTTTTTTTTGGTTCTTTGTAGTAATAATGTACGCAGTGGAACACAGGGGGATGGAAGAGAGTTAGTCGAGGGGTTAATGCTTGGAGCTCATTCACACATTGTGCACACTGGATGAATATACAGCCACATACACGACCAGACGACAAGAGCACGCAGATGATAACCTGTGTGCGTGAAATTCGCATTTCCCTGTGCCATGTAAATGAGCCACCTCTGTCCTCCCAGGCAAGGTGACACGGGATGGGAGTGTGATAGGAGTTTGTGCGTCAACCGCTTGGGAGAAAATACAACAGTGGGAGACGAAAAAAAAAAAAAAAGAAAAGCTGATTTTGCCGAATAAATCATCTGATACCCTGGCTCCTCTGGATGCGGCACATTTTCCAATAATGATACCCTTTCCCTGTCATCCCTTTTAATTAATGTATTTTTGTGTGTCTGCGTGCTGCAGGGAGGGGAATTGCTATTGATCCTATAATGTATATCCCGTTGTGATGTATAGTGTTGGGCAGGACTTGCGATATCTTTCCTCCTTAAGCCCGCCTCCCACTGTTTAGATAGAACAGTAATGGCTGGGCTTGGATCGATGGCCAATAATCAGAGGCGCCCAATGAGCTTCTGTTCTTTCTCTTTTCACTCCACCAGCAGGAAGATTTAAATGGCACAAAGGAGCCCGGAAGGAAATCACATGTTTTCTTTTTTAACGAGAGGCAAAGGAACTAACGTCTTTTCAATGTAATGAGAAATCTTCATTTAGCGAAATGGCAATCGATTCTCCGCTCCTCTCCTCTCCCCCCCGGTCCCCCAGGCGTCACCGGCGCCGACGCCGTGGTGAACATGCGCAAAGTGACGCACCAGACCATCAGCGAGGAGATGTCCAAGACCGTCCTCCTCCCGTGTCTGTTCACCCTGCGCCCCGGTGCCGGCTCGTCCCATGAACCGCCCCGGATCAAGTGGACCAAGGTGTGGGGCCAGAGAGGCTCCGACGGCCTGCAGAAGGAGCAGTCCGTCCTGGTGGCCAAAGACAACGTGGTCAAGGTACAGAAAACACACACACACACAAACACAGAGCAACATCTTTAGTGTCAATATTGTATAGTATATCTTGTTCTGCTCATTCATCTTCACCACTTGGCCTCCCGTCCTCGCTCAGGTGAAGAAGGCCTTCCAAGGTCGCGTCACGTTGCCTGGTTACAGCATCAACCGCTACAACGCCAGCCTCGCACTGAGCGGGCTGCGCTCCAGCGACTCCGGGCTGTACCGCTGCGAGGTCGTGGTCGGCATCAATGACGAGCAGGACACCGTCCCCCTGGAGGTCACGGGTGAGTCCCATGGCGACCCGCAGGGCAGCCGCTGTGAATATGAACGATGAATGATGAAATATAGACCCCAGAAATGGTTACGTAAATAAGACCCCTCCGTTGCTAACTGTTCTTGATAAAGTTCCAGGAGTTGTTGTTGACTTTAATTAAGTCATTTGATTGCTCGTGAATCTTTAGTGTAATTAATTGATTGAGATAACCTTACCGCAATTAAGCCTGTACACAAGTAATTATAGGTTCTATTAAGTATTAAAGTTTAGGAGCGGTGATTAGCATCAAATAATTAAGTAAACGCTGGAGCTAAATCTTCATCGACGGCGAGGAGGTGCGTTTGTAAATAAACCAGCGAGAGCTATGACCACATAGGATGAAAAACGAAATTACAAATCTGACGGCTGATATTAAAGAGTTACAAATCAATTACTGTCTGATTGAGGAGAAATAGGAAGGTAAACATGCCTTGTGGAGGACGCTATTTTTCCCAGTCAAGCCTTTCGAAACGAAGTGGAGGGACATTACCGAAAAATATATTAGGAGTTCATTCAAGTCCAATCAAATCAGTGTATTTGTGGGGTGCGTTGAAAAACTACATTAAACTCCGGCCATGTCCAAACTCCATCAGTGTTCTATATATATATATATATATATCGAGAGAGAACCCTTGCGACCGCGTCTCGCGTCGTCGTGGCAGTACTCGGCAGCTTCTGTGTCAATGTTTTTACCTCCACTTCCTGTTGTCGGAGTGACTCGACGCTCCACTCTGCCATTGTTCTCGCCGCGCCGCCACGGTGAATAACCATGATCCCGGTCCTCGTGTCAGCCTAATGCGGCTATTACTGTCCCGGCTGTTTACCGTCTGTGCAGAATGTGCGACGATGATGATGATGATGATGATGATGATGATGGGGAGGGGGGGGAAGGTGAGGCCAACCCGGAGCACATTAAACATCATTGACCCGCTGCCACTCAGGCACCGTCCATGCACTATGAGAGCCTAATGAAAGCAACGGGCTTGGAGCCCAGCGGTGTGCGCCGTTGTCAGATAGTGTTACTCCGAGAGTCAACTAAACTGAATTATCTGTATCCAGGACAGCCCGGATTTTTACCAGACGGCAGTGGAACCCTAATTACTGTGTCAGAGTATTTTTAGTGGGCGAGCCGTCGTCGGACTCTTTGCAGGTCACTGGCTATTTCTAATAATAGTAAGCTATTATCGCAATGCGTTGAGACTGTAAGCGACGCAACAAATCCACGCCAGTGTGTCGCCAACATTTCTTTTCTTTTTTCTTTCAGCAGCAGCCTCCGCGTGGCATATGGCTCATAAGTGAATCTGGAAGCATGTGTTTGTTTGTGTGATTGTAGGCACAGTTGTGCGTGCATGGTGTTCTCATGTCATTATTTCCGATTATTATCTTTTCTTTTAGTAAACAGGAGCCCCCCATATCTCTCTCTCTCTCTCTGTCTCTCCCTCTCCCTCCCTCTCTCTCCCTCCCTCCCTCGGCCAATCGATTAACATGCAATGAAAACCACTCTTTCAGAGAGAAACCAATTACGTGGCCGGGCGACGAGTGGCCATCTCCGGGGCATGGGCTTAATTGGCGGTGCCGCTACACGGCAGAGCGACCACAGCTGTCTCCACGCTAATTCTACTGAGTGCTCCGCGTATTCATTAGCAGATATTGATACTGCTCAGCGATATCAATATCATATTAATCCACTCGGCTCTTCTCTTAAACTCATTTGCGTGACGAAGGCCGGGCGCCCGGTGAGAGGCCTCTTCCTCTCCCGTCGCGTTGTCTTATCATTCCCCCCCCCCGCTGCCTCCGTCGCTCCGGCTCTCTCCGTTTGCTCTTTCTTCCTCTTGGCACATATTGACCAGTTAATTGGCCGTGTCGCACCAATCAGAACACGGCGGCATTGATTGGGTGTGTCAGCCATTGTCTGTGGTGAGATACGGCGTGGCCCGGCATTAAACTGGGGTCAGGACAAAAAAAATACAAAAGATTGTACTTTTTCAGTGTCCCGCACTGTGCATGGCGAAAAGCTACGTATTTTTCATTTTCTTTTGCAATTTCTGCGCTGTAGGGGAAGTGTAGCTTGTTTCTATAAATGTTGTTCAAAATGTTCTTTTTAAATAAAATCTTTCCTTTCTCTACAAGACGGCACCACTAAACGCTACAGGTCTCCAGATCAGCTTCAGTCTTATTGCTGGAAATAAAAGCCGAGCCACAAGTAAGACGAAGTGAAACGTCATCCCCAAATATCCGCCACTAAATAAATAAAAATAATAGGATGTAATATTTATTTTACATACATAAGAGGGACTTCATTTCACCGTCTGCAAGTCAGCACACAATGTGCATGAATTATTCTAAAATATGGCACTGTTTCCGATTTATTTTATCGTTTTAAGTTTAATATTCAATGAGTTCCATCATTTAACGGTGCCACTGCTCAACAGTGCTACAATGAGACCGTCCTTCAGTCACCAATAATGCCTTCCTGTTGCTCTCTCTAGAGACTGTGTGGGTATGTGTATAAATAAAGGGATAAGGCACTGGGTTTTTTGTTTTTTTTGACCCTCCCGTGGAATGCCACCGCACTAAGAGCAAAACCCATTTGTCTCTCTTGTGTAGGCATTAGACCAGTGAACGAAAATCTCTGTTTGGACACAATCCCACAGCCGCAAAGGAGAAAGGATGGAAAATGAGAAATTAGGAGACGGGAGAGGGAACACAATTGTGTGTGTGTGTGTGTGTGTGTGTGTGTGTGTGTGTTTGTGTGAGAGAGCACGCAACACACACGTACACAAAGTCCCTTTTGCTTTCTGCTCCCAGAGAGCCGATTTTTTTTCTGCACAGGCCTCAGACTCTGTCACTCTCTGAGACAGACAGTGAAGATACAGGAGGATGCTGTTAGTATCCAGACGCTCACCTGGCTCTTCTGTCCCATGATGCTGAGGGGCGAGGTGAGGGGACGTGAAATGGAAACTTCCGAACCTATTACGCTCCCATTATAAGTGGGATATATGCTCCTCTCAGCGCTCAGAGTTTCCCCAGTTTATGTTTTTTTTAAACCTCAATTGTTTGCATTCCTGTCTGCTCCCCTCCCTCCGTCTCCGTGGTTCACCACATGAATCCGTCAGGAGCACGGTGTGCGTGCGTGTGCGCGCGCCCACCACCCTCTGTCTGTCACACACTGTATCTGAGGGTGAAATCTCTTTTCTCCAATGATAAGTCAGACTGACGCGTGGTGATGCAAATGAGGCTCACGTGTGCGGCTTCCTGAACCTGAACGCCTTTGTTTATCCCCGCGGAGATAAAACCATGTCAGTACACGATGAGGAGGAGGAGGTCCGGGGGGGTGTTTACGTGTCTGCGAGCATGTTTGTGCTCATGTCTTAACAGCTCAAGGTTGCAGTTCATAAATATTTCCGTTACCCGAAGGTCGCAGGTCGTACATTTATGCAGTGTGTTTTTTAGTTTGTTGCTTCCTTTGGAAGCATCCGTCCTGATTTGTTATGGCGCATTCCACTCTCTGGCCTGCAGGGGTTGTGTTTCACTACCGGGCCCCGCACGACCGCTACGCGCTGTCCTTCGCCGACGCCAGGAGGGTGTGTGTGGAGAACTCGGCGGCCATCGCCACGCCGGCCCAGCTGCAGGCCACCTTCGCCGACGGCTACGACAACTGCGACGCCGGCTGGCTGTCCGACCAGACTGTCCGGTGAGCCGTCAAAGTTTGTTGTTTGTTGGAAGAACTCGGAGGCGAGCGGCTCTTCACTGTCTCCATGGCAACCGAGGTGATGTCATGCGGAGTCATACTTTTCGGCATGACTAAAATCTTAATAAGGGACATCATCAAGGGTGATATTTAAATAATGCAGTAGGCAGAAAGAACAAATGTGGAATGTAGGTCATTAATTAGCCCCCTGGTTGAAGTTGGCTTGGTGACATATAAAACCCGGTGACCCCAATGCACTGTGGGAGTCATGAACACAGTTACAAGCGATCGCTCTAAATGATGGCAGCACTTCCTGTATGCAGGACTCACTGATGGAGAAAGTTCTGCCACAAAAAATGAAATCTGTATGCAAGGAACTTATTCTATAGACGTCATTTTTGATCATTTGCATCACAATTGCACATTAAAAAAAAAGAAATAAATGAATGCTGCGAAAAAAAAGTATATATATATGCACATGCCTAAGGATGGAAATCTTGCCAAACTACTGTATGTAGTAGTTTGGAAGCATGAAAGTCAATTTGTTTTTTTTTGTTTTTTTTTAAACAAATGTGCCATCTAATTGTGGAGTTTTTATGTTGGCACCCCACATCGCGCCCCCCCCCCCCTCTCTGAGCTGTCTGTCAGGATACTGTGCATCCCCTGCAAATATGTACAAGCCCCAGTCTCAACTGACTCTCTGCATCTACATTTTAATTTCGAATCTCTGACGCTCCAGTGGCCAAGCAGATTGACTGCAGCACTTTTTCCTCAGCCGGCCTTCCAGCGAGAACGCTTCCTTCTCTTTCTTCCCGTCCTCCACTCCTGTTGTTTTCACTCGGGACCAATCTAATTGGTCCAGATCCAGGAGGCTCCGGCCGCACATCAGCCAGGATATGTACAAGCCCCAGTCTCAACTGACTCTCTCCATCTACATTTTAATTTCGAATCTCTGACGCTCCAGTGGCCAAGCAGATTGACTGCAGCACTTTTTCCTCAGCCGGCCTTCCAGCGAGAACGCTTCCTTCTCTTTCTTCCCGTCCTCCACTCCTGTTGTTTTCACTCGGGACCAATCTAATTGGTCCAGATCCAGGAGGCTCCGGCCGCACATCAGCCAGGAGGAAAGTGTCCAATTAATGCAGTGTGAAAAAGAACCAACTAAACCCACATCCGTCGCTCCACCAGTCACGGAGCAAGGAAGAGAGGGAGGCCAGAGACATGACAAAGGCTTAGGCTGTGTGTGTGTGTGTGTTGTTGACACTTTTTTGTGTGTTTTTTCCTTTACTTCATAAGTCCCTGTATACCCAGCGTAATCTTTTAATCAGCTTCTCTGCCGATGCCCAGGTGCGGCTGGAATCAAAACACATCCAGGAATAATTGCACAGTTGGAGCCCCAATGTAGAAAAAAAAAATCTCTGTTTTATCAGAAACAGGCTGCCGAGTCTCTGAGGGAATTTTATGATTCCTTTCATCTGTTCTTAAATGTCCGTGTCTCTCTCTCTGTCCAAAGCTCTCGCGTTAATGGGATATTTTTATTTTCGCCAGAGCATCAAACCCCCTTCAAAATAATGAAATGAAGAAGAATCGTTGGAGAGTCATTGTGTGAAACCTGTGTCCTGAGGTTGTTTTGATTTGTATACACCTGAATGTGTTTTGAGGGGGGGGGGGGGTTATGTGTTTGTTTTATTCTTTGGATCTCTGAGTGAAAGAAATACTTAAACTTAAACTTAAACTTAATACTTAAACTCTGAATACGACGGTATTCAGAGTAGGGCGATGATAAAAGTGTACTTCACTTCTGATTTTGTATGTGTAACACGGACTCATCCTCCGGGAGCCGAGTTCTGTCTGCGGCTGCCTCTTTCAAGGCCAGGGCTATATTAATCCTCCTCTCTCTGTCTCTTGGTTTTTTTTTTTTTTTTCTCTGCAGGTATCCCATCCAGTCTCCCCGGCCCGGTTGCTATGGCGATCGGGAGGACTCACCCGGAGTCCGTAACTACGGCGATAGGTCTCCCGATGAGCTGTTTGATGTTTACTGCTTTGCGAGGCAGCTTCAAGGTAGGAGTCCGGGGCTTGGACGGCCCGTTTTGGGGGTGTGGTCACGCGAGGACCCACGGAGGCAGGGCAGGAAGGAAGTGGACAGCGGGAAAGGGAAGGGGAATTCATGGAAGTGAGCAGGAGAGAGGGAGGCCACGCCAAGTGCAGTGGTCACGGTATCACCTCCAGCAGGCATTGGATAAGTGGCTCAGTAGTATTATCTTCAAACTTTTGATTCTTAGAGCCACAGTGAACAAAATGACTTTTATTCAAGTGAAAAACTCACATTTGGCCGCACACTTGGCTGATCCCCTGATCCGCAATCTGTCCAATCACAGCGGAGCAAACATGACACAGACACGGCAGGTCCATCCTGTCAAGCTTCTGATTCCCTTCTGAAGTAGTGTGCATGGGGCTGTATTAAATCCTATATATATATATATATATATAAATAAAAGGGATTGAAGGGTTGTGAAAGAAGACGTGTTCGGAGAGCATTAAACGCGCCCCCTCCTTCCATTTTCATTTCTGCCTCCAGTCATCTCTCCATCTCGGTTGGATAAATCTGAATTATCTTCTTTTTCTCCCCCCCCCCCCCCCTCCAGCAATTCAAACCTCGGATCCATCCACATTCATTCAGCGTCTATACTGCGACTCATATTTATTTCATCATATTCTGAGTTATACTTATTAGTGCCGTGTAGACATGACGCTCCTCTACAAATTTTTTTCTCCACATCACCGCCGTCTTTCTTGACTTTCCCCTTTCTTCTTCTTCTGCTTCGGTGGACGTGTCTCTTCTCTTTCTCCCTGTTTACAGCCGCTTTGGATTCAAAGGGGCCGCCTTTATATAGTCTCCACTTTGAATTGCTGATTATATTTTTATTCTTTTAAGCCAAAATAGAGTGCATTCATATGCAAAACAAGTAGAACTTTTCTTCTTTCATCCCTCCGCTTCAAATCTCTACCTCTCATTGTTTTGACAAAGGATAAAGAGAAAGTATAAAGTGCCTTGAAAGTAAGAAAAAAAAAAAAGGCTGTCAGACTTATCTGCACACACAAAAGAGAAAAAAAAGGTCGACCGGATGTACCTACAAAACTTTCTGAAGAACTGAACAAAGAGAATCCTACTCCACCGTGGGCTAAAAGGTACGATCAACACAATATACCAAAACCCCTCTCTCTCTCTCTCTCTCTCTCTCTCTCTTCTCTCCGTCCCCCTGCTCCTCCCAGGCGAAGTCTTCCACTCAGGCGTAGCGGAGAAGCTGAGCTTGGCCACGGCCTCCACCCACTGCCACTCTCTGGGCGCCCAGCTGGCCACGGTGGGGCAGCTCTACCTGGCCTGGCAGGCCGGTCTGGACCAGTGTGACCCGGGCTGGTTGGCGGACGGCAGCGTGCGCTACCCCATCAACGTTCCCCGCAGGAACTGCGGCGGGGACGAGCCCAGGGTGCGCACCGTCTACAACAACCCCAACCGCACCGGCTTCCCCGACACCACCGCCCTGTTCGACGCCTACTGCTACCGAGGTACCGCCGGGCCTCCTTGGTCATGCACCGGGGTGTTGATCATTGCCATGGCAACAGCAGAGCGGGGGTCTATTTAGTGTTTTTAATTAGCCTGGGGTGTTTATGTCACACATGGAGTAGTTGTGAAGAGACTGTGGGACATTTGCAACCCCCCGGTGGATTGTGGGTTTGAGGAGTTGGATGCTGTGTCGTGAGAAGCTGG
The DNA here is from genome assembly GCA_016785305.1 of Colistium nudipinnis. NCBI lineage: Eukaryota > Metazoa > Chordata > Actinopteri > Pleuronectiformes > Rhombosoleidae > Colistium > Colistium nudipinnis. Next base: position 422,207 of record JAFBJU010000101.1, read on the forward strand.
GGGTTGAGTCTAACCGGGGTCTGCGGTGCATGTGCAACACTAGGACTAAGTTAGTTACAGATTCAAATCCAACTGACCCCTCACCGCTGCTCTGTATTTCATAATTTGGCAAACGTTAGTAGTTTTTGTATTGATTGTAACCAGACAGAAAATGATATTTCCACAGATATGGGAAAAAAAATATAGAGAAAGAATGACATTTTCATCTATCACCGTGACAGCGTATAAAATTTTCATTGAAGCGTAACCCAATGATTTGATGAAAAGGAGAACAGTGTGAGAGCACAGCAGCGGCGGAGCTGTCAAAACAAGCAGCTGATAGACGAGCCTCATCGCGGCGCCCAACAATGTTGTATGCGCATCAACGTTATCATTTCGACAAATTACGCATTTCAGATGGGCAAAGTAGATCGAAATGGTAACATGTTTTATTTAATGGCATACATTTGCTCAGTGTAAATAACACTGTCGATAATATGACATCAACAGAATAAATGCGTGTGGGCTCACGTTTGGATTTAGGAGTAGACAAATTGGAGCCCCGTGTGATAAAACTGTCAGTCCAAAGCTGCGGAGCCGTGCTCTGATATTAATCTTGTTTCTATAGCAATAACCGGGTTTTAGTGTCATATGAGGGGAGAGGAAAGTAATGGAGGTCAAGTGCTGTGTGTGTGGTGCAGCAGCAGATAAAGGTTTCCTTTTGTCAAACGATGATGTCGTCCTGTGTTGCAGCCCGCCAGCCGGCAGGGATTCAGGCTGCGGAGGCTCAGGCTTTACACCAGGACGCCGACCCGTCCTCCGGAGCCCAGGACGGCGTCCATGGCCCCGGGACTTCAAACTGGACCGGCCCCGTCGACTTGGACAAAGCGGGAGTGAACTCCATCGCTGGAATCAACGACTCCTCGGAGATCTCCGAGGAGCACGTGGTCGTCCACATACGTCCCGAGGAGGGATGGAAAGAAGGAGAAGATATCCAAAGACCCACAACCCAGGAGACGGACGCCCAGAGCAGCAGCAACGCTTTGGGCCTGTCTCACCTGGAGAACATTGAGAGTCACGGAGGCTCCGCCCACGAGGAAGAAGACGGCAGCCACTTGGAAGCCGAAAGCCCAAGATTATCCCCCACGGCTCCTTCCACTCCCACTCCCCACTCTCAAAACGGTGTGCTGGCTGAGTTTGTGAACACGCTCATGAAACCGTTCAGGTACTGGACCGCCGGTGCACAGGGGGAAAGGTCAGAGAAGGAGCTTCCCGAGGAAAAGGCTGGAGAGAACCAGACGTCCGGCCCATTCCTGAGTAGACCCAAAGCCAGCGGAAACCAGGGCCACGTGGACAATGCCATCACGGAGCAGCGGAGTGTGAGCTTCCTACTCAGGGCTCCCGAAGCACAGAGTCCGGCCGAGGGGCTGTCTGAGCCGGAGAAGGAGGTGAGGCCATTGGTGCGTTTAGTGCCTGCAGTCAGGCACACGGGGCAAAACCACACCAGCGCCCAGACCGGAGGACACGCCCCCAGCACGTCGGCCGACGCCCCTCCGTCTACTGTGAATGGTAAGGACCTGACCTTGATTTTTTTATTTTTTATTTATTTGGGGGGCTGTTCACTTTTAACTTTCCACAAACAACCGAGGGTGAAATTGGAATGGGGACGAGGGTGCAGTGAAACGGTCTCGTTCCAAACTGGAGTTGTGGTCCATTTAAATGTGGTCAGGGGGAAAATACGGGATCTGTTTGTGTCCAACCCCGCCTCTCGGTTCCCATCTCTCTTCTTTTCCCTCGGAGTATGCCACGATATATTCCTCTGCAGGGCAAGTATCGCTGTAAATTTTAATTAAACAATAATTTCACACAAACAAACAAAAAAAGACAAGGCACAGCACGTACTGTGGAGCTGGGAGTTGTAGAGCAGCCGCCATTCTCATATTTATTGACGGAAGGCTTTGTTTACAGTACGGGGCTGCCAGACGGAATAAGAGCGGAGATTCAATTTGAATCCGTGGTGATTTAATAAAAGGTTAGCTCACATTCGTATGGTTTGGTTTGGAAAAAAGCATCACAAATGACTGATTATTCTTATGAGGTCAAAATGACATTCTACCAGTGGAGAATAAGATACCGAACTAAACTTGGACACGGACAAAAAAATTGGAGGACCAATTTGTTTACTCTTTCATGCTTTTTTTAAGATACCAGACCTAGCTGAGTTAAATAAGCGTTCAAAAGAATATACGAGATAAAACATATAAATATATATAATAAGATATAAAAGATATTTTATCAGAGCATTTATTGGAGATTTAATTATCGAGTTCATGGGCATCATCCTATTTGGTTCTCCAGAGAGAAGATGTCTGCCCGACTCCAGTTTTACCACGCGTCTTTTGCTGCTCTGTTTAATTACCTTGCCAATTAAATGAGACAAACTTGTAGTTATAGCCAAGCCAATTTCCGGCTATGAGGGAAACGTTCATGTCGTTTTCAGGCTGGGGTGTTATTTGTTGGGTTTAGTCAAGGCCGGAAGACGAACCTTGTGAGACAGCTGTAATCGAGTAAATGACCCTCAGGAGTCGTGGGGTGCGGCACCACGTCGGGCTTTGAAAAGGTCAGCTCGTGGCTCCTTGAAAACTTCAAGGGAAGAAAAAAAAAAAAGTTGACTTAAAAAAGGAACCGTTCACGACTGGAAGGATTGTGGACCGGGAACCACCCGAGCGAGGCGCCGACATTCATGCCATATTACAGCGACAGGAGAGAAATGCACCAGATTGAAACCAAAAACGAATGTGTATCACACCCTCGAGGGGAGGAAGGCGTTTTTTTTTTGTTTTTTGTTTTTCTTTAATGACAAATGTTTCATAAATAACACGTCTTTGGGTCCAAAGTGAGACTAACGCCCAATCCAAGCGCCCAAACGCCCAGAAGAATGATTTCATTAAAGAGGCCTGGCTTTCCCCACCTGGAATGCGTGGCTACCTGAAATCCATTGCCACGCCCCTCCCTGCCCCCCTGAGGTATTAATGAAAATTTAAGCTTTATGCATTATTCACAGGCGTATCCAATTAACGTGCAGGTTGGGCCGCCCCCCCCCCTCACCTCCGTCTAGATTTCTGCCAATTAGGTGCAGGCTCTCTGAAGGCAGATGGTAATGATGAGGAAAAGGCAGGGTGAGAGGGGGATGAGAAGACGGAGGAAGAGGAGAGGGAGCACCCCCCCCCCCCCCCCCCCCCCTGCTTTTTCCCCCCCCCCCCCCTGCTGATGTTTCTTCTTAAACTCGCATCAGTGAGCAGAATTAAATCTGCTATGGCGCGCCTCGGGCGATTCCTCAAATCTCCGCTCTCCACCATAATTGACGGTGTCATGTGGCTCCTTTCATTGAGGCGCATATCGGCACATCCGGAAAAAAAACTGAGGGGAATGTATTTTTATGAATTGAATCAAATTCTTTTGAAATTTTGAAAAAAAAAAACATCTCCAAATTGGGTCTTAGACTTGAAAGAGACAAAGTTGCTGCACCTGCTGCCCTGTGTTGCTTTGTGGAGAAACGCAGTATTCAGTAACATGAGGCTGACGTTATGAAGGACAAAAAAACAAAAAACATTTTAGAGATTGAGATAGTTCATTTAGATTTTCTGTTCCTCCCTGGTGTTATTTTTTTCTATCTGTCTGCCACAAAGCTGTGAGGACAAACTTCTTCTCCCATGTGTGCAGGAGCTGGTTCACGCTCTCATGCGCAACCCAGATGACAAATACACAGAGAGAGAGATTGATTGATTTATTGATTTTTCTTTTTTTCTTTGATGGTCCACTGTCCCACCCCTCCAACGTGTCGCCCCCCCTGGGATTTCACAACAATCACTCAAAGTCAGCACAATCTGTCTCTCTCTCTCGCTTTCTCTCTGTCTCTCTATCTCTCTCTCTCTCTCTCTCTCTCTCTCTCTCTCTCTCTCTCTCTGTATTGTATCCGAAAGCTCTATTGACTGGCATGGAAATCCAGTGACCTAAGAAACCAAACTAAGTGACTGGTTCTATTTATCTATTGATCTCCTCCAGCACGGAAACAAATAGCGCTGTCCGTGGTTCTGAAACGGCAGTTCAGCAAAAGGGAAAGGGAACTCAAACAACCTTAAATGCTAAATATACCCAAAATGAGGCAATTTGGACATTAATATGTGTTATATTAAGGATTTATCCTATTGGATTTACTCCAGAGTCTCTCCACCGAGTGCATGACATGATTCACATGGCCGTGCAATAACTCCTCCTCCTTTTTTTTTTTTATTAGGTGCCATGTCTGCAGCTGGGTTGAGGTTGCAGTGTGTCTCTTGTTGTCAGCCTCTACTCTCGCAATTGAATATGACGTCTGTCTGACCGCAGGGTATCTCTCGGCCCGTTGACTCCACCAAAGTGGAGTCAACGGGCAGAACCACTCACAGTGAAAGCACAAAATTACCGCCTGGATTTTTTACTTTTTTCTGTGTGTGTATGTGTGTGTGTGTGTGTGTGTGTGTGTGTGTGTTTGTTTTGTGGCTTTTTCCACCAAGCCCGCCCAAAAATAGAGATGAACTTTCACCGCAAATGAAATCTGCCAACACTATGCCTAATTGTCTCATTTTATTTATTACATGGGTCATTACATCGATGATCCAACCGGATTAATGTGTTTAATTACTCTCACTTTCATCAGTGTGTGTGTAGTAAAAGTATGTAATTAGCTATTTAGATTATTAATAGCACAATTACTCTGGTCTACATGGTTCTTATGGAAATGAACCTCGGGCTCATAAACCTCGCGTAGGCATAAGGCAACAGAGGGATTTATGAATAATTTACATACGTTTTAATATTTTATGCACGGACATATTTGTGTATGTTCTCCCCCTCGCGGTAATTTGTTGTGCCGGGGCGGTGTTGCTATCTCTTTAGACATGTTTACTGAAGTGAGGAAAGCCAGAGCGATGAGGATGGTGGCCACACTGGCCGGGGCCTCTCACTGACATGATTGCTTTGGGGGGAAAAAAAACAACAAAAAAACTTGCAAACACCCCGGCCGTGATGCACACACCCAGGCTGAATGAATTATAGATGGTGTGGAAGGAATCTGGTTCAGAGGAAGCTGATAAGGTGGACCACTTCATCTGAATAAACAGGTCGAGATGGAGCCTGTAATGTGCCTATCGCGTTGAAAGTGCTCCCGTGGTTGTCCACATGACTTCTCTCACCACAGCCGCAGTTGTTTGGGGAAAGAGTCCACACGGAAAGCAGGGGGGACCGAGGGGTGTGAAATCACTCTTTTCGGTGTGGGTCTATACGTGCGTGCGTTTATGCGTTTGTGGGCTTCCCCAAGGAGTGGCGCCGGTCGTCGTCTAGACACTTTGATCTCCAAATAATAACAAAAATAATACAAACAAAAAAAAAATGGGGATGGAATAAGGAATGACATGGTTTCATACCCTGTGGATAGTAACTCGGTTTACCTATTATTCAGTGAGTAATTGCAAGAATGAGTAAAAAAAAGAAATTATTGTTTTGGGCCAAGTAATCCTCAAGGGCAAGTGAAGTTTTCTTTTTGAGCTCACACTCATTTTTGTCTAGATTTTTTATATAGTTGTTCAATTCTAAGTAGGATTTATTGATGTGTGAAACAATAAGTGATGCTCTTGGAGTCCTTTGTCAACTGGGGCCTGTGTTGATAACCCAAACTCAAACTCCATGAAATTCAATACGCCTTAATTGTTCCCCTTTGCGTCTTTGTTCCCTGTAGAATTGACAGCAGCTTCCAGTCCAGATGAGAGATCACCTTCCAGTGAGCATGTCGACATACCTGAACCTCAGGGACCCCGGAGAGGCCCCGCCTTCCCTCCCGGCCCCAGCGGACACTTTGAGTGGGCCGTCAAGTCCCTGCGTGGCTCTAAACTAGGACCCCCTGGAAACGTGGCGCATGTGAGCGGACGGCCCACCTGGGAGCCCCTGGAAGCCAAAGCGGGGCCCCTGGAGGTGATGGCCCTCCCCGAGTCCCTCCGACAGGACGGCCCCGAGAATTACTCAGGCGAGGGGAAGAACCCAGAAAAAGACGACGCCGCCTCTCCATCCGCTGTGAGGGTGGAGGAGACGGAGGTGGAGGGCAGTGGAGAGGGGCGGAGCAACTTTCCCGGTGGGTTCGGAGTGAGGGTCACAGACCCGGACACTAGTGATCCAGTCAATCAGAGTCCCAGCCAGAGCGAGCCTGTGACGGTGTCTGAGCTCACCACTCTGTCCCAGTGGCAGTTGGTGGAGCAGCCCACCACCTCGGCCCGGGGCTCCCAGGAGCAGGACGGGGCAGAGGAGGCCGGCGGGGAGATCTACTACGTCCGTCGGCCTACCGACGACCTCGCCTCACGCGAGGGAGGAGCGGGGAGCTCCAACTCAGGATTTACCCAGCATGGCAAAGACGCAGTCAGAGACGACGAGTCGGTGGAGGTGACGTCCACACCCGAGGTCCCGATGGAGACGCTGACCACCTCTGAGGTGACCACACCTGAGCTTCTGATGACCACAGACTCACAGAGGACGGAGGCCACCGCCACAGGAAGCGCCTCCCACAGCCCTCCCGCAGAGGAGCCTTCCATTTCCATCTCCTGGCTTCAGGAGGAGGACGAGGGGAAAACGATAGGCCCGCCCGACTTGCCTCGAGGGGAGCGAGCCACTCCGGCGCCCCCCGCTGGATCCCACGCCACAACGGGGGTGGCGCAGTCCGCCACTCTCGCCTCCGCCTCCAGAGCCGGCGCCACAGAAATGGAATCCAGGTCGGCGGTGTCCGACTCTTTCATCGTGGGGAGCCGCTGGACGCCGTTCAAAGGCGTGAGCCGCAAATCGGACGACCACAAAGCCAAGGAGCCGGTCGACAAAGGGGACGCACGCCATCCCTTCGGCATCCTCGTACCCAACTGGGCCTTCGGTCTCATCCCCTCAGGTACGTGGTCTCCCCGCTGTTCCCCCATGAAGCGCCATTATCGGCTCGATTGTGAGCGATTATCTAATCAGCAGTGATTTATTACTATTACTGAATTATGGATGCGGCTCAGCGTGAGCCAGGAACGACGCTCGTGTGTCGACGTGCGGTACATCAACATCACCGCGTCAACACCGCTGCGTGGCCTCCTCCTGAGTTCACAGCCTCAGTACAGTACATCTGTATTTCCTTTCTGGGCCTGTCTCTGGTTGTTTCATTCTACATCCCCCCCCCCCCCCCCCCCGGGAACAGACACCATGCATTCTTTATTCAGGCCTTTTCCTTTTCACATCCCCTCTCTCTCTCTCTCTCTCTCTCTCTCTCTCTCTCCCTTTTCCTTGCCTGATGTGGAGATTCACAAGGTGGGACCAACCAGGTCTTAGTGAAGTAATTAGAGGGTCAGAGCGAGTGCAATTAGGTGGTGGGGTGGGAGGCAGAGAGCCTAGTCCCCGACAAATCAATGGAGACACAAACTACATGATGGAACCCCTGTAATGGACTCCGGTCTCTTCTCCCTTCTCATTTTCTATTTCCTTCATGTTCGGCTCAACCTTTCCCATGTCCGCACTCTGTCCCTGAACCTGCTGCTCGTAATAATATCACTGTGAAGTCTCGGGTTGGTTGCGCTGATTTAATTTTTTTGACGGTTAATTGTCTTGATACTGTGGCCAAAAAACTAAAATGAACACATTGTAAAAGCTGTAGTCCTTGGGCCACTCGTCTCTCTCTCTCATAGAGAGATATAATATAGTCAGTATATCTATATATATATATATATAGTATATCTTTATATATGTTTTCCAGGAAAATTTCAAAGAACAGTCTCTGTGCTTTTTCTGATCTGCTGACATTTGAATGGAGTGAGTGGGCCCTGCTCCTGTCGAGTCATCAGCGGGATGAGACCCCTCCCTCTGTGTGACCTTTTTGTAGTTGTCAGTTATAGTACAGAGAACATTACAGCAAGGGTTGTCTGACCATTACAGCCGCGAGATAAAGACAGAGCGGAGGGAAAGGGCAGGAGGACGGACGGGGGGCACGGTGCGTGTGTGCGTGTGCGTGTGTGTGTGTGTGTGTGTGCGCGTGTGTGTGTGTGGGGGTGGGCATAACAAAAAGGAAAGAGGGCAAAGTTTCCTCTGCACTGCTGTGGGTATAGGAGTCTATAAACCTCTGATCAAATATTTCACTAACACGGTCCCTATGGGCCTCCGTAAAGCATATTGTTCCTCATCTTTTTTTTTTTTTTTATTATTTATTATTATTATTTATTTATTTATTTAATGTTCTTTTCTTTAAATTTCTCTACGTCCATCCTATCTTCCTTCTTTGGGGTGTTGCCAGAACAGTCCCAGCTTCCCCCGCGTTTCATTTGCCATCAAATCAGAATGATAAGACGCTGCTTTAAAAAGCCGCATCCAGATTTTCCCAATCCCTCCTCACTCTGGCCTCCGGCTAAACCCACGCGGATTGGCAGGACGTGCACGCGTCATTTAAAAAATATATATGCGAAGAAATACACCAGCATGCCAATCTCACCCAGGAATAAACCCTGATAATCCACCCCAGGTGTTGCGTCATCGCCCGCACACACAAAATATTGTGAGTGTGTTTTTAAGCCCTCCGCTCGGTAAAGTAAACACATCATTTAATGTTCAGCTCTTTATATCTTCCAATTTCCATATTGTGTAATCCCAGAGATGGAGTCTTTAGAAGTTTGTAACTTCCCAAGAAAAGTTTGTTTTAGCAACTTCACTCAGTGACGGAGGCAGGCAGGTGGATACAGTCGTTCCCTGAGTGGCCTTTAATTCACCGGAGCCAGTCTGACACACCGCTTGCAAACAGGGTAGAGCGTTGCTCCTGAGTCATGGCTGTCCTGACTAAAGCCCTGTCCCCGGGCTGGAGATGGATCAGACCTCTGGCCACATCAATAACGCCGCAGCTAGCCCCTCAACCAAATGAGAGTGTTAAATTTGGAGAAGAGGAGCCGGTAGGTGGAATTGTGTGTGTGAAGGAAGGAGATGAATGGGCGTGGGATGGGCTGGGGTGGCGTTTCATCAGTTTGGGTCTGTGGATGGATCTCCACGTTGTGTAGGGAAGTCCATTGATTTTCCCGCCTCTCGCTCTCCGTGTGTGCCACCTTCTGTCCTTCCTCGCTTCTCGCTGGCATTTTTCTTTTTCCCATCTCTTTCACTCCCCGCCCTCACTCTACGTCTTTTATTTCTCCTGGGGTCCCTGTTATGAGACGTCCTTGGCACAATGTGGTACAACACGAGGAAGTCAATTGGCATCTAACCGTATCCGGCCCCCCTTCACCATTCTCAGCCTCGTCGCCGAGTCCCCTTCCATTGAATCCATTCACTGCCCTAATCTGTCACGCTCGTAACTTCGTCCCATCTCTGAGTTTCTCTTCTCTCTCTCTTTTTTTTTTACGGTGCAATTCCACCATTTTTCCCCATTTCAAACACGGCGGCTGAAAGGAATCCTGTTCTTTTTTGAATAGCTTATTAAATGAATGGGATTTGTTAAAGAAAATCCTCGCGGGCCACTGGGCTCCATCGTGGTGTGGGTTGAAACGGAGTTACACACTGCTCTGTCCTGACTGAGCAATGGGCTCTTTGTATTCCGTTAACCGAGGGAATGACGGAGATACCAGCGTGTTGAAATTGAGCTGAAAAAGAGTGTGCTACGACCAATGAGTCCTTTAAAGCAAAGTCAACCGGTGCATGTTCATGCTTTGTCACCGAATGTCGCAATTCCGACACTCCCTTCCATATTTTCTCGTTGTGAAGCTGCAGACACGTGTGACACCATCGTCTCTCATTTACCAAAAACTCCAGATAATTCCCGTGCCAAGGTTGTCCTGTTGTAAATTGCCTTGGTCTGCTTGTGCTGTTGGAGTGGAACAAAAACACCAACAAAAGTAATCGGTTTACAAACCGTTTTCCGCCGCCAAACACATCGAAGCACAAGGTCTGACACGCAACATGCACAGCGAGTGCTGAAAAAGAAATCATGGTGGCCTAGATCAAAAATGCATTAGCGCTGACAGGAGCGAGGCATGTTTGCGTGGAAAGCATGTGTGTGTTGTAACACACTTCAAACACCTATATGGAATTGGTTATATACTGAAACAAGTTACACAAAACAAATATGTTTGCTATTATTGCTTGCTCCCATGTAGTGACTGAGACACAAACACCACAATTCTAATGCAAAAAAAATAAATAAAATAAAACGGCTATAACATTCCACACACGTCTGTTTTTTAAGAAAACCTATAGTGAAATTTTTCATTTTCAATTGTACCCCCTGATAACAAATCTGCAAAATCCAGGAGGGACTGAAAATCACACTGAGCCCTTTTCCTATATCACTGGTAATAAGTTTTCCAAAATGCCCCAAACGTCAAACTCTCCATAAATCTAAAATCTCAGGGCTACAAAATGGAAAAGATGTATATATTTTCTGAAATCTTTGTTTAAAAACTGGGATTGTGTAAAATATGTAAAACAAAGTACAAAATGATGTAGACGGAGCACAGCGAGCGAAACAGCAGATAAGAAAAAGATTAAAGATGAAGACGGGATAAAAACACAGAGCAGCGCTGACGGACCTTATCGCTCTCCAGGAAGTGAAGATATGAGAACGGCGCATGCCTCGCGGCATGCCAAATTGGAGGTGCCAAATGTATTTCAACCTTCAAGAAGTTTGGCTTAGGCGCACAGCTGCTCACGACGAGCAACTCTCTCCGACGACAAAGTCGTGCGCTGAGCGGTGAACGGTGGTGCGACACGCGCGGCGACACAGTGGGCCGTATTCATCCAGTGGAGCCTCTCGACAGGAAGGAAAAAAGCTTCCTGTGCGCCTCTCACCGGTCATCCCCGACACTTTGGGGATTCAAACGCGTGGGTTCCTACGTGGCAGTCTGAAAGTCAATGACACCATCGGCGGTGTGCGCAAGAGCTAATGCGCCCTCCAGTTTTGCATTTGGTATTCTGCAGTGAGCCTGCAAAAACATGGAAAAGCTGTCTAAAACAGGCATTTTTATGGCATCATAAAAGTGCTTTATTATCTCTGCTGCCACAACAGAACCCGGCGATCATTCAGCCTCGAGGAGCCCCGTCAGCGCCAGCCGTATTTTATTTTCTACATCGCATGACCCCGTAGCTCCCATTAAGGCAGATGAACGACTGAACATCTCGCCTCTTCACGGTTGTAGATATGCAGCAGAATTGAAAAAACAAAAACGGGCCTTTTTTTTCAGAAGTATTTATCTATGAATCCGTGATAAGATCCACTGGGTAGGCAGACCAAAGCGTGTTGACTTCAAACACATGGCAACAACGCCGCGTTTCTGTTTCCCTGGGCAACGCGTTTGCTTCTTAATCATACGTTTGTTGCATTAGTGCACCGAGATCACACATACGCACCAAGCGTTGTTGTGATGGAATTTGTGGTCTTTTCTCTCTCAAGTAAATATAACGAGAAAAAATAAAAATAAAAAAAAGTTCCTCCAGGCTTCAGGGCGACACGCAGACAAACCAAATGGCTCGCTGAGCAATAAAACGAGTAAAAGTAAAGGATTTAGCCACATGGCAGAAGAGAGCTTCAACCGCTTGTTGGAGGGTTCGGCCGTCTTCATCTCCTTGGATTTTTTTTCATCGTCATCTTCATTTGCCTGCCTCTGTATAGTAGATATAGTAGGAGACCTCTGCCGAGCCGTATGTCACCCCATGTTGCATCCCTAGCTGTGACTCTTTATCTTCGGATACAGCCTTAGGGTCCCCGAGGGTGCGCACAGTTTCACAGAGCACCGGAAACAACATCCCTTCTGTTTGCCACCAATTGGGAGATGACGGGCGGGATTGGAAGGAGACAGGAAGCTTAGCCGGGAGCTGTCGGAAGGCACATTACAATATAATACTCTGTTTGGAGCCACCTGTTGGGTAATCTGGCCGACCGTTACCGTGGAAACCTCAGGTGTAACCCGATCAAAGGTCAGGGATTTGGCCTCCTGCTGCTGAAAGAACATTTCACTTTTCTATCTGTGTGTCCTCCAAGAGGAGAAGTGGAATGTTCTTTCAGCGCATGTTTCATTTCAAACCAGTTCAATGCTGCTATTATTTCCACTAAATGAAAATGATCAGGGTGTAAATCTATGAAGTTGTGAATCCGCCCTCCAGACACAGTGAAAATGTCGGGTTCTGTTATTCCCGTGGCACATCCAATGCGATTTCAGCAGCAGTGTCCCTGAGATGTAACTCGTGCATTTTCATTCTCCATTTGCACTCCGACACTCAGACATCCGTCAGCGACGCAGCGTGACACACACACACACACACAGGCCGAGTGCTCGCGCTGATGAAAATGGAGCCGCCTGCCATCAAGGTTAACAGCGAAATGCGTGATTTCAAATTGAGGTATTTTCAAGCTACGGAGGAGTGGCGGCGGAGAGGATGAGTGCCCCCAGCTCGGGTTGTCAGAGCTGCCAGATTGCCTGCGAAGGCAGAGAGAGAGAGAGTAAGAGAGAGAGAGAGGAAGCGGTGGCTCCTGGCGTCAGTCACAGAGCATCATGCAGCAGCAGGTGGAAGGGTGGAGGGGGTCTCTTCATGTAGGGCATGTCACATACACCCGTCGATCTGTCCCAGCGGGGGGTGGGGGGGTTATCCACACAAGCCTGGAGGAGGAGGAGGCGGAGGAGGTGGAGGCGGTGGAGGAGGGTTTCTGAATGGGTGCAGGTGGTAGGCTTTGAGGGGCCTATAGCATCTGAGGAACTTTTGGGCAAAAAGCTTGTTAAGACCTTTTTTTTTTCTGTATTTTGTGTGTGTAGTGGTCCCATTACGACCTGTAAGCGAGGTCAGCAGAGGTGTGTGTGTGTGTGTCCAAGCCTACTTGTTTTGGTTAATATTGGCTCAGCATAATATGTGCCAGGGGTTCAGGGGGAGCGGACTGTAAATCGGGGGAGGTTTGGTGATTAATCGCTGTCTTCAGCCCGTCGCATCATTGGCCTCATCTCTTTTAAGCAGCTGTGCCAATCACAGCGGGACATGATGGGGGGGGCAAATCAGCTTCTCCGAGCAGGAAAATGGGGTTTCTGTGAGCTGCCGAATGGCAGAACAAATAACCAGCACTGCAAACCATGGGGCTTTGGGAAGCCAGTGAAAAAGTGGTTTGCTTGCTCTCTGAAATGATGATGCATGTCTCGCTATTGTGCGACACAGTGATCCACACAAATCCTGTCAACTTACCACTGGATTTACCGCTATCAGATTCAACTAAAACCATTACACAGCCACTCTTCTAATCACAGTACTCTGCAGTGAAAGCTGCAATTTTGAAAAATAACAATAATAACAGTATCATAATTTAAACAATATATTAATAATACCACCAACAAATAGAATACATAAAATACACAAATGAAGGGCTGCCAAAGTCTGGATGTAAAACGGAAATAAACTCATAATGGATCATGGGGCAGATTGACGGGTAACTTGGCAGGCAGAATCTTTAGATGTGTGTCTCCCTTGTTGCCCTCAGATGATTGTATGGATTTATTTGATGTCTTTTTTTTTTTATCCACTAGCTGGAGAGTATGTCATCAATGTGTTTGTCCATTTCTCAGGATTGTCATGTAGTGCTACACATTTCCGTGACCTATTTGGTGTGGGCTGGCTGGAGGAGCCGCATTAAACACTGGGGTAAATATACAGTAGACCCAGTTTCAGCGGGCACAACAACAGCCCTGCTTCCGTGGCTGTATTTGCCCATAGCCTCCAACTTTTCCCCCACCCTCGCTGCACAGAGCACAGAAAGACCGTACATACGATGTGCATTTCAAAAAGGAGACTACAACCGTCTGTCGGTGCTTTTCACTCATCACGAGCATCAAAATGAAAACGTGTGCTCGTCTAATTCGGCTTGAAATTGAGAAATCCATTTGTTCAGCTTCCGTCGTTTAATTTGATGGCATAATAATTGTGCATACATGCATTAATGCACTGTGCAGTCACTTAATGTGTAACAATACATGAATCTTTGATACTAATCATGTAAGTCACAATATGAATAATTCATTTAACATCACTGGCAGCGGCTGCTGTGCTTTTTTTTCCCCCCACTCTGTGCGTCTATAAAATATTGTTCAATAATCTTTTTTTTTTTTTTTGAGGCGAATGGGGCTGATTCAATATTCTCATCTAACAAAGTGCTGAAAATGAAAGCAAAGACACATTAAAGCGAAGGGTGGGAAAAAAAAACAAAAAAACACATAAAGTGGATAGAATGTGTTTGTGATGATAAGCCAGGATGGATTATTTTCCTGCTACTCTGACAGCCCAGATAATGAAATGTATTTAGGACAAATGGAGGCGCTACAAGTGCCGCTCTTGTTACAGTAGATCCTCAATTTCTTCGTCAGTCCTGCCGTGCTAAATGGTGGGTTGTGTTGATGTTCCTCTCCAGGCTGATTCAGTGCGACGCCGGGTCCACGAGGTGCACGCTTAGAGCACCTACGCTGCTTTCTGCTGTCTCAGACTTCTGGCACTGTGGTTAATTGCAAGTGTTGGGCTTTGTGAGTGTGTGTTTGTGTGGTTGTGTGTTTTTGTTTGTGTGTGTGTGTGTGCGCGTGTGTTTGGGGGTGTGTGTGTGTGTGTGTGCGTGGGTGTGTGTGTGTGTGTGTGTGTGTTTGTGTTTGTGTGGGTGTGTGTGTTTATGTGTGTGTGTGTGTCTGTGTGTGTCTGTGTGTGTGTGTGTGCGTGTGTGTGTGTTTTACGCTGCTTTCTGCTGTCTCAGACTTCTGGCACTGTGGTTAATTGCAAGTGTTGGGCTTTGTGAGTGTGTGTTTGTGTGGTTGTGTGTTTTTGTTTGTGTGTGTGTGTGTGCGCGTGTGTTTGGGGGTGTGTGTGCGTGTGTGCGTGGGTGTGTGTGTGTGTGTGTGTGTGTGTTTGTGTTTGTGTGGGTGTGTGTGTTTATGTGTGTGTGTGTGTGTGTGTCTGTGTGTGTCTGTGTGTGTGTGTGTGCGTGTGTGTGTGTTTATGTGTGTGTGTCTGTGTGTGCGTGTGTTCGGGTGTGTGTGTGTGTGTGCGTGGATGTGCCTGTGTGTGTCTGTGTTTGTGTGGGTGTGTGTGTTTATGTGTGTGTGTGTTTGTGTCTGTGTGTGTCTGTGTGTGTGTGTGTGCGTTTACTTGAGAGTGGAAAAGAGGTGAAGCTGAAAATTGGGAGTTTCAATTGACAATGACGAGAACTCTGCCAGAATTAGAATCGGAACATGTCTTCATTGTCTGGGATTCTTTTCGTATTGGATATTTGGATATTTTCATTTATGAAAAGTATATTGTAAGTAGTGGCGCGGGGATGATGATGAAGCCACTTATACATAACATAACCCCTCCAGCGCTGGTTGCAACTTTAATCTTCCTCAGTATAGAGTGCATGTGCCATATTGGAAAACATGTGGAGCGCGTGACACGGACACACTGCCTGTGCGGCTTTCACCTCTTTCCCCTCACAGTGTGACGGAGTGCAGACGGACAGAAATAGCATCTCCCCCTCTCCCCTGTCGTGCTCATCAATCCCTGTTTGTCAGGTTTGCTCTCCTCGAGTGCAGTACAGTAATCACATCTCGACACCTGCTTCATCTCCAACCTCCCCCTCCAAAGATATACAGCGTCCACGAAAAAAAAAAAATACGCAGGTCCAACGTCTGCTGCCTCTCGAGTGGCCAAGCTGGATTCAGTCCGCCTCCAGAATTTTATCAGCTCTCCTGGAGCTCGCGCACAGCACGTCGCTCGGCTGAACAGGTGCGGAAGAGATCCATTGACTTTCACATAATATCATTCATGCACAACAACCCACTTTATGCTGTACGTGACCCCTTTGACGAAGGGTGCTGTAGATTTTTAGCCCTTTTTTTTTCCCAACCACACATCCAGGCTGATTTTACCACCAGGCTCTCTTTTGTTTCACAGATTTCAATGGGTGTTGTATCAATTTGGAGGTGATGTGGGTATTTACCTTCGCCAACCAGTAAACCTATGCTCTGTCCATCTCCATTCCTTCTCCTTCGTGTCGCTCGCTTCTGTTAATCCATCACAGCGAAGTCACTGGAGTATTAGGCTCTGCATCCCTGTGCTGGAGAACAATTGTTATCAATATTTCTGCATACTCTCCCTTTGTGTGTGTTCAATGCGCATGTATCTAATGAAACCGGCGGAAAACAAAAGGAGGGCCTCTTACAGTTAACCCTACCATTTCCTGGTTCTGCTTTGACCTATTGCCCTGATGCGTTTTGCCTATTTCAGGACCAGCGTGTGCGACGGACGTAATGGCCAAACGTTCCATTTTAAAACAAACAATGATTTATGAATGGGAAAGCTTCAATTTCGGTCCGTCTGTGGACATGTTGTTGAACCATGATTTAGGTGACACTCAGCATCGGCTGAGCCACTCTCACCGATACATAATACATGTCCCCCCTCTTGCTTTGCGTCAACGCCAAATCGCATAAAACACACGTTCCACTGCAGCCGCCGTGCCGTATGAATATTTCACCCTATAGGCTCACAGGCGTTACGTGATGAGATGACGTCGGCCGTGTTTAGGGGCCGTGCTTTGCCGTTTAGCGCAGCCATCCATGCGGCTCTAACTGCTCCGTGTGCCTCGGCACCTTTTAGGGGACGTACCGTGGCATTCCATTTGAAACGGGACAGCTCCGGCCGGTCCCTAGTGGCGGCTTATCACGGCCCCCTTAGATGGAGAACACTTGAACGGGCTGAGGCATGATCTGTCTCTGCGAAGCTATTACAAGGTTCAGTGACTCCGGAGCACGGCCGGCGATAAGCAGCTGTATGTACAGCAAATGTAGGTGCGTGTGTGCGCAGTTTTGCCGCGAGTGGTGGTGCGCTTCTGTCAGCACAACCCTTTTTTCTGCAGGCCTCCATTCAGACGGAATTTGCTAACCACTCAGACTTTTTTTTACATTTATTTCCGCCTTCAAAACATTTTCCTCTCTCGCGATCCCCTTTTTCACGGCCCCGGCCTAAATCCAGGGCATGTGTTTGAGTTGACATCGTGGAGTAGATCCCCGAAAATATGCCACCACGCCGGCATGATAATCTCTCTCCTCGGAGGCGTGGAAAAAAAAAAACAGGAGATGACCTGGCGGAGCAGCGAAAAAAGAACATCGCTCGGCGCAACGCTGAAGTTTGTGTTCAAAAGACTTTAACTTATCTACTTTGTGTTTGAATGTGTGTCATAGCGCCAACCTCAGCCCTGAAAGTTCAACTTAAATTCATATTCTGCCTGTTTCCATGTTGTGTTTATTACACAGATCGTTTCTCTCCTCCCTCATCCCTTTTTTTTTTTTTTTTTTTTTTAGAAGCCTGCTTCCTCCCTTTTTGCTCTTTCTCTCTCCGTCTTTCATGCAGAAACAGAAAGACATGCAGTACGGATGGAAGAGGCAACCTATTTTGAGACCGGTGTGTAATTAATCATAAGCCAGCAGCCAGCATTTGGAGAGGAGGAAATGTATGATAGCTCCCTCTGTGACGCTGTGTCCCATCCTTTCTGACATTTTTCTCTCTCTCTCTCTCCTTCTCAGTCCATCTC
This sequence comes from Colistium nudipinnis, assembly GCA_016785305.1. Taxonomy (NCBI): domain Eukaryota; kingdom Metazoa; phylum Chordata; class Actinopteri; order Pleuronectiformes; family Rhombosoleidae; genus Colistium; species Colistium nudipinnis. Next base: position 439,794 of record JAFBJU010000101.1, read on the forward strand.
TCCCTCTCATACTCATTCTGCTCTAAACTAAATTTGAATGTGTCCTGCCCTCTTCCCCCGTGGAAAACCAAAGGGGTTTTTCTCTCCTCTCTCTTTCTCTTTCTCTCACGCTGCTTCTTTCATCTGTTTTTAACTTGCACGTTCATTTTTTATTAAATGTGCCATGTCGGAGGACATCGATAGAAATAAATTTAACTCTGTGAATCAAATTTGAAGTAGGCTGTGAAGCAGATTCATCCGTTCATGCAGTCTGAGATGACGCTGTAGACTCGCAATCCAAAACCACAACCGTAGCTCTCCCGTATGATGTCACTGCAGAGTGCGGTGACAGATGGTGAAGAGCACAGTCCCATTTGTGCGTAATAAGTTGTTACTAATTGTCTGCAGATTGGATCAATGTCCTCAGTACTTTATCTGAATTACAGCAGACAGCTCAGCCGACATGTATCAGTCCGGTAAATGGCAGCCGAGGAAAAAGTCCCTTTTAACTCATTATTAAGGCAATTTCGCAGGAACGGGTGGAATCGTGCCAATAAGTGGTTTTAATTAGAGGAGGACAATGGATCAATACTCTTTTGGAAATTTGAAGGCATTAAACACATCCGTGCCCACTCACATGATTGAACAAAGTTATAACGCACCCGCTATGCTCCAGCTTTTCCATTCAGTCAGAGATGCCTTCCTCTTAAACCCTAAAGAGATTATGGGTTACTTCTTAAAATGTGTCTTTCTTTCACGATGGCAAAGAAAAAAAAAACCCAGATTGCCGCACTGATGCAGATATCAACAGAAACTGGGGTCACAGTGTGACCCTCAGTGGTGAGATTGACTGTGAAAACACCGATTTTTACATTACGTTTTGTACTTATTGCATCAAAGACCTTTCTAGCCACTGTCTTTTAAACCTCTTACAGGGCGATAACAAGTATACCCTCTGTTTTGCCCAATGCATTTAAATACAACCACTTTTAATGGCCCGCACCTGGACCCAGTGAGAGAGACATAATGACGCGAAAGCAGCACTCTGTTTTTGTGCATTAACTAGTTTGCAGGCATGACGCTCTTGCCTTCAGAAATAGGCAGCTTTTCAAACAAGTACTGGGTTCTTTTCACCTGAAATGAGCTGTGGAGCAGTAACAGCAAAAATAGTCAAGTTGAGGAAAAAGGGTTTTAAATGTTTTCATGCTGTCTCGAAAAAGTGTTTGATTTTACCTTTTCAGGGCTAATTATTTTACCCATAAAGACCATTGCTATATACATAGAATGTCAACATTTTAACTGAGTAGTTATGCATTTTTTTTATTTATTGTTTTACATATGTTTTATGCATTTACATTTTTTAATCATACACATTCATATTATAACCAACCAATTTTGTGATACAGGCACCGTGATACACGAATTGCTTATAAAGACACCTTCTTTTTTTAAAAAAAGCATTATTTTGTCATTCTAAATGTTTTATGCTAAGCGAGTGTAGGCTTCTCAGCCCCAAATTACCTGAAGAATTGCTGTGGACAGCAGCAGTAAAACCTGCTGATAATCCCTCCTGTCGCCTACTTTCTATTATAATAAGAAAAACACAGTTGGTGAAACGCTTTTGTCCTCTGTGTGACAACTTAGTCAGGTTTTCACGAGGTGACATCAGAAAAATCCTGCTCAAATAATACAATCACAATAAACACTGTAGAACATATCACACTGGGGATTTTTTTTGGTATTGGAAGCAGATTAACATAATGATTTATTATAACTTAGAGCACAGGGGGGGATCTTTATTGCAGCTGGTGAAGCCACGTGCTCCTCTTTATTGTTAGTGGTTAAGCTTCTTTACTCTACACTTTTGTTAACAACCCACACTCCAAGCTATTCAGGAGCCTGAGGTCATCAAAGAAAGACTCCCTGGCGGTTAGGATTACAGCTCAGGTTAAGTTGTCAGGGTAAGATGTTGAGCTTGGACTGAGGTTAGACACTAAATAAAAACAAACAACCTCTTTTCAAACAAAATCTGTTTGTGGTTAGTTATAATATTTTGGCGGAAGTGGGGTCCCCAGTAATGGACATATACAGTATAAATGAACCCCCTCCATATTTAATTATTTTGACAATTTTATTATGCGTTAATTGTTTGTTTATTTATCACCAGGCACCATATGTTCAGCTTCAAGAGCAAATGTTTTTTTGTTTTTTTTGAAGTAGATTGATTTTAAATGATGGTTATTAGTTAAAATTCGTACAGGCAGTTCGGGCAGCATAGGGGTCCTTTGAGTAGGACGTAGGGGGCGCTTCGCGCGCTTCCTGTACTGTCAACAATGACAGCCTGCAGTGCACTGCGTTGTTGCACCGACAGAAATGTATTTGTCTGATTTCAGGTGTGTACAGTGGTGATATTTTGTGTTAATATATTCACACACATGTAGTATGACTTGGAGTAAAATGCGCGAGTATGCAAATTAGTTTATAGCGGAGTTGAACGTGTTCATGTGTTTGGAGACAATGTGTAGCTAGCACCTAGGCTTAAAAAAAAACCACACCTGTATCTGTAACCTGTGGAAATGAGAGTTGTGTGAAGTTGGTGCATGGAAAAAGTGAGAGCGATGGTGTAAGCAGACATTGCATTTGTGTATGAGAATTATTATATTATATATATATACAGTATATATATATATATATATTATATTATATTATAGAGCAAAGTTATTTATATAGAATAATAAACAATGACAGCCCGCAGTGCACAGTGTCATTGCGCTGACGTGAATGGGGTAAGCTAATGTATAATGCACAGAGAATAAATATAAATTCTATATATACCATCGTATTTCTATGATGGATGGATGGATTTATTCCCTCCATTTGCTTCCCTCCATTACCTGACATTTTTAGGTGCGACCGGGCGCGCAGATCTCCCACATTCAGTGTGCGTTTTTTATTTGACTTGTCATGCACCGCTCAGCACTTGCAGATTTTTACTTTCTCCATCAGTATATCATTAACCTTTAAGCCATGTATGTTTTCAAATCACGTACAGCATTGTTTTTTGGTTTCCCCTCCCTCTGCTGCTGATTTAAGAAATGAGCTCGTCTCTAATGGTTTTTCTCATTCAGTGAATCAGGGCTGTGTATTTTCAAAGGCAGCTTTTCCATCATCTCCTTTGCCCAGTGTATCAACAGCAGCCTTTCTGCAGCAGTGGGAGTTTATCAGCTGCTTTCACAGCAGAAGGAACATACACTCGCATATCTCGACAGCATGCAATTAGAGTTAGACAAACATTCAGCCTGCACGCAAACATATGCATAAACACTCCCACACCCACATATATGTGACAGCATTCCCTGGCTTTCAGAGGAGCTGCACTCAGTGTTCTGCACAGCAACTCTCTGCTCATACATGATTAAGTGTGTCTGGGTAGTATTATGGAGGCGATGCAGTGTATTAGATGGTCTGACAGATTGTGACAGGGGCTTGCAATCCCATCAGGATTTGATAATAAAAAGACACTTAATCTAGCCAGATCCCCCACAGTGCCTTTTTGCACTCCGAATAAAAACTCTCGATGCCCGCTTTGCGCTCTAACCATCCTTGACAAACTCTCCTCCCTCTGTCCCATCCTAAAATATAAGAGCAATAATTACGACTTAATCTCCTTAATATCCACCAGTCATCCGCCAAACCATATCCCAGGAAGAGGCTTGGAGCTACAGCCAAGTGACGTAAAATGCGATTATCTCCTTTGCAACGCGGCAATCTGCCATAACAAAATTACCACCAATATGTTTGACTGTGTGATGATCCGCTAATATACCATGACCATGGCTCATCGGCAGGACCTGGGTTAAGAGGGGGACGGGGGGGGGGTCAATTTGTCACATTGTCCTTCACCGGGTCGTGATAAACATGGACACAACAGACGCAACCACAGCCATTCTGTCACCTTGTTGGAAGTCACCGAGACAGGGATGAGTCCACATGCTGCCTGCCCACTTTTTTTTTTGTTTTCCCTCCTCTTGTTTCTGTCAGACAGCAGCGGGTGGGAGGATGGGCCGGTGAGGATAACTAGAGGGGAATAATGAATAAACTCATTGCCTGTTGTGGTTTGTCAACATTGCGGAGACTTTCTTAATGCCGTTTCGCTGTCGAGAATAAATTATGAATTGGCTTTTGTCAGTTAACCCTCCTCCTCCTCCTCTTCTTCTTTTTTTTTGGCAGTGGAAAGTAATCCGTGCCAGACCAACCCGTGTCTCCACGGAGGGAGCTGCCTGCAGGAAGGTGACGGCTATAGCTGCTACTGTCCTCAGGGCTTCTCCGGGGAAAGCTGCGAGATCGGTGAGTCGGTCAGACACCTCAGAGGGCATAAGGGAAAGAGACAAGGGCATATGCTGGGATAACATTTCACATATGTACTCTTATGTGCAGTCAATTTGGCGGAGGAACCGCTTCCCTCTGTTGGCTTTGTTTTTTGGTGCGCCTAAATCGGAGTCTGGATCCAATCACAGTCCACTTAAAGCCAAGAAGAGCTTCACTGTCATATCCATTAGTTTTGGATGCAGCTGCCTGACTGAAAGTGATCAGGGGAATATCCATATGCTGCGACTCACTCAGTTGTGACGGAGTCAGCTGCATGTGCACGGCTCAAATATGTGTTTCTGTGTGAGTGTGCGTTTTCACCTCCTGCCCCCAGAGTAGTGTGCGTCTCATCCTTCCACTCAGCTGTGTGATGGGAGGATGTGGCTGTCAGAGAATCGTAGTGTATCACATGGGTGTGTGTGCGGGGCTCGTGTGTTTGTGTGTGAGAGAGACACGCAAGGACACACGGGCCACAGAGGAGCTGTGAGCCCAGCGAGGGGTGGAGTAGCTGATTAAAGTGCTGGAGCAGCGGCACATGATGCTGTGGATGAGGGAAGACGATGGTTCAGGGAAGTAGATGTGGAGTGTTGGTGGAGAATATCAAAGTTATTTTGAAACCCAGAACGAAAAACCGAGAGCCCACAGGATTCAATCGAGCTTGAAAAACATCACAGTTGGTGCAAAGTTGCTGTCGACGGCCTTCCGTTTGGCACATCGATTCTGGGCTCAGGCCAAAGAACCGCGGGTTGAAACTTTTGTAAATATTAGATTACATTCATACGCTGCAATGTTTCGTGGTGTAATGTGGGCGTCTGAGACCGTAGTCTTACACTTTTGGCTTTCAAGCCTTTTTGTGTTTTCTTTTGGCAGAAAACATCTTTCCAAACAACTACAGTGCCGTTTTTTTATATATTTAAAGCACTGGTAGAAAATCACTCCATCATACAGTTTTTCTGATAAAATAGGAGCATCAAGTGGAAACAAATCAGTATTCTTAATCTACACACAAGTCACTGAATCCAGTTGTAGTTCTGTTTTCCATGTGAATGCACACAAAGCAAAGCTACTGAGCCGAGGTTTCATGGGTCATTACTTCTGGAGAAAAGTTCACAGATCAGGGGTGAAGGGTCAAAGGAGGCGTATTGTCCTGGGTCGGATTATCTGATTAGTTATATGGATGCATTCACAACATCGAAAATCAGTGATAAATGCATGTTAACTGCATGGATCGCACACATACACATTTAGTTGGTAATGATTTGCTGCAATCGATTTGGTTTTGGGTTTTGTTCTTGACAAAACTTTTGAGGCAATTGGAATAAATTAAGACATTTCTAGACACATTTTGGGAGGAGCAGCATCCTGATATATTTGTTATTTACTGATTCGTTCTGCACTTGTGTGTCTTCCCTGCAGCTCTATTTTCTCAGGAGTGTTTAATTGCTTTTCCCGGTGTTGCTTAAGTGTTGTGCTGTTGACGATGTTGCTAAACAGCTGCATGTATGATATTTTTAATATTAATCACGGCTCAAGGCAAAAAGAAAAAAAAGCTTAATTGCGTGTAACAGCCCAACACAATTTAACCAACACAGCGCAGTGCTCTACGAGAGGAAATAGGCCATAGGAAATGTACTGTGTGCCATAATCTCCGTATTGCATTGCACACCCGCAGTTCTCATTTCATCACCTCGCCGTATAGGTTGAGCAGCTTTTTTTTGCAGGCTGCCGACTTTCACCTCCAATTGTAAACAAGTTTAGACACAGCCAACAAAGCCCGATTATAGCCACTGAGGCACATTAAGCAGTATCCCCTGCTCTGCCCTCCAAGTGAAATCATTATTTAGTCAAAATGAGACGGGCGCCAGCGCAGCTGCAGCAAACCATAGCTGTTTCCAGGACCTGGCTTATAGCTGCAATTATTTGGGAAGATGCATTTTGGGGAGCTGCATTATTGATGGCTTGTGTTTCCACTGTGAGCCTGTCGTTAATATTTATGAGGGTAAAGCAGAGAGAGAGAGAGAGAGAGAAAATGGGGTGGACATCTCAGGCTTAGCACTTCAGCTCCTCCAGATCCTCATCCTTGCTTAGTTATTCTCCTCATGAGTATCCCTTACTTTATTCTCCTTTATTATAAGGTGAGCTCCGTAAAGACACATGAAAAATGATGTGTAACCACACGCCCGAGGCACTATGCTGTGAAACAGTGACACACTGGGACTTTAATGGTTACATCTATTTGACTTGTGTAGATGTTGGCCAACTAATGGCTCAAGGCAAACGGTTGTTTTCAGAGTTGCATAATGCCCGTCTCCATGAGGATTAGCACCAATCATGTGATAGGTGATAAAAATGTGTGAGAGTTAATATTCCCTCACACGTACAACTTAAGAGAGTTGATGAAGTCATACTTTCCTTTATTATAGTTCAGACAGAGAGAACAGCTGGAATGTCAGGAATTTGTTTGCAGATACGCGAGAATAAAAGGTAGCCCAAAATAATCAAGGTGGAAAAAAAAAGCAACCCTGGGGGATTCTGCACCACTGATTATGTTCAGATAAATAGTCAGATATCTCTTGTCTTAATGTCTCTAGTCCTTCTTGGGGTTTACTCAAAAATGTTTATAGGAGTGACAAGCAAGAAAGTATAAAAAAAAGAACACAACAGCTACACAACCACGGTAAAACCTAAGGTGTTGCTACTTATTCTGCTCATTGACTGAGTATCACATTACCATTCTCATTAGAACACAGAAATATGTGTTGCATATCTTGTAATTTCCAACATTGCTCCACCCAGCTTCAACCTGAGCCGAGGTCTAATCAGTCAGAGTAATTAAAAAAAACCTCAGTGTGGGTGTGCAGGACCTTTAAGTGGAGGGAAGATCAATCAAGCAGTGCAGAAAAAGGGCCTTATGACGTCATAGTAACGGGGGGGGGAAAAACAGGTGCCAATTGAAAATTAAATAAGGCAGTCATTGCTATTGTTATTCATAACACCTGAGCTGTTCCAGGTCAAAATGTCTGCTGTGAAAAAACACCCATCCTTATTTTGTTCGAAGATTCATCGATATGCCAATAATCCGGCCAATTTCATATCATCAATTACATTTAATTAGCAGTGTGAATAAGTACACAATGAGTCCCCGTTCAGTTTGAGCTTCAATGTGACTCCTGTGGAATTAAAGTGTCACATAACTCAAGTCCACACTTAAATCAACAAACATTTTCATCACGACGGAGACAAGTGCAACTAATAACATTTGTAATTAAAGAGGAACAGTACCATGGCCTCGATATTCCGCATTCCTGTCTCGCTACTAACGGAAAAACAAACCCATCAATACTCTGGTGTTTTTCCTGCCCTGACAAGTCATATTTCAGCATTGCTAGATTTGTCACAATCACTGCGTAGTTACTCTCTAAATATTCTGGCCGATGACAGATTGTGCACTCATAGCGTCAGAAATCTCCAATTATTAAGCATTCTCCATTCAAGGTCGACTCACTTCCTTTGTTTTTAAGTTTCCAACCCCCTGGTCTTTGACAGTTCATTGTTGCGATACTGAAGCTGCCGAGTAAACTTTAATACAGTCAAAAGCACCAGAACAAGAAGTTAAATTTAAACCTTAGTGGAGATTGTTGATAAGTTGTTTTGCAAAATGCTGAACATGGTGCCACTTTATTTTCTTATGCAGCTGAGGTCAACACAGCTTTATATTGAATTAATGAAAGGACATGAATCCAGGCATATTTTCGAGAAAACATTATTTATGACGTTAAAAATAAATGGCAGTACCACGCAAATGAATTGGCGAGGTCTCCGGTATGGAGTGTTTGTGTCAAAGGTTAAGATTCATCTTTGTTTTCCATCTATATTGTCTTTTTTTTTTATTATTATTCTTTGTGGACTCTAGAAATTAAATCATTTTATTTATGACAGCCGCAGCTATTTCTGTTTCGTTCATTTGCGGTTTGTTGCACAGAAAACACATTAACCTATCTCTCAACACAGGTCAACAAACCGCAGTGATTGTAAATGGAGGAGGAGGCAGATAAAATGATTTCTGGAGGAGTGCTGTTTGTTCTTCAGAAAGGCCCCAATCTGCCCATCAGTCACTCACACACACACACAGTCAGTCAGTCAGGGGGGGGTACATCCTTTCAAGCTGAGAACCATTCATATGCATGTGCATCCGCCAACCACCAGAGAAAGACATGGCTTCTCAAACTGTGAGTGTGGACGTGAAGGGCTGGTAGTTGATGTTTTGACTTTCTGATATCACACGATGAATGTGTCGTGGGATAAAGAGGGAGGCAAATGAGCCCGAGTTAGGAGGAGGAAATTACTCCCTTCACATTTTTCTCTCTACCTGTCCGTCTCCCACTCCATCCATCTTTGCCCAGCGGCCCCCTCCTCTGTTTTTCTCTTGTCGTTTGCATGATGAATTAGAGGAGATAACGGCTGCTTCAGACAATTTGGCCCAAGTGAAAAATGCTCCGTCGGCTGTGTCGATTTAATTTTTTTCCTTTTTATCACCGTGGCTCTTTTATTTTCTCCTTCGCTGTCCAACAACTCGTCAAAGCCAATCACTCAGAACCGAGGACCGGAGTGTAGCCGGGCGCAACACACAACATGGGAAAAGCACATACTGTTAATTACATTTAAAGAATCAGAGACACTTAAAGTAGTCCCACTAAAAATAGCAGCATCTTCTATAGTGTATCTGGGCACACAGCAACATCTTCCAGTTTATTTTCTGTTTTTTATATATATATATATATATACTGTATATATATATATATATATATATATATATATATATATATTTAACAGCGACCCTGGCCTCATTTTCAATCATCATGATTAGATCTGAGTCTTCCCCACTTTCTTCCTCTCCCTCTGCTTCCCATTCCCTCTCTCCATTTTTTTTTTTTTTTATCGAATGAGATTTTTTTGCTCTCCCTCACATTTATTTCTCCGACCTCATCTTCGTACCCCGCGCATCTTTAAACACCTGTCGCTGCTCTTTTATGTATCCTCAATTTCTCCTTTCTCTCTAATTTTCCTCGCCCGCCCCCCTTCCATCACTCCTTTTCTCATTTCTTTCCTCCCCTCTGTCCACTCCATCTTCCTGCCCTCCTCCCCGCACCCCTTCACTACATTGCTCTTTGCCAAGACCTACAGTATGGCGCTGTATTGGAAATTGCTTGGCAGTGCAGAGATTGGGGTGAAAACAAGCCTGTAGCCCCCCCCCCCCCCCCCCCCTCTCTCTCTCTCTCTCTCACCCAACATTTCTCCCAAATAACACATTTCATTTCCTGCCACCACTCGTCCTCACTCCCCGACAACCCCTAACCTCTCTCCCCCGCCTCCTCCCTCTGCGGCTCCATGCCTCTGTCTCTTTCCACCTCTCCTGCTCTTTATTTTTCTATCAAAGGCCAATGCAATTATTCATAAGAGAAATGCCTCTGTTCTCATGCATAAAATGAAACTTACAGAATCAAGTTCACAAACTCACTCACCCGCCTCCATACGCAGATTCCCAAATATGCTCACAAGGGTCTGCACAGAATATATTCTTCTTTTAACTTTTCTTTTTTCTTCTCACACACACACACACACCCACACACCTGTTTGGGGCTTTGTTATATATACAACCAATATATACTCAAGACTTTATAAAGAGCTAATGCATAACTCATGTCCAAAGAGGCCGATGGGGAAACGGTCCTGCTGGGTTTCTGTATTAGCTAATTCATCCTTTGGGAGCCACTTCATTCACTTCAGATCATGTGGTTGAGCCTGAAAGATTCATGAGGTCGAGGCTAATAATATAAGCCGGCCCCTAACCCACCTCAGTGCCGTGTGCACAGATCTGAGTGATGAGGTCAAAGTCGACAGGGGGAAATGTTAAGGACAGGCTGCAGCCGAGGATAATGGATGTTTTATTGTGGATACATGCAGGCTGATGAGATATGTGTCTGCAGAATCTGGGGATTTGAGATGAGGGTAGTACCCAGAGGGTACTGAAAGAGATATAGCCAAGAGTTATGACCAAAAAGCGCAGCACCAAGAAAAACAATAAAGAAAGGAAGCCGGTGGATGGACTGATTTTGGACAGATAGAAACGGCCGAAGCTGCCACGCTGCTCCCCGCAGGACCTCCCGTTCATTCCTTCGTTAATGATGGGATAGATTTATGTGTGCTTGGCTCCAAGTCCTAGCGGTGTTGCATCCAGTAGCGAGCAAGGGGGTGAAAGAAGACACCGTCGTAAAATGGTGATATCACTTCACGGCACTGGAAATCTAGTTATTGAATTTTTCCAGAATACTGCACGTCTCAGAACTTGGTGTTTTTGGCATCGTTAGTGGTGTCTCCTACATTTCAATGCGCCCCCACTGACCACTTGCGATCGGATGTCATTTCCATTCTGTGTGCACATAACCAAGACCAAATGCGCTATAGGAAATCAATATGTGACAGTTAATGTTGTTGTTTTGGGCTGCTACTCCCGAATAACACTAGTATTCAACAAACACAGCTACATACTAAATTCTTAAAATCTTGAAAATTGAGCAGTTAGAATAATCAACATTTTATGGTTAATTAGAATCCATTTGCGGCGAAATCTTTTTGTTTTTCCTGAGCCGCTACAGCAGACTGACGGTGGTATGAAAACAAATGGCTCGGCACAGTGACTCAGATGAGCCCCGCGTGAGGGCTTGGATGAGACTGTGATTGTGCAAATGGCGAGTGGTGTGTGAATTTTGTCTGATTGATGACTGGCAGTTTGTCACAGTTTGTCTCCTGAAAGACTCCGATTGGCTGGGCCGGCCCCGTATTCACACGCCTCATTAATTCATCCTCGCTGCTGGATTCCTCAGTCAGCATTACGGCCCGGCTGCGTCCTGCCTACGCGGCCACGCATATTCTCGCTTCCAAATTCTGGCAGCACCAGCGTGAGGGCCTGATTGGAGCCGCTGGCCCTGATGCATGCATGCATACACACACACACACGAGCTGGTCACGACACACACGTGCATCCTCAAAAATGCACAATTTCGGTGATTTGAGGAAAGAAAAGTTCAGCTTGTATGTGCATATTCATGTATGTGTACCAGTGTGCGGTTGTACTCTGTTCGGGGTAGATAACAGGAAGCGTGGATGGCGTAGTTTGCTGGTTTTCAATCAGTGCGGACACTCTTTCCTTTCCAGGCTCCTCAGGACAATGAGAAACAAAGGACATACTGGCTGCAGAGTTGAATGGGAATGAGCTGCAGGGCTGTGGTGCGTGTTTTTGTGTGTGTGTGTGTGTGTGGCTTCCAAATTCTGGCAGCACCAGCGTGAGGGCCTGATTGGAGCCGCTGGCCCTGATGCATGCATGCATACACACACACACACACACACGAGCTGGTCACGACACACACGTGCAACCCCCAAAAATGCACAATTTCGGTGATTTGAGGAAAGAAAAGTTCAGCTTGTATGTGCATATTCATGTATGTGTACCAGTGTGCGGTTGTACTCTGTTCGCGGTAGATAATAGGAAGCGTGGATGGCGTAGTTTGCTGGTTTTCAATCAGTGCGGACACTCTTTCCTTTCCAGGCTCCTCAGGACAATGAGAAACAAAGGACATACTGGCTGCAGAGTTGAATGGGAATGAGCTGCAGGGCTGTGGTGCGTGTTTTTGTGTGTGTGTGTGTGTGTGCGCGCGCGCGTGTGTATGCGTGCGTGGGCTGCATGCAGTATCTCTTTGGTATAAACACGCTGCAGATTAATGAGCTGCTGGCCAAGTTGCCAGGACTCACCTTTCCTTCTTTTTATCTCTTTTTCACTCTCTCTGTCCAACAGACACACACACACCCACACCCACACACACACACCACACTTAAAAACACACACAAACTCTCCACGTTCACACACTTGCCACCTTGAGTTGCCTCATTTCGACCGCTCGTCTTGGTAATTTACTCGCCGGCTGAAGTGTCGCGTACAGAATATGCATGCGTGTGTCTGCATGATTAGCTCAGTTTGTGTGTGTGTGTGTGTGTGCGTGCGTGTGCGCGCGCGTGTGTGTGTGTTGTGCCGGATGAATGGAGGCGATGACTCTGTATACACTGGATGATGGCTGTAGGAGGTAGTGAGGCATATAAAGTCTGGCCACGCAGAAAGCGGGCTAAATTGATTTCCCTTGAAGATCAGGAACTGTGCTTTCAACAGCGGCAGGGGGGGGTTATAAGCATTTTAGAAACATTCGCACACAACCAACAGTGGCCCGCTGGGACACACACCTATATCGCCTATAAGTATAGATATGGTAAATCTTAGTAGATCGCATGTGGTACATTCATATGGCGTTGCACACACACACACACACACACACATTGTGGTGACCTAACCCAGTAATACAAAGTGTAGTTTTTTCTTATCTCCATGGTAGCGGGCCAAAAAATAGCTTAAAGTCAAAAATAAGATTGAGTGAGACAGACCAAGAGGCCGTAACAGAGAAGGAGACAGGGTAAAGATGATGGAGGGGATAACGTCCTTGACCAGGCCCTTAAAAATTGTGAAATGATTTCTTAAGAACACACTCTCTTGTAATTTCACCGTCAGCGATTAATTGATTCTGACAGCAGAGAAGGGAAAAAACAGATCATTTCACTCTATTATTTTCCTCTTTAAGTACGTCAGGCATAGCGACAGGAGGCAGAGAATAGCCCGTCACTCATCCCTCTGGGGATGTGCTCCACTTTAAGAGCAGTATTATCGTATTTTTAAGTGTGCATGCTCTCAGAAGGACAGAGAGCGGAGGGGAAAGTGCGTGGAGGGTGGAAGGCAAAGTCTGGAGGAAAGGATGCAAAGAATGATGACAGGTGGTTATAGATGTGTCGGACAGGAAAAGATGAGTTCAGCAGAGTTTAATAAATCCATTTAGGTCTTGGATGTGTTGATGAACATCCCTGGGCGTCCCGGGCCGGGGAGCCCACACAGCCCTCAGGGATTCGGTGGCCCTGAAGGGACACCTGTAAACCCCCCCCCCCTGACTCAATGGAAACTAGCCTCACAGGGGCCATGGAGGATATACTCGTCATTTAGAGATGTCCAGAGGGAGGGTGAGAAAATAGGAGGTGAAGACACTCAGAAGTGCCTAATGAACAACGAGTGTGGGAAAGGAAATGAGGCTCCAGGAATAGGAAGAGAAAGGAAGTGAAATTAAGAAAAAATGACACATCTGCAGTATGTGGACAGACGATTGTCTGGATCTGTTGGGAAGTTCCTGATATCTTAAAATTCCTCTTTTTCTTCCTCTCTGAGGAGAAATAAGCAGAATGTTTGATCCTGGTGGCACTGTGGCATTTCCTTTCCTCGTCATTCTTTTTTTCCCCACTGGCACCGTCCCACGCAAAATATTAAAACAGACACTGTGAATGGAGCCATTGGATGCGAGCACGCACGCACGCACGCACACTAACACACACACACACACACACACACCCAGAAACACACAGGGACATAACATCAGTGAGCAGAGTCGGGCTGTCAGAAGTGAAGGCCAGCAGAGCGATGTGAGATGTTGTGACACTTTACCTCATTACATGTTCCCAGGGCTGTTATGAATGTTGCACCGGCGCTGTCAACCAAAGCAAAGACCTGTCTGAAACATACTGTGGGCACATGCATCCACCCACACACACACACACACACACACATACACAAACACTGACACTTTCACATATTCACAGTGCAACACATGAATTAAGATGAATCTTTTTTTTTTTTTTTTTCGTATTTCCTGTCAAAGTGGGATTCTTCCTTTTGGGGAAACGTCTGCAAGGCAGGTTTTTAAGCTCACTTTGCTCGCTCCCCCCTCGACGCGACCAGGAAATCTTGTAAAACCCTGCCCATTTGGATCGTTGCCGGCGCGTGGCTCTCACCGCACCGTCTGAGCTCCAAGATGTAATTGTGTCCGAGGCCTTGGCGGTGAGGTATACCGTCCCTGTTCATCCCAACATCGAAGCCAAAGAAAAGCAGAAGGGACGGGGGGGAACAAAAAAAAAAAGAAATCTCTGTTTTTCCCTAGAAAGCTCAGGATGAAGGCGTGTAGATTCTCAGATAGGTTGATCTGAGCTGTCTGGAGAGCAGGACAAAGCCCTGGGCTGAACCAGCCTCTGTCTGGTCCTGATCCCTTTGTAATCCAGCAGCACCTAAACACAGCTGAAGGACTCACACACACACACATATACTGCTAACAGACACACACACACACACAACTCGGTCTATGCTGTGTAAGCAGTCATACAGGCACAGTGTATACATATATATACATACATACATATATATATAGTACAAATACATTTTATGTATTGCTTTTTTCGATTGACCAAAGGGTTGAAAGTTCCGCAACAGCTCACGAAACATCGCACCCATTTCACCGATCTTTAATCGCAACACATGATTTCACCTGCCGACATTTTTCTTGGAACGGGTTCGGATTTCACTCCCTTGGTGGCTTAAAGGCTGCGACACAAACAAATACGCACGAGTATACGAATTTGCAGTGACTTAGCGGTGTAGAAACTCTTCCCATCTGCGCACACTGCTGGTGGCACACGGGCCGTACCGATTTGGTTCGGGTCAACACACAACAATAATTTTATGCTCACGCTCATTAATGCCGCTGCACGCACACGCACACAACGCTCAAAGGCAACATTACAGTTATTGACACAACACAACGTGGTCCATTGAGTGGGCCCGCTGTTTGGACGAGCGGTGGCTCAATAGAGTGGTATCCATCTTCGCAGAAGGGCACGGAAATGTCAATGCCCCCATAGCTCGCTAAAGGAAGTCAATCACCCAGGGCCCGCACAATGAAAGATGACAAACACGAAGCCTTTTCAGCGCAAAAACCTTTGTCTGACCGACATTTCCATTTCAAAGCCTCCGTTTCACAGGATGTCATGTCAATTTATTTTTTACACAACGTCGGCTGTGGTGCGGAGGCAATTAGGCGATTTTAAGGAGGAGATGTGTCACTGGTGTTGGTTGATAACGGAGTCTTTCCCTATGGGCCCGTGTCAGAGATTGATTGTGATAGCGCTTGCATTAATGTGTGTTTGTGTTGTTTTGTTTTTTTTTGTACATGTAGCTGACGAGAGAAAAAAAGTCCTCCTTCGTCACATTAATGTTGTCCCTTCATGGCCTCCATACCCCCCTGTCAGATGTGGAGTCTCCGGGTGGCATTTACTGTTTCAAAGGTTCCCTGTGTAATTGATCATACTGCTGTTTGATCTGAGCAACTGGCATTTATTCTGCAGAGCAAAACGTATCTTTCTGGCTGGGTCCGCGCAAACCTGCTTTCGAACCTCCATTCTTTCTACCTGCAGACGTCTGGTATGGACTGAATTATATGCAATATATAATCAGTTTTTTTTTTTGGGCTTATATAATGAGATATATATTTCTGTATTCGGCTATAGAATCAACAATTTTGTTTCTTGAATTTTCTATGCATGTCTGCACAGAAACATGTGTGGGCCCAATAATGTTTTCAATATTTGTCATTTTTGGACTTTATCTATCATTCTTTTCCTATTAATGCCATTTTTCTTAACCATTTTCTTACTATAGTCTTTTCCATCATGGCTGTCCTCTTCATCTCTTCGCTTAATGCAGCAATTTTTGTTATGTACATTTGATGACAGCAATTATGCGCAAGACAGTTCACAGAAACAACTGTCTCCTTCAAAAGTGTCCTTCAAATATTAAATAGCTGTACAAATACCTAATTAGTTTAACAGGCTGCTATCTTAACCCCCTTAACATATTTTTGTATTATTGGCATTCAAAATGGGCAACCAGCACCATTACATCCATTTCACTGCAAGCTACGTGCCAAACGTCTTAATACAGGAACATAAAATCGCTTAAAATCATATTTAGAGTGAAGGCCTTGAGTGCCAGGTAAAAAAAAAAAATGCTGTAGTGGGTGAATATTTATCAGTGTTTGGTGTAGAGTATAAGGCATTTTCTAAACAATTGATGACAGGAGGGAGCCGAAAAGCATTCATTTAAAACATTTATACAAAATCTGGTTTCTGGTATTAACAGGGCATATGTTAAGTCCAAAAGCCTTGTGTTTTTATCATCTGTGGATAACACAAGTTAAAAAGCGATGCAGTTGGATTTCAAGGTGAGCGATCAGGGCACCAGAAGTGAAGGGATTTTAAAGCCCCTTCAAATTTACTACAGCCTTAAATATTCACAGTTAAATGATCCGTCAAACTTTAATGTTCCAAAACCCAACCTGACCCTCCTCACCAGGAATGGGCTGACATTAACCAGCTGGCCGCAGTGTCAGAAATCCCCAACAACACCAAAGCCCTTTATATGTATTATAAGTTTCCCTTTGTGTCTCACATGAGCTTTTCATTTAAGAGCACTCAGGATTCTCCAATACTCACTAAGTGTCCTCGTAAGTGATTTAAACTGAATAGCTTCTTGTCTGGAGATGAAGAAAGCCCAGCAAAATGGACCACAATTAGTCCAGGCTCTGCCTCATTATTTGAGTACAGGATGTTCTTCACTTCCCACTTATGGAAAGAAAAAATGACTCTTTCTAAAGGGGAGTTTTGCAATGTTAGTTTCTTGTAGATTTTACTTTGACCTTTTCAGAAAATCAGTTCTTAGCTGCAGGGTGGAAATTACAAGAGGGGATATTCCCTCTGTTGTAACCATTTCATCGTTTTTTATGGCTATAGTTACTCGACCACTAAAATAATGTAGCACGTTTAATTGAATGCCAGTCCCAGGCTGAGAATCCACTCCTCTCTCTGAGCCTTTTATTACAAACCTCTTACTGGCTAAAACCCCCCACAAGGAATCACGACGGTGAAATGTTCTGATTGTGGCTGAGGTCTGGTTTCATAAAATGGGGAAAGAGCTATTTACTTTTTATTTGGCCCACAACTTTCACAACTCTGTGAAACTGCGGTGAAAATTGGAAAGCGTAAATCTGGCAGTCGTAAAGTAGGAAAAAGAGCCACTGGACGAGGCAGAGTCAAGAAAGAGGGGGACAGGAGTGCCCCAGTTGATCTTGGCCATAGCTTCGATTGGAGTACACGGGTAATACGATTTTAATCTATTCAACCGGACAATTAATCCCCAAAGGAGGAAACGGGGCCTTCGTCCACCTGATTCTGTTTGTTCTCCGTCTGTACCAGTCTTTCTGTCGCCTCTGTCTCTTTTCAATTATTCATACCCGGGGTTTCATCACATGCCTGCAGTTATTCTGTTAACCAATGCCACCCCCGCTTTGTCTTGGCTACGTCCCCATTTCCCCATCCTCACTCCCTATATACAACGAGGGGGCGGGGCTTTTTTTTTTTTCAATCAGCGGTGGACCACGTGCACAGCTCGGTTTCACATTCTACTGTGCCATTTTGCTAGCTTCATTTTCTGCTACTCCTATGACTAAGAGAAGCTGGTGGCATCACTAGCAATTACCACAGTGGCTGGCACCTGTTTATCGGCTCACCCAGCGCCTCTGCCAGCAGATAAGTGGAGCACCGCTCTCCCTGCGACTCCTCCGAGACTCAACCGGTGCCCAGGCCTGATTTTGTTGTACTGGGGAGCCAGCCAGAGAACGATTGACACACGTTCAAATGCGCAAATACAGTCTCACACACACACACACACACACACACCCACCTGATTCTGTTTGTTCTCCGTCTGTACCAGTCTTTCTGTCGCCTCTGTGTCTTTTCAATTATTCATACCCGGGGTTTCATCACATGCCTGCAGTGAGGCCCCAGTTATACTGTTAACCAATGCCACCCCCGCTTTTGTCTTGGCTACGTTCCCCCCCCCCCCAATTCATACGTCCCCATTTCCCCATCCTCACTCCCGATATACAACGAGGGGGCGGGGCTTTTTTTTTTTTCAATCAGCGGTGGACCACGTGCACAGCTCGGTTTCACATTCTACTGTGCCATTTTGCTAGCTTCATTTTCTGCGACTCCTATGACTAAGAGAAGCTGGTGGCATCACTAGCAATTACCACAGTGGCTGGCACCTGTTTATCGGCTCACCCAGCGCCTCTGCCAGCAGATAAGTGGAGCACCGCTCTCCCTGCGACTCCTCCGAGACTCAACCGGTGCCCAGGCCTGATTTTGTTGTACTGGGGAGCCAGCCAGAGAACGATTGACACACGTTCAAATGCGCAAATACAGTCTCACACACACACACACACACACACACACCTGCTTAAGTTGGATGGTTGTCTGATGGAGCCAGTTGGGCAGAGTGGACCCTGAGTGGAGAGGCCTGCCGTGATTTGGCACTCTGTTTGAGAAGAGAGCAGGAAGGAACGGAGTGGTGTGTTTGCACACACTCCCCTCCCATCCCATGACCTCTCGCCCCGCCCCTTGGGAATCACTGAGTTGTGATGGCAGAGGATTGTGGGATACCAGCTGCAGTTTTAATGATTTTGCCCCCAGGCCGAGATCAGCCAGAGAAATACAGTTACCATTTTTTCAACTAAATGAGAACTCTCACTCTCACCGCTGCAACGCCTCTGCAACGCCTCTGCAACATGTTTGCATGGATTTGCATGTTTGGACTCGATTTTGACATTTCACCTAAGGGATAATGTGTTGGTCATATGCAAAATGGACTTGCACTTTTTTTACCAGCTGCAATCAGAACAGCTGATGTGGAAGCCAGAATAGAAGCTCATCCTTCCTCTCATCCCTGCCCCCCTCTCTCTCTCTCTCTCTCTCTCTCTCTCTCTCTCTCTCTCTCTCTCTCTCTCTCTCTCTCTCTCTCTCTCTCTCTCTCTCTCTCTCTCTCTCTAGCTCTAGCTCTCTGTAGCTCTCTGTCTCTCTCTCTCTTTTGTATTCTCACGGCTCAGGTCTGACAAGCACAATTGCTGCACGTCCCGACAACACTTTGCAATTAGCATCATGTGCTTCAGTGCGTCCCAAACCGTCACTGATGAATCTAAATCAATTCCCTTTAATTATAACTCTCTCCAAAACACCTTTAATCTCTGCAAAAGTTTCATCTCTTCGGGGTTTGTTTAAAAAACGCGCTGAGGCAGATATTATAAGGAGACATTTAGGAAAAGATGCATGTTTTGTTTGTTTGTGGTCCTGTTAGTGTGTGTGTGTTTTTGGTTGGTATCTAAACTAATCCGACCCCTTGACTCTATTTTCTCCCCCGCCCTCTTTCTCTCTTCAGACATTGATGACTGCCAGTCTAATCCATGCCAGAACGGAGGAACCTGCATCGATGAGATCAATTCCTTTGTGTGTCTTTGTCTGCCCAGCTACGGTGGAGCTACATGCGAGAAAGGTAACAATGTGGATAAAAACGCTGCGCATTTGCTCACTGGTTCACTTCAGGATGGGAACGTGCATTGAGCCGAGGGAGGGGGGGAGGAAGCACAGGAGGCATATTGATGGAGAGAGGGCGAGGAGGGAAAAAAAGAGATGGAAAAAAAATAATAAGAAAAAGAGGAAGAAACATGGTTTTGTTGATAGTGGAGGAGCAGGCGAAGGGTGAGAGGAGAATATGAAGAGGGAGGGAGAGGAGTGTAAGGATGTGGTGCTGGAAAATTGGATAGTGATAAAAACAAAAAAGCAACCATGTGGAAAGCAGTGGTGGAGAGAAAACAGGAGGGGAAGAGGAAGATGGACTTAATGAGGATGTGTAAACCACACAAAGGAGAATCAGGACGTGAACGTAGACAAAGAGGTGGAGGAGGAGGAGACCGGGAGGACAGGGAAGCCCGGTGGAATAATATATGGGTTTTCCTACACAACACCTGCGTCCAGCTGCTCTCACCTCTCATTAGGGGAATTCCCCTGTGAGATCAGGGACGTGAAGGAAGCTGTTCACAGACTGCACGCTACGTGAAAATATGACAAAAAAAAAACAGAACACGGACGAATGCCTTCAGCTGTTGTGTGTGTTGGGTTGATGATTTTTTTTTTTTACCCAAATTAGCCTGATCATTGGAAAAAAGCGTACACCTGATTTGATTTTGACGTCGATTGAGGGTCTCCGTGCAGCATGAGATTGTTTTTGAATGTTTCCTGCAGTATAAGCAGGGATTCAGATTTCTGCAGGTTAAAGTAAAGCAGGTGACAGTTTGAGAAAAATGTGAAAAAATGTTGCGAAAGAGGCTTCTAGCAATAGATATTGTGGAAAAAAAACTGGGAAGAAATGCCATATGAGAGCTGACATGTGCCAGCCTCCCTGTAAGTGAGAGAGAAAACCCTTGGTTTTCATCCCCAGTCCGAGTCCACTTTTTGGGTTAATCCAAGTGGAATTTTTGTACAGTTTCTATAGCTGTTGTGGAGGATGTCATGAAGTAGAAAAATAAAAATAGATGGTAGTCTTTTTATAATTTTACCAGGCCACGTCAGACCCCCAACAAAACATAAGGCTTAAAGACTTCAAACAGAAATTCTCACTGAGATTTTTTTTAATGAAGAGTTAAAACAACACAATTCTGGTGAACAATAAAGCAGCGTGGATAATTGCAATGAGCAGCACAGAGGGAAAGATGTGGTGCGAGAGAGCCACAATTTGCCAAATCAAAAATGGATGCGTGTCACATCTGAGCACGCAGGCGTATTTTTAGACCCAACGGGACTTGCGCTTTTCAGGCATATCATTACCTCCCGTATCACTCCACTTTGAAATCACAGATGAAAGAGGCTCCTCGTACAATTTCCTTGAGAATCTGCTTTTTTTTTCTTTTCTTTTTTTTTGCTGGTTGTTTCCACGTCAGTGGGTGCGTCGCACAAACCGAAACTGCAAACAGTTCATTTTGCAGGCGTGTAATGTATGCGTTTGCCAAATGTAAACAGTCTGAGGCAAAGCAATAAAGATAAGGGGGTGTTGAGGCAACATAGTCGTGTTAATCTTTCCTGGAGGCTGCCCGCAGGGTCAGACTCTGAGATGCTGAGGATATCGGGAAGAAATATAAAGTGTGAGCTGCCTAAGTAGCGATGTGACATCTGAATAATTCAATCTCTTTAAAATGCAAGATTGAAAATAGGCCAATTACATTTTGAAAGGGATGAAAACAAAGGAACAGCAGCTAGAGAGAAGGAGAGAGAGTGTGACATTTTAAGGGGAAGGAGAAGGTGAGGGAGAGGTGGAGGAAACGTTTTAAAAAAATGGCCCCGAAGCACACAAACCTGCAAGGCCGAGTTCCACCGGTCCAGTCGACCTTTGACCCCATCCGTCAGAAGCTTGGTGGTCTTGAATATCTTGAATATTACATGTTGGCAGAACCAAAAATGGGAATTTCCTTTTTTCCAAGCGCCCTAGTAATTAATTTCATTACTGCGACCCTCTTACTTTGACGTGTCAGAATGTCTGCTGTGAATACGTCTTATTAAAGTGGCACTGAGACGATTTTACCTCATCAATCACCTTTTGGTGTAGCAAAAGGTGCTCTCCAGCTGAATTATGGGAATTGTGGGTTTGGAGATGTTGTAGTGTGACCCATATTCAAACTAATATGTCTCATATTCAAATGCGGAAATGTTTGGTGGGATTTCTCTGCGCTTATGGTGGCCCCTAATATTCACCGCAGTGTGTGGTGAATGTGTGTGGTGTGGTCGAGCAGCCATTCACTTTTAGGCCGTTTAGATCTTGAATCAACGGCATCTACCAATCAGGGCCGGTCGGTCGAGAGTGGGACGTAGTAATGCTTGATTGATCTTCCCGCTTTCCAGCAACGCAGACGCACACCCGCGCACACGTCGCGACAGGGTGCGTCTCGTTTCACACGCACCTTGACTGGTGCGTGCGTCTCCCCTCCTGCTGCGTTGTTGCCTTCATGGCTGATTGGGAGCAGCGGGTCTGATTGTGTAAATCTAAAGTGTCTGTTTTGCTGTCGCTTTTATCTTTCGCCGCTACGCACTTGCAGGAATACGGCGTTCAACTGTGAAAAGTGCAATTCGCAACAGGCGCCGCGTTGCCATTTCAGTGTGATCTCAGTTTGATATCCAGGGGGGAGTCTGAACGCCGACATGAGCGGGGGAAATTTACCCATTGGTTCCACCTAGGCTTTGTTCCCTTTAAATGTCATCCAAACCGTCTCTGCCTAACTAAAGTGGTCCAGTCTCTCTGTCTCTCTGTCTCTCTGTCTCTGTCTCTGTCTCTCTGTCTCTCTGTCTCTCTCTGTCTCTCTCTCTCTCTCTCTCTCTCTCTCTCTCTCTCTCTCTCTCTCTCTCTCTCTCTCTCTCTCTCTCTCTCTCTCTCTCTCTCTCTCCCTCTCTGTGGTGAGCGCACACAGCCTTGGATGCTGGGTGGATACGGTCCATTGCTGGCTCCCTCCAGCCTGTTACCATGGCGATCCCATGGCTGTAGTGAAGGAGAGGACAAAATGCTTCCACAGTTTCCACATTTCTCCAGTTAGTGGAGGATGTTTTTGTTGGTGAGGTTTCGTCTGTGACACCCTTTGAGATGAATGAATGGTCCTCGTCTTTCAGTAGCAGCGTTGTGTATTATTTCAAATATCAGCACTGTATTTAGAGCCACGACAAACAGCTGAATTTTCAACTTTTCAACAAATAAGTAATAAAAGTCTCATCTCTCCCCTGAGATGAGACTTTTATTTAGTCCTTTATTTTGGTTTGAAAACTGGTTCAGTCTGACTAAGGCGAAATGTGACAGAATTAAGAAAAAACAGGAATAATTGGTAAAAATACTATTTTAACTATTGTTCACTCTAAGTCTGATTTTCCATTTCGGTCTTTCCTGGGAGAAAACCACGGTTTCTACTGTTTCATGTTGTCACATCATTTTTTTTTCTCTCTCCCCACCTTTCTGCTGTCACTGCCTGCATCATTTGGTGTCGCTCATGTCTGGTGCACCGCAGGAGGTTTTATCATGCTCTGTGTGCATGCCTACGTGTGTGGGTGTGTGTGTGTGTGTATGTGAGTGTGCGTCTGTGTCAGTGCATCTGCCGGTTTGAGTGTGTGGGAGAATATTTCTGTGATTGTTAGGTGATGTTACAGATCTCCCAGCGCACCGACAACAAGACACACACAAATGTTTATGTTTGAACTCAAAAAGGACCCACCTGGCATCATACGCCATGCATTTTTCTCACCTAACATTAGCCAAATCCCAATCCCTAAAACCAAACTCCGGCATTTAAATGTCCCTTTGAAGAAAATAATAGGCTGGGGGAAAAAAAATCACTTCGTGCCCTAAAAACACACTTTCTTTGTCTCTTTTTTAGTTGCAACACACACACACTCACAAACATAGAGATCTCCCTTTACCTACCCATGTACCCTTTCAAATATCAAAAGATTTCCTCCCTGTCTGTTTATTCGACAGCGTCACTCCAGCTAAAACAATAATATCATCCATCCCCTTTCTCACTCCTAACAGAGCAAATAATAGAGCATATGGAAGAAAAAAAAGAAGCTAGTGTTAATGCCAAGGTGTGTGGCTGCTTCTTGGTTATCTTTGAGGAAAGTGTTTACCCAGAAACCCTTTGTGTTCCCTCTCTTGTTCCACCAATGGTGCGGTCCCTTGTTTCTCCCAGTAGACTGGCCAGTTGTTTCTGGAGTGTGTGACTGGTGACACACCGGTGTGTATGAAGATGATTTGACAGTGAGTTCAGGGCACGTTTGTGTTAGTGCAGTGGGTCCGTAATATTCACCACAACACCGCTGTCCCATTTAAAATGAAATGCTTCCAGGGCTGGGAAACATTTTTCATGCACACAGAGAGAAAAACAAAAACAACTAGGAACCTAGAGAAAAGTGGAACACAACTTTCCCCCAAAAGAGGCCGGTGGGTGAATGTGGGGCAGACAGAAACAAAGTGCTGCAGGGAGTGAATCCTACACACGGAGGGCTCAGCAGATGGAGCTGACTAAAGTGATGGGAAGTGATTCAGAAAGCACCCGTTCTCTCACTCGTCCTCCCTTCACAGACTACACCTTCACTTTTACACAGGCTCACTCTGATGGCGATTTACTGCTAATCCGAGGTGAACAGGGGGTAAATATTGACCCACTGATTAATGATGAGTGGGTATCAGTTACATCAGGACACATACTCAGTGGCTGAGGGCTGCATGCATTCAATAGCAACTCGATATTCATTTATTTATATAGATATAGTCAAGTCCGATTTGTTTCTTTCGCACAAATAACAGGAATTGTGCTTTACAGTCATGGAAACTAACCACAACAAATTGAATGAAAAGATCATGGTTTGGATTGAATTGAAACCTTTTTTGAATGCGTATATTCTGTAGGAGTGACCGAATGCATCTGTCCTTCTCCATGACTTTGCAACTGAACTACAGCTGCAGGTCTACGCTGATCTGGGTTCAGGCTTTCGACCATCACGTTATTTTCCCCCTAATGTCCTTGTCCCCTGTTCAGAGTTTTTTTTTCCCCTGAGATGTTGTCAACCTCGTTTTCTGCCACTTGCAGGTTGCTTTTTGATGTTAGTTCTCAGTTTACGACTCTTATTATTATTCATAAAGGGATGTCGTGACTCAGCATCCACTCTGCGAGGCTGACACAGAGGCTGGGAATGAATTGGCGCCCGAGTTCGCCCAACTTGGCTGCTTCTCCTCTGCTGCGTCCCAGACTGCGCCGCACGCCGGTGGAAACTGGCGACTCGGCAGAAAAACTCGGCTCGAAATTAATTTCCCTGCATCCTCCGGCTCTTTAGAGGCTATTAATGCTAATGAAGATTCATGCATTCTAATATCACGTCCGAGAAGGACACGTGCCAAGAATTGAGAAGAGGAGAGGGAGCCTCTGTTTTTTTTTTTTTACCTCGCACTCCATCCCTGAAGTTTAGTAGAGGCCCGAAACAGGCTGCTCATACGGAGTGACAGCAAGCCGTCACTCTCGTGCCATCTGTGGCTTCTCTCTCCTAATGGGGGAAAAATGGAGAGATATTTAAGGGGAGTTGTTACTGAAGAAGCTGTCAGTCAGGGGAAAAAAAGGGGGAAAGGGAGTGTCAAAGCAGTTGTTGTAATACAGCTGATGAAAAATGAACATTTCTGAGGTTTATTGTGCTGTTTCCTCCTTTCTCATATTCCCGGTGAAAGTTTTACCAGTCCTCCAATTAGAAAGTTAAAGTTATGGAGACTGGCTTGTACTTTTAAATTCTCTTTTTTCCCTCAGCATATTTTGGTTCATTTCCAAACACAGGAACATACTGTTACCTGAATTCTACCACGGCGACCTCTTTCCACTTCATTTCTTTCATCCACGCTGGATCTCAGCCTTTATTTAAATTGGCGTATGGACAGTGGCTGCCTGTCATTACGTTTCAGGTTACTTCTGTGTCTTCATCTTTGGTCTGAGTTCTACTGGACGCATTGGCACCAGTCCCCCAATAGAAAAACATAAACAACAACAACCATTTTAATTATCCTTGCATGCACAGGCACAGTGAAACACACACACACACAATTGGGAAATGAGTCCGTTGCATTTTACCCATCTGGGCCAGCACAGCAATTTCCACAGAAAGAGTGAAGGCTACAGAGCAGTTGGCTGCCATTTTGTAGCCCTCGTGTGTTGTGTGTGGAGAGGAAGTTTTGATTCACATCCTTTCTTTAACCCCCCCCCCCCCCCCCCCCCCCCCCCTCTCAGTGACCCCTCGTGCCCTGCGGATGTGGGTGCAGTCGTCCCCCGTCAGCATAGAGATGTTTCATCACAGGAGGAAGGTGATCACTACGACAAACTTGCTATTGATTTCGCTTGACCCCTCACCTCTGAGGGCGGACGAGCTCAAATCAAACCCTTACCAATAAAATGCCCCTCGCAGCATAACGGAGGCCCAGAATCCCCTCGCCGTGCGTCTGTGGCCTGACCGCGCGGGTCGAACGTGCACCAGCCAACCTGTCCAGAATGACTTATTTGACCATGGCACTTTCGCTGTGTCTCCACATCTCTGTGGACCCGTTCCAATATGTTTTTGCTGCACTGACATTCCCGTCATCCTCGGCAGCCTCGGTCATCAAATGTCCAGCGTCCACCCGCAGTGCCCCCGACCTTATCTGCTGACGTCCGTCCCACATATCTAAGTGCTGAGGACATTAAATTCACCGTTACTAAAACACCAGCCAGATTGAGTCATCCGTGCTCTTGTTTTTTTTTGTTCCAAAGTCACTTAGATCTTTACCTCTCGCCGTCTTGGCACAGATTCAGAATCGGCTGCTGTGTGGAAGCGTCCACGGTCCGTTCACTGGTCTCTTCAGGTTTTGCATTGGAATTGGCTCTCCTCTTGTCTGTGACCAGTCTCTCTGGCGTCCGTCTCTGCCCGTGTCCGACTTTCTCTCCGTGCGACCACCTCGGCCTCAAAGCCCCGGCGGCTGAGTTCCTGCGATGTGCAAACAACACAACTTGTGTTGGCTTAATTAGTCTCTAATCTTTCTTTTCAGATGTGGTGGAAACAGTGGTGCCAAAGAAATAATTGAGTTATCTCCCCCCACTGATGTATTTTTGTTGGCCACAGGAGGGAAGGTCAGCAAACAGCTGGCCATGTGCACACGCAGCAGACGCAAAGAATTCATTGGGAAGTTGTGTTTCTTGCCACCAGCTCAACAAGTAGAAACTGTTCCCTCTGCTTTTAGCCTTTAAGAGATTGTTTAAATCCTGGGGGAAATTATTGACCTGTGCTCTCCAGCTTAGTGCAGCGGGCTTGGTGAGGAGCAGATAGAATGCAGTTTGTTCAGGGTTTGTTTTGCTGTCTTTTGACTTTTCTTGAGAGAGAGAGAGAGAGAGAGAGAGAGAGAGAGTGGTTAGAGTGAACTGGAACGATAAAGCTGGCAGCCGTAAAGACCAAAAGCACAGAGCGAGGAAACCGCTGAGCCGGGTGATAATTCTCTGTGGATTTGTTGCTACAAGTGACTCTTTTATATACACATGATTTGATCCATTGTTGATATAAAATATTGATCGCAGCAGTCCCAGCAATCCCGCGCGCGCACACACACACACCCACAACAGTGGTTGTCCTTGTATTTTACAGAGGAGAATGGCGTCGAGGACACATCTGCACTCGCTGTGCTCTTTATGTGTTTGCCTCCCAGGAGCTGTACAACCGTTGTGCGTTTGTCTGCAGCCGCCCGCCGTTTGAAATAATCCTGCATTCAGATGCAGACGGTGGAGTTGGGTGCGTTGTCCTTGGTGGAAACACAGTGGTGAAACCTCTCAACTGGAACAGCTGCCGTATGAATTCTCCGATATGAACTGTAACAGGGTTGAGCCGCCCTCCATCAGCATCGCTCGTTATGCAGAAAGAGGCTTCAGACCGGCATTGCTCGTTCATGTTAAGCTCTGTCGGTGTGCTCCTGTAACGAGCCCGTTACTCCTAATTGGGAGAAACACACTATTGGGGTGTTCCATTAATCAACACTGCCCTCGTTATAACCATTAATAATTCCACAGCCGTTTGAACATTCTACTCAAATCCTCACCTTTGGACACTGGCCAGTTCTTACATTTATTTCCTCTCTCTCTCTTTCTCTCTCTCTCTCTCTATCTCTCTCTCTGTCTCTCTCTCTCTCTCTCTCTATCTCTCTCTCTCTATCTCTCTCTATCTCTCTCTCTCTGTCTCTCTATCTCTCTCTATCTCTGTCTCTCTCTCTCTATCTCTCTCTATCTCTATCTCTCTCTCTGTCTCTCTCTCTCTCTCTCTATCTCTCTCTCTGTCTCTCTCTCTCTTTCTCTTTCTCTTTTTCTCTGGACGGCTGTCAACGGGACAGTAAAGCTGCCAGCCTTGAAAGAGGGAGGCAAATCAACACACACACACACACACACACACACACACTAAAAATGCAAACGCGTGGCGTTTCATCATTCAGGGGATCAGTGGGGAAAAAAAAAGGACGAGCAGCAGAAATATCACTGGGTGATGTGGGTAAACGACCCCATCAGTCAGCTGGAAGTGTGTGGCCTTTTATTTCCTAACCGCCGTTCACAGAAATCTGTGGGAATATTAACCGGAGAAACATACCCCCCCCCCCCGCCACCGCCTGACGCAGGAAACACGGGGGGAGAGAAGAAGACGACTCAAATAATGTCTAAATATTTGAAGAGGTTGATGTGATGCTGGGCTTTGAGCCGCACTGTCAGCCGGTGGGAGACGAAATCAGCAGAGACTCGCTTTGAGATCTGAGGGGGGGAGAAAACACGCCTGTTTATTTTGATCACTCCTTTTTTCCTCTCTCTTTCTCTCTCTCTATTTTATGTCCTCCCACTCCGATTCTTACTGTGTTTGATGCACTCAGAGCTTGTCTGTTTTTAGATTTTTCTCTTTGTTGGAAACTGATTGTGTTTTTCGAAATTGGCCCTACACTCCCGGGTACC
This sequence comes from Colistium nudipinnis, assembly GCA_016785305.1. Classification (NCBI taxonomy): domain Eukaryota; kingdom Metazoa; phylum Chordata; class Actinopteri; order Pleuronectiformes; family Rhombosoleidae; genus Colistium; species Colistium nudipinnis. The sequence continues at coordinate 468,521 of JAFBJU010000101.1, forward strand.
GGGCTGCTGGCCTGGACCCCACAGCAGAGGCTGTGCGATACAGTCTAGGTGTGCATGCTTACTTTAAAGATGTAGCCTGTGTGTGTGTGTGTGTGTGTGTCTCTCCCTCTCCCCCTGTGACACCTACCCTGACTCTCCTCTCCCTGTTCCTGTAGATAACAACCCATTCTCCACCTCCAAAGTGGGCCCACTCCTGATGCTAATACAATGTACCAGCTGCACTATGGGCAAACCCACAGCGAGTAGCTTCCAGCTTGTGTGACCGAGTAAAGAAGAGAGTCAGCAGAGGAAATGATGGCAGCAGGGAGGGATTTTGGCCCCAGATAAGAGCAGTAACATCGGACTAATTGAATTTATAACTTCTTGTTCAGGGGCATGTTGTGCAGTAGGAGTGTGCAGAATGCTGATTCAGATGCAGGCGACCTTCTTTGAAACTGACTCGAATTTTCTAATGCATTATAGATCCCACTACCACCAACTTTTCCATAAAGGTCCACTGGTGAATGACACGGTGGTGTAGAAAAAGTTGAACCTGGTTATTTTTTTTCTTTTTTTGACAACTTTGCTTCTTTTTTTTCTTTTTTTTTGCAACTTTTACTTTTTTCCTGCTATGGCAATGTGAGCCTGAATAACTTCTGTTGTTAAAGTCTGTTGAGGTTTTTCAAAGCTTATATCAGCATGGATTAACGCAGAGAAGAAATCAGTGTGTAAACATCTGTAATGGTTACCAGTTCATTGTGTCTGAGCACTAAGATACAGAAGAGCTGTAGGTCATGAAAAGTATTAACTTCATTTTTTGTATTCTTTTTTTTTCATTTTGTAATAATATATTCCCATACTGATTGGTCTCATCGGAGTGCTAAGCTTTAGAATTAACATAATACTTAATGCAAAATTAATTGGTTTGGGGAAAAGACACTATTAATTAAATGCAGCTGTAACAAGGAAAAATTAAAAGACACAGATAGTTTAATCTAATGTGTATACATTTTCAACAGTTGAAGTGCTGCTATCTTAAATACATTTTCAAACAATGATCTCTCTTTTTTTGTAACTGCACAGATATGAGAGCATTGTGAAGGTTTTGGACGAACCCATCTTTTTCTCAAATAGGAATCCAGTTCTTTTTATGCTTATTTTTAAGCTAATGAATTGTCCCCCAAAAAAAAAATGTCCGTGAGTAGACTGACTCCCGCTGTGCACTGTAGCAGGGATTCTACTCTTAAATGAGGAGGACATACACACAAAAGGTCTAAATCCGAGCTAATCTTGCTTTTAAGGCAGCAGGGTTAACCAGAGAATCACTGAGCCGCCCACGGAAGCTGAACATGTTAAAATGGCTAATTGGGTTTCAGGCCGGCAATGTAATGAAGCTATTCTCCACTTTTACATTTACGTTCACAAGAATTGTCCGACCACTTTATAGCCTTTCTTAGAAGATATCATGAGATAAAATAAGTAGAGTAGTAAAGAAAGAATATAACTCAACTGCATACACACAAATACATTCCTCAAAACATGCCTGTCTTCATACCCCTGAATGTTTAAATGTGTCTTACATTGCAAGCACAATGTACACATATCTTATAACAGGTTGAACATGAGGTTTTGCACACACGGTTTCTCACATTTGCTTATTATTGTTGGTCATTGTCAGTATGGCTCACTTTCACTTTCGGTGATTACAGTTAATCTACAATATCTCACAGCAAAGGTATTTTTATTATCTTTATGCCTATGACATATATCCAGTTATAGCCGAAAGGTTCAATGTAAAATGCGTATTGCGTTCTGGGAAATTTTGTCACCGCATTTAATCATTGTGACTTAATTGTCTTGAATAACAGGGTGAGAGGAGAAATTCACAGAGTGAAAAGCGTTTTCTCTCTCAATGCAAGATGACCATTCAGGCCCTTATTTCATATTAGAGTTTAAAAGGGCTCCCATAATGGACTCTTCTTTCCACGGCCCAAAATGCATCTCTCTGCATACTAAGCAGGTCCCCACACAGCCCAATTTGCGCCGTCCAATTTACTGGTGTCGCTTCAGATTTGTCGGAGGAAAAAGCTCAGCCCCCCCCCCCCGATCCCCCCACGCTGAAACCGGAGGTGGTTGGGCTGACACATCAAGCCTGAACCGCATCAACTATACATACACTTAAACACACATCGAAATATAAACGCATTTTCACAGCCACATTCACGCGCACACACACATAGGACCCTGCATTAAACAGAAAGACACTCTCTCTCGCACACACATGCATCGCATTTGAAAAGTACAGCTCAGAGTCTCACATCTAACCCCCAGAGAGACGAGGGAGGATGAGATGAGAGAGATGAAGGAAGGGGGAGGGTGCAGGGAGTGTGTCTGTGTGTGTGTGTGTGTGCGTGCGTGCGTGCGTGCGTGTGTGTGCACTGACAGGACTGTGACAGGGCTTAATTACCAAGCCAGCGCCACTGCGAACTGGAAGCAGTGGCTGAATGTTGTTGTCGTTTGAATAGATTAGAAAGCTGTCGGTGCTGTGGATTAAGAGTCAAATCCAAGAGAAGAAGTTACAGAAAGAGGAAGGGATGGAGTGTCACGGAGGGCACGTAGGAAGAAAGAGAACGAGTATGGTGGAGTATTGTGTTGATCTTTAGGCAGAAAATCACATTGAGAATTCTGAGTGCTTTCAAAATGAAAGTTTTACTACCAAAACTCCTCCTCTCCTACCCATCACTCTAATTCTTTTGCAGCTTTTACACACACATTTACTTTGCACTTTGCTTTCATCCACTAATTCTTCCTTTCTCGCTCTCCCCCCCCTCTCTCTCTACCCCTGCAGACACCGAGGGCTGCGAGCACACGTGGAGAAAGTTCCACGGCCACTGCTACAGGTACTTCAGCCGCAGACACACCTGGGAGGACGCCGAGAAGGACTGCAGGGAGCACAGTGGCCACCTGGCCAGCGTCCACAGCCCCGCCGAGCAGAACTTTGTCCGAGGTAAGCTCTGGGTCGGGGGGAAAGAGAGAGAGAGGACCCGGCCAGGCAGGGCACACACATTATTTATTTTATTTATTTACAAGGAGTCATTGTGAGCTGCAATGAAAGGTGCAATGCAAATACTAATAATATTATTATTATTATTATTATTATTATTATTATTATTATTATCATCATCATCGTCGTCGTCATCGTCATCGTCATCATCATCATCATCATCATCATCATCATCATCATCATCATCATCATCATCATCATCATCATCATCATCATCATCATCATCATCATGATGCATGGAACCAAAGCAAAACATATATTTATTGCACTTATTTAATATCTGAGTTAAAAGCCACTTAATGTCTCGCTGTTTCACCCACTTCTCGATGTCCGTGCGACACGGGACCAAGACCAGTGCGTTCGGGCTCCATGAAAACCCCCCAGTACCAACTTTCATCTTTCTAGCAGCAACCCTTCACCAAAACCCTAACCCTAACTCCACACTGAGAGGGGTTATAAGCCTGGAATTAGGGTTTCGGTAACCCTAACCCTAACCCTAATTCCACACTTATAGGGGTTATAAGAATGGGGTTAGGGTTAGGGTTTTGGTGAAGGGTTGCTGCTAGAAAAGTGAAAGTTGGTACTGGGGGGTTTTCACGGACCCCGAACGCACTGGTCTTGGTCCCGTGTGGAACGGACATCGGGAAGTAGGTCAAAGGTCAAAAAGCACAAAAATGTCTCGCCGTTTCACCCACTTCTCGATGTCCGTGCGACACGGGACCAAGACCAGTGCGTTCGGGGTCCATGAAAACCCCCCAGTACCAACTTTCATCTTTCTAGCAGCAACCCTTCACCTTCACCAAAACCCTAACCCTAGCTCCACACTGTGAGGGGTTATAAGCCTGGAATTAGGGTTTTGGTAACCCTAACCCTAACCCTAATTCCACACTTATAGGGGTTATAAGAATGGAATTAGGGTTAGGGTTTTGGTGAAGGGTTGCTGCTAGAAAAGTGAAAGTTGGTACTGGGGGGTTTTCACGGACCCCGAACACACTGGTCTTGGTCCCGTGTGGAACGGACAACGGGAAGTAGGTCAAAGGTCAAAAAGCACAAAGTGTCTCGCCGTTTCACCCACTTCCCAATGTCCATGTACTTACATCCGCATACCTAAACATAACCCTTAGAGACCAAGACCAGTGCCTTCGTGGTCCCTTGAAACCCTTTGAATGTGCCCCACTCCTTCATTGCAGAAACTTAACTTGTGTGTCTGTGTTTGTGTGTGTGTGTACATAGTGCAGGTACACAAGGCCTTTCCTTTCTTGGACACAGCTGGCAATCCTTTTTTTTCTTCTTCTCTCATCTCCGACTCCTTCTTTGTTTGTCCTCTTATTTCCTTTCAACATTTCTCATATCTCTTCTCTCCCAAACTCTGAGCTTTGATTGATGCTGTATTTCTTCTTTTTTTCTGTGTCAGTGAAGAAATGAAACACAGGGTCGGCCTCAGATGCTGTGGCAGAGCAGATGTAGTCTACGGAAAATAGTCAAACAAATCCAATAAACAGGGTCAAAAATCCAGGGAACAGACAAATGGGTAACCATACGCACCACTCTACAACTGAGCAACAGAACAAATCACTATGTTAGACTTATTTTATGTCGTTATATGTCGAGAACTTAATCATTATCAAATTGTTGTTGGACAAATCAGAGCTGAGTATGACCATGGCGTTGTACTTTAACTTCGCAGGTGTAAAAGATGAGTCATTTTTTGACAGTTATTTATTATTTCACAACTTGTATCATCACCAGCTATAAAAGAATGCACCTGATAGACCTCACTGTCCTCGGTGACGTCATTGGTGGGTCTGAGCACGCCAGAGGATGGAGAGGTCAACAAGCGGGATCGAAATTTGGTCATATTTCTAACAAAGTGGACGCCCCTCAACCCTCAATCCCCCTACAAAATGTCTTATTGTCCGTAGCTCACAAAATACTCGGTGACTCTGAAAGTCGCATTTAATTTAATCTGAAACTGGGCCGTCTACCTGCAGTCTCTGACCCACTGCTTTTAGCAGCTGTTTATTTGGTGTTTATGTACCTCTCTACTTTATTATCACCACGCGTGGTGAAGGCCCCTCTTATGTGTATTCCATAACGCAGTGATAAATGTCTGGTGGGGTTCAGCTCTGAAAAGCCCTTGAATAGGGTTTATTCCGGTTCCCCGGCTGAAAAGGGCCCTCAGGTGCCGAGCCTGTTCAGCCAAATAAATGCGTGTCACCATTTGTCGCGCTGTAATGGAGCCGCCGGCTCTGATGTAAGTGCCTGTGACACAGCATTTAATAAGCTATCATATTCGCTCTTCCGATGTGATTTGTTGCGAAACAGGTGAAATACGAGGGTGAGCTAACTGCATCTGTTTCCAACCGAGGAATGCCAGTCTCAATATGTTAAAGCCGGTCAAGGGGAGACCAGTTTTGCACATTGCATGATTAATACTTTTTGATTTGTGTGGAAAAAGATGTTAAACTGGATCATAACTCGGGCATTTAATCCATGTTTACCTTTGCAGAAATGTGAAATTTGAAATGAAATGTACGACTTTTTGTTATTTATACCATTTTTATCTGCACTCTGAACTTCCTTGGTTAAAGTTTTTCCGTCAAATAATTTCAAAAACTAATTTATTTTTTAATATTTAATCGTAGCGTTCATTAGATATCTCCCACTGGGTGTCTAAACCATCTGCTCTTCATTGTGTTGCCTTGTGTAGCAAAGCCAACCCATCTGTTAGTTCATGTTGTCCTAAATTATCCGCAGTTCTTATTTGAATTTTTGGCACAGGAGCAGAAAAAGGAAACCTGGCCACATATATACAATACGTGTCAATTGAGGTTTTTGCTGGTGATCTTCGTGGACTTCAATATTTGACCACAGAGAGTGTGTTTGTCTGTGCCAGGCGGCATTACCGGCCCAATATCAATTCACTCATTGAACAAATCTCCAGCATAAAAATTTGCTCCACCCTCTGTCTCGGACAGATGCCAGGACAGCGCCATCCATCTCGCGCCCATCCCTCTTCAACAACACGCGCACACTTACCCAAAAAGTGTGTTTAATCGCCTCGAAAAATGGACGTCTCCACCCCGGCGATAAGAGGATCAGGGCCATTAGGGAGATTAATGGGCCTGGTAATGGATCTTAATCAGATACACCGTGATTGAAATTCCATTACATGTGTGCATGCACGTGCGCGCCAGCTCGTGCGGCCACGCACACGCACAAATGAGTTGAAAAGGTCGTTATTGAAATTTCATTTTATCACAAACAATCTTCTGGCCAGAGCGTCACAGACAGGAGTGGTCCGACGGACCACAAAGTCTCGATTACACACCGTGTTTGAGGTTAAATAATATAAGGGGGCCTATTCCTTTTCGTGGATATTTGCACTGGATGTGCATCAGCACATTTGACCCCTGTTTGCTGCACATGTTTGCCTTGGTGTTGTATGTATAAAAAGCCTCTTTTTATTTCAACCCGTTTTACGCAGGAACACTGATGCCTTGGACTGGTGCTGTTTTAATTGTGTGCATTTTCAGAATTATGCAAAAGGTTTGATGGCAGCCGAGTTGGATATTTTGACAACTGTTCATCTCAATGTGCTCTACACATACGCTCATTCCACTGAAGAGAATTGGAGTGTAGTCCAAATTGAAATTCTTTCTGCAGATTTTCTGGAAAGAAACCTGCCTGATGTCTCCGTACTTCCTCATAATATGATACGAGATGATCATTTGCCAGAGACGCGTTAATTCAAATTCATTCGCAGATTCCAGACTTTCTCCCTGTTTTGAATTCAACTCAATTATATAGTTATATTCTGTCATTTGAATTGTCTCTTCGTTTTTTGGATGTGTACTTTTTTGGTTTCCAGGTACGTGTGTATTAACGTGTGTGTTTACTTTTTCCTCAGGTCTGAGCCATGACAACACCTGGATCGGTTTAAATGACCGAACAGTGGAGGATGACTTTCAGTGGACCGACAAAATGGACCTGGTGAGGAATCAGCTGTGGCTGTTTTGTCTGTGGACACCAGTGAACATTTCAGTCCCCTTATTATTAGTCCCCCTATTACTACATTGATATTATTATTTTCAAAGAATAACAGAAAGGCAAAGATGCTCTTTACTGAAGTGCACTACACGTGTTAATTGAAAGATCTGGGTTGCACTTTTCTATTGTTCTGCACACACTGTTATTCACACCCTCCATAATTATATACAACACAAAAATAGGAACTAAAGTCAAGAGAGAAAATTGGGGGGTGAAAAACACTGTGCAGAAACTTGCCGGCTCTTGTGTGAAGAAAATATGTTTTTATTGCAATTTAGAAGTCATTTCTCAGCTCCATGAGTGTGTGTGTGTGTGCGTGCAGCAATATGAGAATTGGCGTGAAAACCAGCCGGACAACTTCTTCGCTGGAGGAGAGGACTGCGTGGTGATGATATCCCACGAGAACGGCAAATGGAACGACGTGCCGTGCAACTACAACCTGCCCTACGTCTGCAAGAAGGGAACAGGTGAGTCCACCGACGGTGAGTCGGGGGGGGGGGGTGCTGCCACGGCAACAGGTGACTAAATACAGGATTATTTGAAAAGAACCAAGGATGCTAGGACTTTTTTTTTATGGTCAAACCCTCACGTAAATAAATATAAAACTAAATATAGAACTATGGTCCCGGTTTAAGCCCAACGTCAAACAAAAAAAGAAGGGGCAATGCAGCAATATCAGGTGTAAAAAAATATCAGATATATAGCACTCCATTCCATACGGCCACATTCATGTCCAACTTCTGTCAGTGTAACAGTTGCAGTGGTTTTCCACTTCATGGCCTCTTTTGCAGCTGCCACTTTTTTGATGGACGACTCAGTTCCTCCACTGAGAGTCTGTTCAGGCCTATTCCTGCCACACATTTACATACAGTTCAGACGTGTGTCCGGCAGCGCGAGGACACGCGGTATTAATAGCTGTGGAGGTGGAGATTAGCAGACTGGTGTGTCAGACTGATGTCAAGAAACTCTGGTTTAGGTCTCGAAAATATACTTTGTGTTTCTGTTCTAGATCAGAGCCTCTATTTAACAAACTGCTAAGTATAGTCATTTTTACTCCTGCTGAAAAACCTAAGAATAAGAGCCAATATATCATCATTTATGGACCATCACAGTCAGATGCTTGTCACACGGTCAGAGGCACAGATTTTGTGTGCAACTGTGAGCTTATTATCAGGGAATTGATCTCTTTACTGGGTACTGGGTGTAAAATATACATGCAGATGGAAATAATATGCAGAAAAAAACACTTGAACCAGGACATGGCCGTTAGTGGTCAGTGTTAACATAATTGCTTCCCTTATCTACCCTCCTTCGTCCCTGAATATTTGATAAGCCTGAATGTTAAATCCTCAAAGCTGTAACTTACTGCTGTATTCTAGAGTGCGTTCTTGTTTAACTCACCAGAGGCGAACCCCTCCCGCTCTTTTCTCGTATCAAAGGAAGAGGTATTTCCCCCCACAAGCAAGGTGTTGCACCAGAATATTGCCCAACTCTGACCTTGATCAGTCGGAGGCAATTACCGGCATCTTTTCATCTCCCACCCGCCTCTTTTCCACTCCCGTCCAACCCCACCCAATGTCTCGTCAGTGGAGTGCGTCATGCTGAGTGTTTCCCCTCGCAGCTCAGGTGACGTCTGGGTGCGCCCGTCACGGCAGACGCCTTAAATCTGTCTCCCAGGGGTCAGTCAGGGTCACCGGTCGATGCATACGGTGATTTTTTTTCTTCATAATACTTGAAATAGATGGGACTGTCCTCGGATGAGACGAGGGTCAGATCTCATAAAAAAGGGAGTTGGACTCATCGAGCACGTTATTGGTACTGAAGCCCCAAATCATTCCGCGTTGGCCTCTGAATGCTCCCGAAAAATTGGGAAAATGCCAGGTATCTTTTGATGGAGTCATCTGGTCAGCTACACAACTGTGTGAAGTCACCGCGGTTTATAATGAGGAATCAAAAAAAGATTTGATCGAAAACAGCAGCACGGATTTTATGTTTGCCTTTGGATTTTAGTACAGCGAGAGTGGCGTAAAATGATCCCGCCGTATTGATGGGTTATTATGTACAAGGAGAGGAAATCTCATGTTGCATGACATTCTCAGCTTGCTTTCCGAGTGCTTCGGCAAATGACACACACAATGCGTGTGTCATGTAACCGTCGTGGGATACACGTGGCTCTGCCGTTTCCGAAGTGTCCTTAAACATGAAGGCAAAATAAGTTATTTTTCATTTCTGCATTAGCGATTCAACCGGCGACAGTGCAGCTGTGCGCAAGTGTACACAGATGTGTGGGTGTTCGCAAACAAGCCACTCAGGCATTTCAAAAAAATCATTGATCATCCATTTATTACTTTTGAATCATCTTTTTATTTATCAACCTGTAGTGATAGTAGGATTTAGACGTAGACTTCTGGTCTCCAATGGCAGGTGTGTTCAGGGTCAGAGTGGAATTAAAAATGTGCGTCTTTGGGGACTTGAAATATTCATTTATTACATTGTGGGAAATGTTAACTTGCACATAAAAAAAACGCAAGTAATAGCATTCACGAAATAGACGGTGTGGTATATTCCTACGTTGTTATTGCTGTCATTCTTTGTTTGTTATGTCATAATCGTGTAAAACATGTAAGGTCATCGATGAACTATGATGTCACGGCTGATTATCTACCACATCATCCACGACCCCTGCAGATTTTAACACCCGAGAGAGAGTTTGTCCTCATCTCACAGTTTCCTTGTGAAACACACGCGCGCGCGCACGCACGCGCACGCACGCGCACACTTGTATCTGTATCGCAGATTCACTCGCAGGAGGGGGGAGCGGAAGCTTTGTGAGGATCCAGCTCTCGCAGCCACCCCCTCCTGCCACACTCTGACAGCAAACACCCTCTTCCCCCAGCCCCTTGTTGTCGAGCGTGTAGCGCGCGCGTGTGTGTCACCTCACGTGGAGCGTTAACTTCAAACGAAAGCTTTGATATTACGCAAAAGCTTCGTACAAAGCCGTTATTGCTCTCTACTCATCCTTCTGCTTTGTTTTTTCATCACATTCGTTTTGTTCGTTCAAGTTTTCGAAGAGCTGTGCCTCGCGGTCCCGTTAAAGTTCCTGGTTCTTGATGGCTGTTGTGTTGAGTGGATTGTGCGGGTCCTCTCTGGACGATTGATCTTTTATTGATTAGTGCGGCTTTAATTCTAACCACCCTGGTTAATGTGCCTCAATCGGCGCGTGCACCGGGAGCAGCCCACAGCGCGATAGAGAGAGTTGACGCTATAGACGTGTCTTTCTTTACGATAATCTCGTCGCGTGAGGAAAAAAAAAAATCTCCTCCGACGGTGGTGCGTGTGTGACTCATCTGCTATCAGCCGCGCCAGGAGTGGCTAAATGGTAAACAATGAGCGGTGTACCGTGCCAAACATCCGCACTTGTATTTCAACGGTTTGAGTCAAAGCTTAAAAGATTTAGAAGAAGCTTTTGGGGGAATTTTGGAGAGAAAAAAAATTGCATTTTTATTTTTTCAGGTTTCCGTCTCAGCCGCAGCACTGTACATCCTTCAGGCTTTATTCCGCACAAGACCTTTCCGGACTTAAAGCGTCGTATAAAATCGTGACTCGTGATGACTTGCATTTACTTTTTCTGAGATCGCTGACATTCTATTTAATCCCCACTTCCATAGATTGCCCCCCCCCATGAGATGTCATGAGGACTTACGAAACACTTCCTTTTTGGTTTTCCAGTCTTCCAGCCTTCCTTCCATCCTTCCTTCCTTCCATCCATCCAAAACACATTAGACTATAAATGAGACTTTAAACCTTTCACCAGAGTTAATGACATTGTTTTCCCTTATTAAGAATTTCAGAGGTGTTAGCACAAGGATAAGGGAATTAGGAGGGACTGTGAGCATTTTCTGATCGCTGACCACATTCCAAAGTATTAAGATTATACGCATTTATCGAATAGTTTCGGGGGAATTCATCCAAAAAAGTTTGGCTTGAAAAGAGAAAATAAATGACAAAGACAAGCAAGTTATTTAGGGCGTTTCCCAGCTGTGTCATTTCAAGTCAAATCGCATAATAGTTCAAAGGAGAGTTCCCAGGTGGAGATTTCAAATTTGAAACTTTGTTGCATATTATGATAAAAGGCAGGAGTAAGCAGGGCTTCCGTGCGTTTGTCGGGCATACTGCCCTGAGGCTTGTCCTTTTCACCAGTGTCTGTCCAGAGTGTCAGTCATCCCTTCATCTGAACTGTGATTCAACTCCAGTTCTCAAACGCGTCCAAATCGCAGTGGGGGACATAAACAGAGGTGGACAGCCCGAATAATGTCCTGTATTTGTCCCCACAGTGCTGTGCGGAGCCCCTCCCTCTGTGGATAACGCCTTTCTGATTGGTCGGAAGCGTTCCCATTACGACATCCACTCTGTGGTGCGTTACCAATGTGCCGACGGCTTCCTGCAGCGCCACGTGCCCACTGCTAAGTGTCGCGCCAACGGCAAGTGGGACCGACCCAAAATCATCTGCATAAAATGTGAGTTTTTTTTACCCCAAACAGGATGTTCACCGAGCGCGGTGAAGCCAAACAGTGTTTCCATTTGTTAGGTCATTTTTCCATTTGCATTTTTTTATATATATATATATATTTTTTTTTTTGCATGCACGCCACCTCAGGTCAGCAAGGCCGAGCCTCCGACATTATCTGCCCCCGGGAGCCGCTGTCACCGTGTGCATTCAGGCTTCCCATCCGTACTCTCATTATTAATAATTGCGAGCGAAAAGATAACTGTGGTTGCAGACTAAATTAAATCCCCTGGGCTTACTTAGAAGTACTAGAGTCTCCTTTGAAGTGCTTCATGCTTGAGGTGGGATTTCTTTTTCTTTTTTTTTTGCAACTTTATTTTTTTCAAATAGGTTGACCGTTCACGTAATATGAAAGCTGTGCGCTGGAAACCGCAAAAAAAAAACTACAACCAAATCAAAAATTACTTTTAAACTCCATCTAATTTAGGAGCTTTTGGGCACACGGAATAAAGCACTGCAGAAAATATTCCCATATTCACGCTGATTTTTTTAGATGGATGGAAATGATGACATTTCAGAAACTACCTCTTATTTTAGCCTAGCATCTAAAAGGAGGAATATCATGCAACTGCTTTACATCTCATCCCCATTGACCCATAAACTAATTCTAAAATGTATGGCTTTTTTTCCTATGACAGAATAGAGGACCTAACTTTTCACCATCATCTCCTGCTCGGCGATATGAAAGGTTGATATATATATATAAATATTCAACGAGCCAAGCCTTGTATTTCATTTCACTTTGCTCACAATGTGACAGTAATGATGAAATACTGAAATAATGTAGCTTCTGTTCAAAGCGATAAAGATTCCTTTGCTTATGACTCTTTATCTTTGGACAGAGTTGTTCTTTTTACGGCCCGGAGTTATAGCGTCATTATCATTCAAGGCGGATGACGTTCCGTTTTTTTTGGCAAAAGCCAGAAAGGGACCGAGCTAATTTGGCAGTACACCCCAGGAACAGGCTTACACTGAGGCTGCGAGTGGGTGGCTGGCTGTCTGCGCTCTTGCCAAAGGCGCCCGGTGGAACGACTGTGAGATAAAACAGGTTCCCTCAGCGTGGTGGGAACCGTTCAACCATCCAGAGAGAACGCCTTGTTTTGACCTTTCCGCTTTTTGATCCGTTTCCCCCCCTCTCGCCTCGTACCTGGTTTCACCTCCCACCCCACACTGTCTGTCTGGATTCTTCTGACGCTCGTCAGCCATTCATCTCCACCACTTACATCAGCTTTCCACTCCCGCCTTTCATCACCCCACCTCAGCTCTGACACGTTTCTTCAAAATAAGTAATAAAAAAACGCATCTGTCCCCTCTCGTTTGTCTAAACTCTTTCTGCCTCTTCCTCATCCTCTTGCGCTGCGTTTTTTGATCCACCGCAGCCCGGCGGGCCCACCGCTACCGGCGCCACCACCACAAGGGCAGGAGGGAGCGCAGGAAGCACAAGAGGCACGGCCACCGGGAGGGCGGCCGCCACGGAGGGGAGACGGCGGGTCAGGGCCACAACCACGGCCACTTCTGAACCAAATCACAAAGAGAAGAAGAAAACCTCCCCTTTTACCTGTTCTCCACTTTGCCTGTGTCCCCTTCGTCCAGTTGTCCCCAAACAAGACGTCACAACCCTTACAGCTCAAAACTCTCACGCCCGCCCTTGCTCCGCCCTTAGCCCCCCACTGTATCATAGTCCAGTCTGAGGCCAGGCTGCCCGGGGGACAGAACCAACTCCCTTTATACTCTTTTTACCGTCTCTTCGCCGTTTTGCTTTCTCGTTCTCTAACTGTCCGTCCCTCGCTCGCCCTCCTCCTCCTCGACCCACTTACTCTCCCTCCGAAGCTCGACAACCACCTGAAATATGGGGCTACGGTGACCTGTTTTTAAAAAATAAAGAAGAGAATATAAACCTTTTGAGATCCACAGCGAACATCCTGCAAAGAGAAGTACTACAAACTGTAAATAGGGACGAGCTCGCCGAACCCGCCGCATCAACATCAGACGAGTGGAGGAAAATATCATGTGGTTGATTTGAGCCTTTTGTCGGATGAACACGCGTTCTTTTTTACAAAGTAGTGTTTGTTTCTCGGCTCTGCTGCTTTTTGGTTTGCTCTTTGTAAGACATTGTGTTTGACTTTAAAAAATGACACGAGGTTATTCTGAAAGGTATTTCATTGATTTTCTTTCAATCAGAGGCGGTTGTGATTGAATTGATTTGATTGTTGTCGTTGTATCCTATCGTCAGTGTAAGACAGTTTTACTTTAGATCAGATGCTAAACTCTCCCCCCCCCCCCAGCCCCCCTCCCAGAGGAAAGTGGGAAATGCATCAAATCACGGTTCAGTTTTATCACATCAGTCACTTCTCAGAAGTGTCACACGATCCTAAACACCTCTTGTTGTGTCAGACCGTTGTTGTCGAGGGTTAATCTGAACGCTTGATGTCAGCTCAACGTTGTTTTGCCTCTTTCCATGGTTTGCGCTGCTGTATGGACACATAGATTTTGGCTACACTTTATGTTTATTAAATGTACAGCCCCCTTCATGCTATTTTCAACTTCAACCCCCATTTTTCTGGGCCTTTCTTACCCCGGAGAATGCACGTATGATCCAGTTGTAAAGTTGTTATCACGAACATGATGATGTCATGTTTCTGGACACTTGGTGAAACGACAACTTTCCTTGAACGCACTGTTTTCACCAAATAGTTTCCAACTCGGCTGTTCAGTAGCTTTAACAGAACCTTTTTTATTTTACTTTGGCCGAATATGAACAAGGCTGAACTGTTTTAGAGACTACATTTACATGGACACAACAATAATCCAACTATTGGATTTATTCTGAATAAGAGATGATTGCGATTGCAATGCTAATATACTATTCCTTTTATATATATCCCAGTTACACACTCATTGTTACTACATATTACATGTGTCGTCCCTTGTGAAACAAAGACATGTCACTAATTTGAATAAAATCAGAACACTCCACATTTCTTAAACGTGAGACGAGACATGTTGAGGGAGCAAACGTGACACTTGAGTAGAGATGAATGCTGACCATGAACCACAGGTGTGCACACAGGGTACGACTTATGAATGTAAGTCACAGGAAATGAGATATAGTGTTCTCCTCTCCGTGTGTGTTTCTGATGAGCTGTGTGTGTGTGTGTGTGCGTGTTGGATTAGGAGTGAGGATGGTGACGGTGGCTGAGGTACCAGAGGATGATGATGGAGAGGCCAGCGGAGATTATTTCCTCATATATCGCTCACGGCTTTATGAACATCTGCCGAGCGCCAAGCTTTAAAGAAAGGGATTGAGATGAATAGAAGGAGCGCTTTGCTCTTTTTTCCTTCCCCTTTAACTGCCGGCTTTAAATCGCTGTTTTTGGGGGGGTTTTTTTTAAAGCTACCACTTGAGATGGGAGCTTCTGGGATTATATGCCAAACGCCGACTCCAGCCCTTTCATCCTTTTATGATTCCCGACCTTGTTCTGCTTCTTCCCGCTTTCACCACCTCTTTTAGCACTTTTCGTTTATCTTCCCCACTCCATGTTCTTTTTACTGTCACTATCTTTTTACAACAGGAAGGGGGAAAAAAATGGACGCTAAGTACAGCTAAATTAAATTTAAGCTGTTTTTTTATTTCTGAGAGGATACAGACAGTGTTAAAAAAAACACAACGTTGCCTTTGTTTTGTCTCTTCTCACCTTGGCAATGACCGCGCTCCTCAGCGCGGTGATCTTACACCTCTCTATCAGATTAATTAATCTGCCGCATGACTAATGAACGGGTTGCGTTATCTTCAGCGCCGCAGAGCTTCGATGACGGGGGGGAGGGTTAAGTTGACGGACCGCCAGTGGAATGTTTAGCGTGACAGACAAGTGTCCCCGCTGTCAAACCTCCTTCATTTCATAGATGTCAGGCTGCTGTAGGTTTTTATTTATTTATTTATTATACGATATTGTATATATATATATATATATATACACACACACACACACACACACACACACTGTCTGACTACGGATGGATGGATGAATGAAAAGGGAAGAGCCTTCTCGTGACGGCCGGAGACAGAGTAATTACAGTGGTGTAGAGGCTCAGCTTCATCACACACTTTCTGAAATAGGATGTCATGATGTGACACACACACAAAAAAAAAAATCGAAAATTAGACACAAGAACGTTTGTGGTCGAGTCGATGATAAATTGACTTCTGTCTCGGTATAAGAATGAAAGCATAGAAACCATTATCCTTTCTTACATTTCTCCTTTTCAGAACTTTAAACTAGCCCTCTCATTGGTCCAGCCGAAACCTGCCCGGCACAGAGAAAGCGATGGAGCCTTATAGTCGCGAGAGTCTTCCTTTCTCCCAAGGATTCTTGGCTGCCTCTGGGCCCAGCAGTGACTATCGCGGGAGCAGCAGCCAGTGCACGCTCGTGCATCTTCTCAGGGTTGGGCCTCCGACGCCTTCTCCTCACTCGCAGCGGAAGACTCTTTGAGCTCAGCCCGGATGAGATTGGAGCGGTTTGCTTGAAGGCGAGTGCGGCCGCCTCTCTGTGTTCTCGTAGCGGCGGCTGTTCCGGGGGCCGCTTTGTCTGAACAACTAAGGCGGGAGAACACAACTTGGTTTTGTAATTTGTCGTGCAGCCTACGCCGTGAGGGAGGGAGCGCGTGTGTGTTGAGTCGAATCAGTGCGACACCGGCAACGATGCGGACCAGTCGGGAGGAGGTTGACTTTAGAGGGGCGGAAAAAAAGGACAACCCGACCAGGCACGGCAAATGAAACATATAATGAGTTGGAGAGGGAGAATAAAATGGTCTCGTAAAACTCGCGTCTTTCTCGAAGCGTAGTTAGAACCCTTTTTCGTTTGTTTGGTGCAATGCGCCAACAAATATGTCCATTTTAAATGTACACGTCCATGGTTACGTCCATATCACATCATTTATACACACGCAAACTATATGAACAGTTTCGTAGAAAACTAAAGATCTCTGTTGTCCTGCATGAACCGTAACATCTGGAAAGCCGAGGACACTGACAGCTGAACGGAGGCGGGCCCAGGCCGTTGCTATTGATCACAGGATTAGCCCGTCTGTCTGGGGTTCCCATTAAATCGGTCGATGGCATTGACGGCACCATGGCGTCCACTGGCCGGGGGAAGTTTTTCTAAAACGACAGGAAAACAGACCTCCGTTGTTTACTGCGCTCCTCTGTGGCCCGGTGACGTTATTTTTTTCTTTTTTTTGTTCTCTTATCTGCATCACTATCTCCTTTTCTTAATCTCCAGCTCATCGCACCTTTCCAAACTCCTCCTCTCGTGGATTGCTGCGTGGCCTCTTAACCTGCTCAGTATTTTAGGTACCCCCTCCATGGAATTTGCATATGGCGCCTCTGTCTTGCACTAAGTTGGGACACTCTGTTATTGTCAAGAGAATCTGTTGTGTTGGGTATGGATGGATGGTTTGAGGCAGGGAGAAAACGAGTGATGAAAGAGACGGCCGCAGAGCAGAAACCATTCTTCTCTCCCCCTGTGATGTAAATACTATGAAGTTTTTTTTTTTTTTCTTTTCATTTAAAAAAAAAAAAAAATCCATTTAAAACTCTGGGTGTGTTTGTTGCTTAGCCTCCCTGGGCCATATTCATACAGCCTCTGTAGACCCGGAACACATCCCCCTCTTAATGTTTCTCCCTCCTTCACACACACACACACACACACACACACACACACACACACACACACACACTCTCTACATCAACTGTGAGCACAGACACAATATAACTGCAGCTGAGCCCGTCTGTGGCCGTGTGAATATGGTCCACTAGTATTTATCCATATTTATTGATGTGTATTCTTATGAATTCCAGTCCTTGTCATTGTATTATATTCTTTCCAAGACAAAACGACCATTAAAGGAAACCCCTTCTTTGGATCCGTTATCCGGCGTCGTTGGCGTGCTTATTTGTGTTCATTCGTTTGTTTAAAGCCGCCGTTTGTGTGTATTCGTTTTTTCATTTGTAATGTCTTTGAAGGCAATGGGATTATCATCAAAAGGTGTCTTGGGCAAACAAAATGAATGGGACAATAGTTACATAAGAGTAAACCAGTCATTGTCGATCTACACAAGTCGGTTAACTGTTTAATTGGCCATGAAATCTGGAAATGGAGAGACATCTCGTCCCAGCCAAGCCTGTTTCATTTTGTATGAAACCCTCAAAACAACTCACAGTACTTTCCGGACCAATTGCCAGAAACCCGACCGAGCCATAGATCTTCCTTTTCCTCTGAACATGAAATATTCAGTTACGCTCTAAACTGCCGATTTTTTTTTTCTGTACCTCTCTGACATCCTCATGCCGGAGAGGTGCATCTGCAAATCTCTTCGGATTAGGCTGAAATATGTTCCTCCGCTGGCAAGATATTAATAAAACGAATACGATTTCTCTCCCATTGTTTTTTTTTTTTGGGGGGGGCTTACATTTGAAGCGGCGGAGTGTAGGTCGCCGAGGGCACATCCCATCACAGCGTAGGTGAAAAAGAGTAGAGAAAGGAGAGAAAGACGAGCGAGGGAGGGGGGGGATCAGAGGTACGGGAAAGAAGGGAGGAAAGTGAAAGTAGACGGAGGTAGAGAGAAAGAGACTTGTTCTGGCTGCAGTTTGTGAATAAAGCGCCTGTTGTGCAGTGTCACCTTAGAAACCTTATCTTCGCCCGGATGGTTCCTCTCAGCACTGTCTCTCGTAAAAACACAACCACTTCTCTATCTCTCCCTCTTTTTTTTTCGATCTGTGACTCTCGGCGACGCCGGCTTCTGTTTTCCGTCGACAATCAATGACACTGGATATAGAATCTGGTTTTCATCCTCGGCCTCTGTTTCTGGAGTCTTTCTCTGGCTCAGTCGATTCTTATAAGCAGCGCTCGTTAAAAAGCTGCTCTCCGTGGAGTTTCTCTTAAATTCACTGCTTATAAATAACCGTCAGCTCCCCCTCTCGCGCAGATTTGTCACGGCCATTTAAAGTGGCGCTCCAAACAATAAGCCAGGCATGGAAATAGTTGGCTTTTTTTTTTTTTTGAAGTTTATGCCAAGCCTCCCTAGAACTTTCTCTCGGTAAACCAACGCGATTGTACTATTGATAGCCCAGATTTGCCCCGATGCTTGTGATACAACTTGGCTTTGAGATGAGCGGATACATTTAAGGCGTGGCCAAGGCCGCTCATCAAAACCTCGTTGCTGGGTCGATATCGGGGCTCATCTGGCAGACGTGGCCAATCGGTGCGGATCTCTGGCGTTATCCGGCGTGATCTCCTAATGACGTCGCCAAAGTTGGAGAAGATTATAGAAAAGCAAGGAGGGCCCCCCGAAGTCTCCTCCTCAACCTCCAGCCGCTCTGCCTCCTTTTCCTTTTACCGGAATGAACGTCTTTATCTCGCACATAAAGCGTAAGCGCCTGGAGGCCAAAACCCGCTTATTTTTACTCTTTCTAAACACACGCACGCACGCACCAAGCTGCTCCTTCAAATCAAAAAAGGATTAATATGCATCGTAACCCTGTTTATCTTCCTCATCTCGAGTGCAGCCAGGTTGTTGAATAGCTCCTGCCATAAATCTGCATTCATACACTCGTCCTAATTATGGCCGCAGATGGCAGCGCGTCAGCACACAAACAGCTTCTTTAACTGTGTGTGCGTGTGCCCGTGCCTGCGTGCCTGCGCAAGAGGAGCATCGCCAGCGAAAACCTCCGTGGGCGCCAGGTCTTTCAGACGCTGTCGCCTTCACATTCGGCTCAGCCAGCTGTGTGCCCGCTGTGGGACGACGCTGGCCGACACATTCGGAAAATCTGGCCTCATCAAGCTGCTTTTAGCTCATCGCGTCGATAGGAGAGTAATGAAGTACATTTCCTGAAGTACTGGGGGGTACTTCTACTTCAGGATTCGGAGTGAATGTACTGAACACAAGAGACGTGTGAACTGCAGATATGAGAGGAAAGATTTGTCCCGGCTGTTTGCGTCCCAGTCTCCGACGTCCAATCAGTGACCCATTGAGAATCAGCTTTCAAACCCCTGAGCCACCATCAGAGCAGGAAGGCCGTGGGTTTGTGTCGCTTCCCAGCTTTGTTTCTTAGTTGTTTTACAGTAAGTGGTTTGGGGTCTCGTACCTGTGTGTGTCGTGTTGTTTGACCCCATAGTGCCACTGAAATCGGGGGCATAAAACGAAAACATACTTTCCAGAACTTTATTCAAAGTCTCATTCAATCAACCGTTTGCATAAAACCACTCGACCTTTCGACCTGAAACTAACAAACAGGATTTGAACACGTTGGCGTATCGTGGTGACCATTTTCATGTTGTGGAAACCAATATTCCCTCAGTTTTAGTCTCTGTGTCTGGTCTCTACCCTTCTCTGAGGGAAATATCTATTTAATATCTGCTTTGAGTTATAGGCTGTCACTTGAAACCGAGTAAACCTGCTCTGGATTTTCATATTTCGGGAAAGAAGCGAAAAGAGATGCTCTCAATTATTTATTTTTTTTGGTATAAATATTAAATTGACGCTGATAAACAGACCACCGAATTCAGAAATAGCTTTTTGGGGTCAGAAGTTTGGCCTCTTTACCCGCGGAGGTCACTCCATATTCCTTTGACCATAACACCATGGGTGGAGAATCGCGGTGTGTGTGTGTGTGTCAGGGACCGAGGTGAGATAAAGTTCAGCAGTGTGGGTGGGATTCAGGAGACACTCGGTTCTTTCTCTTCCCTGCAGGACCACAACCACAAGTCTATCTCTCTGCATTCCGGCCACCCCTCCCCCTCTTATCTCCCTGCTTTCATTTTATCCCCCCCCCCTTTCTCCCCCCCACACACACACACACACACACACACACACACACGCACACGCTCACTTTCACCCTGTTCTTCCCTGTGACTTTGAGTTTGAGGTGAGACTTTTCCTTCATCTCTTCCCAATACACACACACACACACACACGAGAAAAAAAAAAACACACATCCACATACGCTTCGTTTGAAATGTTCCTCCCGCTGTTCCCCTCTGCCACGGCGTGAGACGGTGAGAAGTGCCCACTGAGTAAACTAGTGTGACTCACTCCGCACGGGGTGATTGAGAGAAGGATGGAGGTCAGACTGGGCTACAAATTCAAGCACACTAATATTTATTTTATTGATTCCACAGATGGCCAGCGCGAACCTTCCCATTCAGTATCCGCAGTGCGCTCCATTAGGCGGTTCACACTTTCAATTAATTCAACACTGCGGCCCGTTTGCTGTGCCCCACACTCCAGGGGAAACCTCACACAATTTGGCCAATTACCCATTAGGACCACAAACCCACTGCTTTTCTGTGCTTTATGTGAATCAGCGGGCACCAGCGGAATTACACACACAATGCAAAAAAAAAAAGGCATTAAGGGAGATGGTTCGGGCAGATAAGGCCATTAAAAGAACCTATTTCCCACCGGCTGTACGGATCCGTTTGTGTGTTCAATAACAACAGCGCTGAGGTTGTGACGTGAAAGACAAACTGTGGGCATAATCTCTGCAATATTTAAGCAGAAAGTTACACAACCGAGGAGTCAGAGAGATGTAGAGTTGGATGCGTGGTGCCTATCCTAACGTGTTCGAATAAAAGATTTGCAAGGAGGTTTGAGCCTTCTATGTTTAAGCACTGTTGCTTTTCGAATTAGTGGACTTATTTACGTTGTTCATGTGTCTGTGGTGTAATATAGGAAAAGCAAGGAAGCACATATCAACAGGTGAAAGTAAACAAACAGGGTGTTCTCTGTGCGGTCCCCCAGCAGCTTGTGTGTGTGTGTGTGTGTGTGTGTGAGAGAGAGAGAGTGTGTAATTGTGTTTGACTTGTATTATTCCCGTTCCAATCTATTCCTTGTCCCACCTTCCGGTGACTCGTCCCCTCCTCTGCGCCTCCATCAGGCCCGTTCCGATGCCCCCGACCCTTGTCTGCGGCTGATGAATGGGAGCCCGCCTCGTCCCCTCGCTTTGGATTTATTGCGCGGCAGCACTCTGTTGTTATAGGGGCGGGGGTGGGGTCACCTCGTTTAATTTGATTCGGAGAATGAAAGGCGATGGAGTGGCCCGATGAAATGAAGACAGCGCTGTCATCCTCTAAACAAGCCGGCGGGAAAAGGGGTTGACGGTGCCTCCGCACCATCCGTCTACCTGTCCGTCTCCGCGCTCTGCCTCTACATCACATGTTTATCCTGTCAGTGAATAAAAGGAGCGTGAAGCATCTTTAATCAAGGCCACTTCCTCTCTAATGTGCTGCCTCGTGAGGATTTGCTGCTGCCTGCCCTGTTGAGCTCGCCATCTGTGGCGTGCGTCGCTTCCTTTGAGCCCCCCTGCCCCAGGTGCTCTGTTACCGCTATAAATCCATGGTAACCAAGCCAAACCGCGTGCAGATCCGTGCAGTCAAAACAATATAATCATTGGAAATGTCAGCTGCTATTTATGACCCCTCGGTCGAGTTGCTAAAGTGAATTTCAAATGGGTTGGCATCGCCATCCCGAGCAGGGAGAGAAACATCTAAATGACTTTGACGCTGAAATCCGGAATACATCATTTGCCATAAAATATAAATGTCACAGTGCATCAAGCACGACTTTGCTTATTAATTTAGTGTCTGAGACTGAAATTCACACAGTATCACAGACCAATGGGTTCCGGAGAGAGAACTCATCACGTCAACTTATCAGTCACTCTGATCGTCTAGTTCATAAAGGTCACAGATTGTTTTTCACTTGGAAAATAACAAAAAAAAACACAGAGCTGTCGATTCACAATGAAGAGAAGTATTTTTTTTTGTTAAATCATAGCTTGAGCTCATCACTCACAGAAATCATTTCATTATGTTCGACCTGCCATGCAACTTGACTTTAATTACACGCTGACAGTTGCTATGACGATAACATGATTATCCGTGTTGGTGTAAACCCCACAGCTTCTCTACTCAGCAGGTTTTGGAAGGCCACATTGTGAACCTCGCTTTAAAAAATCTGTTTTATGAAAAATTAATTCAAACATGACTTGATAGTCTATAGGGAGCAGTCATCAAATATTTGTACTTCTGTTCCCTTCACATGCACTAGCCTGTGGCTCATTGAATAAACAGGTTGTGTGAGGCAGAGTGTAATCGGCTTAAAAACTTTCTAGAATTATATTTTAGTACCATTCCGTTTAGTGGCCCCACACACAACAGATATATTTCTCCTCTTATTCACGTTATACATTTTTGCCATATACAGTATCTTCATGTAGGGTCCTGTGATTGGCTGGCGACCTGTCCGGGGAGTAAACTATCTGTTGTGGATTGTGATGCAACAAAGGCAATGAAGTCAAGACGTTTTTTTTTTTTTTTTTTTTTCAATTTATTTTTCCAGAACATTCATCAATTCTGATGTGCAAACATACTCTGACATGAAAATCGGATTTCCTTTGTAGTGTCGTCCACGTAGCTTAGTATTGCGGTATATGTGGTAAATAGCTGTAGCTTTGTATTTTTGCTTAATCAGCCCCAGTGACTACGTACAGCCAAACAATGCATGCTCACTAAAATTGCGGCTGAGATGCTAATCGTAAAATAAAGTTCTCTGTAGTTAAAGTGCAAATATTTCAGGAGCCAGTGCATTATTTACTACTCAGTCTGTGCAGCTCGGATGATGACGATGAGATAGCCAGGCCCTCTAGTTAATGAGAAAAATGAGTCGCATTGTGCCGGAGGGATGCCAACCACGCATGGCTTCCCGTTGCAGGCAATTACACTTTGTGCAATCAAAACAGTGCATCTTGGGGTTTTTTCCCCCCATACCGCGAGGCAGATCATCCCATCTTACCCAGTAATGAATGTTTTCGCCCTGGCACTGGGATTCTGGCTCAGACTGGGGCTCAGGGCTCAGGGGCCACAGCCAGGGCCAAAAATACACACACACACACACACGCACACACAAACAAGGATATTCATGGCAGACTCTCGGATTTGATGTGTGTCCCAGCGATGATCAAGCGGCTGTTTAAACTAACACTTTCCCAACGCCAGATGTGTTCACACACTCACTCCTTAGGATGAGTGACTGACTGAAGATGAAAGGCAAATCACCCGAGGCGACAGCTGCAGTAAAAAGTAAAAATCTAAAAATGCATCCTACGCCTGTGCTCAGTCTCTCCTCTTTAAATCACCCGGGTGGAATTCGTGGAGTCGTGGTTGCTGCTCTTCCTCCACGTCCAGCCACCTGCAGGGCTTTTTGTCATGGCGTTCCCCCCCGCTCCCTCCTCCTTGTTCTCGCGGAAACAATAGACCCCGTAGAGGCGGAATTTTTTATCGGGGAAGCCCAGGTGGCGGACCCCCGGCTGGGACCCTCCGCAGCGGGAGCGGGGGTTCACGATGGGGTACCGGATGCTGCCGTCCTGCAGCCAGCCGGCCTCGCAGCGGTCCAGGAGCTGGAACTTCCAGGCCGCGTACAGCTGACCCACCTTGGCCACCGCGGAACCATCTCGGACGCAGGCTTTCGTCGCCTCCGCGTAGTTCACTTTCTTAAAGCGTTTGAGGAAGTACACTTTGCCTGGGGCGGGGGGGGGGTACAGTGTGAGAGCAGAATTGAAAGAAAGCACGTGCATTGCTAGGAGGGCGAAAAAGCAACGAAAAGAGCGAGAGAAGTGAGCAAATGAAGCTGCAGAGAACGTCTTGGCTCACGCAAAAAAAAAAAAAATTGACAGCCAACAGTCTGCCAGGGGACAGCACTTTAACTCAACATTACTCTTAAAACGCTACCATTTCTGCTTTCGTCTCGGCCCTGGGGGAGACTTTGGGGCACGGCGGCGTAAAAAGAACGGACGCGCTGATTGGTTGGGGTGTTTGAAGCGAGCTGGTTAACCAGGTTGCGTCTGCTCCGAAAAAAAAAGGCAGAGGATAAGGAAGCCGACAAAAAAAGAGTCTGGCGAAAGCGGCCATCGGGAAAATCATGTCCGCAACCTCAGCTTCGCACTTGGCTCAGCGATTGATTTTGGGCTTGTTTTTGTGACTGGTGGCTATTATGGAGGGTGAATACCGCCTCATATTTCCCCCGAGGGGACGAGCGACGGCAGTCTGTCCACAATAATTAACACACAAGGGAAGCCACCAGCAATCGTTTAAGGGCTCTGTAATGCTATTCTTGTTTCTCTCCGTTTAGGTTGTCCCGGAATAGACTTGAGATTCAAACGACAAGTCTTTGCATTTTTCCATCGTAACTTATTCTGCCGCATGGTGACAACACACTTATTTACTTGTTTCCCTGTTTAAGGACTTTTTTTTTTTTTTTTTTCTGCACGGAGGTATGTACTGTTCATCTTTGAAATTTAGAGGCTTTAGTTGGGAGATTTGGTGATTTCTGGATATAGCCTGTCTAACTAAGATAAGCTAGCCAGCTGCTAGCTCCGTCTATGTGCCGAGCCAGGTATCCATTTTCTTTTTGGGTGTCAATTTTCTCAGCATGAAATTAAAATTGGCTTGTTTGCAAAAAAAAAAATAAAAAAAAAAGAACCCGCTATCCCTTTATTAACCGGTGTTGACGGCACATTGCCATAGAAGCTGTGATCCAGACGCCCAACTTTTTGGGGGGGTTTGAAACCTGGAGCCGGTCGGTGTGACGGAGACTCTCGCAGACTCTCTGAGGGAATGTGATGTAAATCAAAGAGCTGGGAGATGAAAGCGCGGCGCGTGGCACCCAGCGGGACGCCGCGGCCCGAGCGGTGCTGAATCAACACAGCTTGATCTAAATCCAAACGGCCTCAGGCCCGCCAGATCACAGACAGAGATTAGAGACGTGGGCCTCGTAGTCCCCCACAGTCCAACACTCGTGGTACAAACACTTTCTGTACTGTGTCACAACAATCCGACAGAGCTAGTGTGAGAGGGCTGCGCTCGCCCGAACGCGCACAGATGCGGGACCCTGGCTTTCTGATCATGCCTCTGGTCGGACTCGCCCACACACAAACGCCAGCAGCCAACCAACCTCTCTCCGATTCTCACCGTTCAGCTTGGAGGTGAAACAGAATGCGTCGTAGCGCTCGTCCTCCTTGTGCCTGTAGCCATAGTTACGGACGCCGGCCGGATTGTCTTTGCGCCCGCACTGGTCCCTGGGATGAGAGATGGGATACTGGACCGAGCCGTCCTCCAGCCATCCGGCGTTACACCAGTCCAGTCCTTCCAGCCAGGCCTGGAGGAGGAGATAACGTAGGTCAGCGGGCCACGCTGAAGGAATAGACATTATTAAGGGGAGAGAAAATGGAGGCGGGGCTCCATTACTTTGGTCTTAGATGTGAAGGGGAGCGGCCCTGCAGTAAAATGTCTGATTTGGTCACAAGCCTATTCTTAATTTCAGACACAGTGTTGTCGTAAAACGGCATTAGGCTCAGGGTCGTATTGTATTATAGCCGCACAATTACCCAGGACTACTTTCCCGCCTTCAACGTATTGGAGCTGTCCTTTTATTTTACCTTGTGCAGCTGAGAGTGGGAGGCCAGGATGGCGTCCTGCAGTTTGCAGGCGTCCTCGGCCTGGTGGTAGTTGAGCTTATAGCGCCCCTCACGGGGGTAGTAAGGAAACACCACTCCTGCAGTTTACAGAAGCACGTTAACTGTTGGGTGCGAGGCTGCAAAATGTTGAACCTTGCTTCCACTTCGGACATGACGTAGAATGGACCTAATTCCTGACCTTCTAGATCCAGGTTCACGAATCCCGTGTCATCTTCCATGTCGTCGGTGACTTCGCACTCGTAGCGTCCGTAGTCCTCCAGCGTGACATTTTGGATGATGACTGAGGCGTCTCCTGGCCCGGCCTGCTCCGGAAACACGCGGCCTCGGTACGCTCCGAATACACGCTGCTGCCTGGAGACATTTCACGGAGGCGAGACCAGACAAGCGGACTGGAGTGATACTCACTTGAAAGCTTGACGGCGATGTGTTTTTACGGGCTCATAAAATGGAGTTATATAGAAAGGAGGAATAGGTTTCTTTGGAACATGGATGCAGGAACTCCATCAAATCAACTTGGAGACGGATATCATTTACCTTCCAAGCGCCACAAAGACGTCCTCAAACTGCAGCGCGTCCGTCACTTTGGTCCACTTGATGCGGATGCGGTCTGGGTCGGTGTTCTCGGGCTCGTGATGGAATCTGCAGGGCAGAGTGATGGAGCCCCCGCGATGGGTCACCACTTTACCCGGTGCGGTCTGCACGATGACCGCTCCGCTGTCGTCCTCTGTGGGGAGGAAGACCACGATCAAACAATCATCCACATGGCGCACTTGCGGAGTGTTATGGGTATGATTGTTGGTGAACAAAGTCTAAGATCTAAAATCAACATTTATCTCCATTACCAAATAGTAATAATAGGCCTCACCCTGCACAGCCTTCCCAGTAACAAGATCTGGTTTGCATTTTTGGCATTTGCTCAGATGCTGTTTCGGTGGGCGTGTGTGTTTGTGCGCGCGTGGGTCTAGGCGAGGAGAATACGCACGCGACAAGAGCGATATAAACAATTTAAAACACTTAATGAGCAGCTGCGAGAGGCTTTTCAGCAACCAGATAAAGGCACCTACAATCATCCGTGCCAGCCAGCAATTAGTCCCGTCGCTGCTTCCTGCGCGCCGCAAAGTTGTTTGTCACCCGCCGCCATAAAAAGATCAAAACTTTGTCGTTATATTTCCCCCAGACTGAAGGCAACACGCCGATGTCAAGACAAACGGCTACTGTTTCATCAGGGGAGCTGCTGCCAGCGGTGCGGCTAAGTATTTGAACATATTACGTCCCTGTGAACAGCCACATCCATCCAACATATGAGGCCATTTTTAACATATAGCCTAGTGGGCTAGCTTGTTGTATTGATACAGTCATGTTGAGTTTCCCGGCCAAAAATATTTTTATGCAGTTTTGAGGACAATTGTTCAATATGGGCTAAGCAGTGTTGGGGAATGACTTACGATACCTTTAGCATACACTGTTTAGGACCGTTCCCATGGGAACGTGTTCATTTCCATCAAACCTTTCCTGCAAACCTTAACATATCTTTGCACCCCTCAGCTTTGCATATTATTTTGTGTTCGATTCAATGTGCACATAAACATCACATAAAACACATAAAATGAATCCTTACCGAGAACATGCACCACTTTCCTCCTCGCCTTCTCCGTGTCCCTGGGCAGACATGTCACCGAGAGGGCAAAGGTCAGGACGTAAACCACCAAAGACTTTTTCCCACAGGCCAGAGGTTGAAACCACTTCGGGGACTGCAGGGAAAGACACAATTAGAGAAATCGAAGCATCTCAGGTGGAGAAACTTGGAAAAACAGTTGTGACACAAATGTTTACGATTGTTCGCTACACAGTACAAAGTGAAGGAGAGGCATTGGGAAAGTTGTTTTTGGGGGGGGAGGGGCTTGTATAATAATTGGCACATTTTTAGCAGGGGTCATACTGAAGGTATACAGTAATATCTGTTTTTTTTATGTACATATTAAACATGACAGTAAATGGATCTACCGGCTGTGAAAACCAATGATGCATTACCAGCTGCAAAGCTTTGTGTGTGTGTGTGTGCGCGCGTGTTTGTGCGAGTGCATGTGTGCGCGCGTGCGTTGTTGCAAAGAGCACTACAGTGTATTTGGACCCGCTGTGTGTGTGTGTGTGTTACCCCGGGGGTGATGCGACGTAGGAGACGGCCCTCTGCAGAATGCAAACCTTCCACACATGCTCAGATCTTTTATTGTGGATGAAATGAAAATCGTCCTCGCAACGCCGTTAGTCAGTGTGTTACTCTGCCAGAGGACTGCACTGTCGGTGTCACCTATGAGTAATCGCCTCCTATAAACCAGCTACTGCTGCAGTAACATAACATCTGAATATGGAGGCAGGCCCCAGCGAGGCCCAGTTGGTAAAACAGCTGCCACACATGCACGTCGCACAACTAAAAACAGCCCTGCTCCACCGTACCTCTCAAGGTCAGTGCAAGGGGCTGCGCGTCTCCTGCTGCCCGCACAGCTGCAGAGCACGGTCGCACAATTCAGACACACAAGTCAACTTACCATGGCTCTGATGAAGCAGATGTGTCGCTGTGCGCCGTTTAACTCCTCGGCCGGGCTAAATGTTGTTCTGCAGTAGCTCCCACCTCCTCCTCCTCCTGCCTCTCTCTCTCGCTCCCTCTCGCTCCCTCTCTCTCTCTCTCTCCCCCCCCCTTCTGTTTCCAGTCCCATCACTGTTCTCTCACACTGCAGGGGAGCCACCGGTGTTTGTGGGTCCCGCAGTCCTGCCATGACGCAGCTCACATGAGCACTGAGCACACTGTGTGTGTATAAGTCAACCACAGTGGGGATTTCACGCCGGTTTAATGTTTGTGAGTGTTACCAAACCATTAGAGTCACACTCTTTGTGTTACTGCAGTGACATCTCTTTGAGTTTAGGGCCTGAGAGTGATAAGGACTTTTCTATTATGGTAATTAACATTAGTAATACAATGTACCTTGCATTTACTTCAATCCCTGTATTTACTATAACATGTACATACATATTTATACAAAGCAGTAAAGTAGTATTTCTACTTCATACTATGTTACACGTGTGCTATACAACAATTACTGGAGTGTGGCTTTTTGCATTTTGCTCCACGACATTTATTTGGCGGTTTGGGCGACGAGTGACCCACGATAGGTTCAGGCCTCTCCGTTTATGGCTTCCAGTATGTCACCTGGTTCACCTGAAGGCAAATCTTTTTTGCCGTTGTATTCTATTCGCAGCATCCTGTGAGAGTCTGTTTTCCTGCAGCTCTGCAGGTTTCTTGCGCTTCATCCACTCTGCGGTGGCGTCGCGTGTGTCAGAAAACAGCGGCGCTGACATGTCGTGCACTGAAGTCTTTCTTTAGCTCCGTATGGGCGAGTGGTAGTAGTCTCAGCGAGAGCCTTCCATACGGATCAAGTCCGACCGAGAGGAGGCGCCTGAGATCACAGCGGCCGACAATAGCGGGAGACAGGACGCTCAGCGTGAGGCAGCCGCATTTTGGAAAACCACGCTGACGGCTGCATTAATGCATCCTCTGCCGCTGAGGAAGAAAGACGACCTGTCAGCGGCCCCTCAGCGGCATCACTGGGCGGGAGAGCCGCGGTGCGTCCGGGCTCCCAGCGGAGCGTCTCGTCCCGGCCTCGGCCCAGCAGAGGTGTGCTGTTGGCCGCAGCCGCATTTGATTTAAAGCCTCTGTCGTACTCCCAGAATGCACAGCTAGCATGTGGGATCGGGGTCGATGATTCCACTAAAGCACGAAAATGCTGCTGAGGGAAAGTGCATTAAATGAGTCTGCTCTCTCTCTCTCTCTCTGGATAATTACCGGTGAGTGGGCTCCTGTTATTGATGGAGAGAGGGGACTGCAGTTCTAAAAAGCTCCATCTCACATAGTCACCGGTCACTGGAATGACTGAACTGCGTGGAGCGACATCATTACCGAACCCTAAGGTAGATTTTTTGTCAGTCACATCACGGCTCGCTGGTCATTTGCTTATTTGGTCATATTTTTTGTATTTCACACCAACAAAAGTCCTCGCAGTATTGAAAATGCTGGGAAAGGAAAAAAAAAAAGAAAAAGCATTGAGTCACCGTCAGGAAAGGCGGCCAATTTAGAGGGCAAATGAAAACGTAAACGACAAAGACAGGCAAGCACATAAGAATTTAGTCAAAAACAAAATCAGGACAATCTGCCGGTGAGCAGGTGGAGGCCGAGCTGCTTACAGACATAAGGACGTTTTAATGAGTGGGTGGGTGAATGAATGAATACAAGTGTGAATGAATGGGAGAGCCAAATATTATTACTGTGAACTCATTAAAAAGGCTGCAGTCAACCAGGAGTCGATAAAAACTGCAGCCCTAAATCATCTTGGGGAAATAATGTCATTACAATGCTGTACTTAATTCATCGTATTTATATTGATTCCATATTTTGGCCTTTTTTTTCCCCCCACCGGACAAACTTGCTGACACGTTTATCGTTGAATGCACTTTTTTATTGGCTCGACATTGTGCTCCTATATTACAGCTGGGCCTTTGGCCAGACTTGTTGGGACAGTTTACTCCTCCTCAGTACGAAGTAGTCTAGTTTCTCACGTTTAGTCGTAGGTGCTGGCCAAAGTAAAACCCGCCGGGCGGTCGAACGCACAGATGCTTCGCGGCCTTTTTTCCTCAACCTCATTTCGTCTGCCGCCTCGCAAAGTGCAAACTCAATCATGTGCATCTCGTTTTCTGCAGCGTCTTAAGGAATAGAAGGGAGAGTGTGCAAGGGGGGAAACTCACCATATGGGCACAGTGTCTCTGAGTATGAGTTGACAGTATAAATCATCCAATAATCCGGTTTATGGGAAGCAACTCTTTTCCTTGCAAAGAGCGAAATTAAATCTGAAGCCTGAGATTTGCATAGAGAGGAGAGTGGTGGTTATAAAGTGTTCAGACAGAACACTAACAATACATTTACAGACTGGAAACGTATTTGCTCCTATATTACTCTTCTGGTCTCTGTGTACTTTCGATGCAGGTCATCGGTTTGCGATCTGCGCGATGTTTCTCTAATGTGCAATCTGATTATTTATAGTGTCCCATCCATCCCAGACATCGTTTCTGCAACATGTGGATTCAGCCGTCAATAGGTGTGCAGAACTTAACGTATATATGACTATTCATTCTCCTACTCATTGGCTGAATGGAGCAGTGATATGTATGAGCCTTGAATTGTTTTCAAATGTTGTCCTGATTCATGGACTACATCTGGATTTTGACTCATTCACAGAGAGAGTATAAAAGCAGGAGATCATGAAAGTCATCAGTAACCAGCCGGAGATTCACCCAAGTCAGTAGGATTCATCCTCGGAGGATCAAGAATGCCCCAAAAGGATTCATGGTGGTCCACCAACAACACTATTAACATAGCCATGACTAATAAAAGCATTGGATCGCTATGGAAACCAACTTTATTGACCAGTCAGCTGTTTATGCATGACATCAGCCACACAACAAGTGTTGAAAACCAACAAATAAATAACCACTTCATCAAAAGATGTTGAGCAAAATCGTCACGTATTTTGGCATTTTGAATTATGGCATTTAAAATAAAACACTCAGTGATTAACTGCAGAGGTCAATGAAGCACGAGGTTTTCTATTTGTCCTTGTACTTGGTGTCCTTCTCCTCGCTGTTGGGCAAACCCGTTTGCCCGGGAAAGGGGTTGATCTTGAGGAAGAAGTAGGGGTTGCTCTGGACGCGCAGGGCCACCAGGATGGGGGCGACGGTGTAGAGCAGGTTAGACGCCAGCACACACCAGAGAACGTTGTTGGGGATCCGAAATGGCGCCGCGGTGCGAGGGTGGAGGGAGCCTCCGATGTGGGTCCACTGACACTAAAGAGAAACAAAGGTCGAGATGTTAGATCGTGTTGTCATCTGCATATTGCATATTGTTCCGTGGCCACTGCTGCCGTTTTTTCTTCTATATTGCATATATGGCAGGTTATTATTCAAAGCAGCAATATTTCTTTAACACAGACCCTCCAGAGGACTAACTCGGAAGGGTTCATTTTTTTTCCCCAACAGTCATACCGTACTGTTAATAAATACGGATAAGGATCTCTAACGGAGATGATAAACCACTGCACCACAGAGGCATAATGAAAATGTCATTTTTGAAAAGATAGGCGGCTCAGAGTCTCCAACCTGAACAGCAAAACACAAATAAAGCACTCCGGGAAATGATTATAAAGATGGAATTCCAGTCATACACGTCAGGCGTCTTTGTACGGAAGATGCCGATTAGTCCGAGTCCATCACTATTATATTGAGTTAATATACAATACAACACCCACCCACGCACACAAGAGTGTGTCTTATGTATTGCTTGCCTTCACGGCGTTACCTGAATCATGGCTCCAGCGAAGAACACCGTCCAGTCTGACATCCATGTGCAGCCGGGTTTGAGCAGACCGTAAACAAACGCAGCCAACAGGGGGAGACCGTAGAAGAACATGTGCAGCATCTGTAAACAGCAGAATTTCCCACGGAAAAATCTCGGAATTTGGACTCGACTATGTGGTTTTTTTGACATAAATTCTGGAGGACTATAGGTTGATATAGATATTACAGTTTATGTTTCAGCGAACACGGATTCTGGATCCAGTGAAAAATGCCAAAGAGACCGCTGCGAGGCTTTTTCCCTTCCTCGTCGGTCTTGTGTTGATTTTGACTGACCAGAAATCCAGCAGGATAGATGGAATATCCTCTTTCTGCTTTGGCCCACGCCGCCCTTCACCTGGGGCTGTGGAACACTCAAAATACTATTACAGAGCCCCTTATCTAACAAGCAGCTTGAAAGCAGTAAAACGTACAGTTGTCGTTTTTTGTAGTAAAAATTGTGGGTTGGGATCAAACCAAAAAATACAAAAAATACTCTGCTTCGAACTAGAGCTTATTTTTCTGCAGTATCTTGTTGTTATTTATGTCCAGGTCCAACTGCAGCAACTAACATCCCACTATTTCCATTCTAAATGAATGCTGAAATTTCTTCCTAAATGTGAAAGGCACCTGACAGCTACTGGATAAATGTGGAGGAGAAAAATAAGTAAAAAAATGGAAATACTCAGTATATCTCTCCTTTCCAGCTCACCATTCTCTGTCACACACACACTCAGCCCGTCAGCATAAATCACGACTTCTACACAAGGGTCATAACAGAGACTGTCTCGACCTTCAACTTAAAATATTTGTCGCAAGCCAGTTTCCCCACTTTATAAAACCCCAGAAAAGAAACCACTGAATACTTTCTTTTCTTCTCGGTCTGAGGTCTAGATTTACTCGAATGAGTTCAGCTGAGAGCCAATCACACGTGTCCTTTGCTAAAATGTCTTTGTACTGCTGCCACACAAATCAAAGTCACATATCGTCCATCATCATCATCATCATCATCATCATCATCATCATCATCATCATCATCATCATCATCAGCGAATAGAGAGATCAGTAAGCCGCAGAGGCAGTGTTACCCTGTGTGACAAGCCAACACACACAAAAACACGCACAGGCACAGGTTTGCAAACACATACTTCCACATGCCGCACACTCACTCTCCTCGCACCTCCCACCCAGTGAGAGGACGACGGGGGGGCTTTGGGCGAAGGATTAGCTTATCAAGTTCTCCGCATGCGGTTCCTCTGTGTGATCAATGACTCGCAATTGTGCCTGGACTGCCGCCTGACATTGTGTTTGGATGACCTATTGATCAAGCTGTGTTAACTGAAAAAACACAGCTTTCTGGGGTCAGGAGCAGGAAATTCAGAGGAAGGACCCACCACCAGTCTCCGTAATGATCTATTATCTATCTGAAGCACATGAAAGAGAGAGACAACAAAAAAATGCACCGGCCTCTCAACCCGAGCTGTAATGAGGAAAAACGGCTCCGTAATTGGCCTCAGAGGGAGGAGGAGATAAGGCCGGGCTTCCTGCACGCGCTCACAGTGACGCCCGTGAAACAAAAGTTCCACTGTGGGGCCCGGGTTATTTGAAAACCGGAGACAGAGCGGAGACCAACGCGGCACCCACCATGACTCTGGGGAAGCCCGCGGGATCCTTCAGATAGGGTTCGTAGTCTCGCAGGTAGACAGAGCAGGCCTGGAGCGGAGCGTCCAGAGCCACCTGGACAAAATCACAGAAACGCCACAAACCCACCACGCAAATGACCATATTATTGAACATTTCCCTGAAAATGAAAAATAAACGGACCAAATAGTCCCCTTACAAAGGCCAATACTTTTTTATAGACGTAAGTGATAAGTTGAAACGAAATGATTGTGTGGTTGTGGTTTCTAATAGTTTTCTTGCTGGGAGAGAGCACGTGTGTCGTGTGTAAATATGACGCTACAGCCAAGAGAGTTGTCAATGTTTTCATCAAACCTTGTCTAGAATCTATAGTTCTAATAGAACTGCTATTACAGCTGAACTTTGCCCCCGAA
The DNA here is from genome assembly GCA_016785305.1 of Colistium nudipinnis. Classification (NCBI taxonomy): domain Eukaryota; kingdom Metazoa; phylum Chordata; class Actinopteri; order Pleuronectiformes; family Rhombosoleidae; genus Colistium; species Colistium nudipinnis. The sequence goes on from JAFBJU010000101.1 coordinate 503,200, forward strand.
AGCCATGGATGTGATGTTCCCTCACCAGGCCTCTGAGGACAGTGAAAGCCATGGCGGCGCACAGAAGCAGCACCAGGATCAGGTCCGTGGGACGCCAAATCAGTTTCATGCTCTGAGCGTGCTGGGCCTGTGGGGGCATGTCGACACGAGGGTGTGCAGCTGGTTAGTCAAGGCCGTGGTTTCGTAGCATAGTCTCTTTATAAATGGCACCCGTGTTTTTCTTTTTTTTACAGCTACAGCTACAGAAATAACAAGCTGTGAAAGAAACATGTTGAATTAGTTATTGCACTTATGAAATTATTGGGTTTTTTTTCAGCTGCAAAGCCATAAATATAAATGATTTCGTTGCCCATGCGTTGTCACCTTTCATGCTCTAATTCGTTGGAATGCATATTTGAACGGATTGCGCAAATTTGAGCAAAACTCTTTTTTTCTTTATTTAATTATTATTTTTTGCCTTTTCCACATTCATATCATGGTCTGAGCACCCTTGGGTCGGACTTACATTGTATCCTCCGATCAGTGGTCTGTCCTTGGGCCTTGTGAATAGTGTGACAGCTCCCCACACAGGCATCAAAAGGAAGAGGAAGTTCATCCAAAAAACCGGACGGATTTCTGACCCATATTTACCTGGCGGAAAAAAAAAATAGATATAGATATATAGATAGATAGATAGATAGATATTTTTTTACTTAGTACGCGACCTTACGAGGATACACTGTAAACATCCCAATGTAATTCACTCAGTTCAATGTTGCTAAGACGCACAACATGTCAACACAACATGTCTCTGATAACACAACAGAGACAGCAGGCTTGATCTGGTGACACTCTTCTATGCGGTTTGAAGAGAGCCGACATGTTGTGGTGTGCTGTGCACGGTTGTGACAGCAGGGCATGTGGGTGTGTTGTGTTGCGTCGGCAGGGCTGAACTGTGACACTGATGGTACATGGCAGTGCAGATGTTCGCCTGATTAAAGCTCATCAGCACCGGGCCGGGCGGACGGGGGGGGGAGGGCGGGAGATGAGGCTCACCTGCCACGATGCCGACAATGAACACGCTCATGTTGGCACACAATGATCCGGCCCAGAGCAAGCCCATGGTACGGTACGCTTTCCTGGGAACAAAAAAACAAGAAAAAAGACAAGGGTGATTACACTATTTGTCTACAGTGCAGTTAAGGTGGAAGATAATTGTTTGAACCACAATGTTCATTCAAGTGGTGTCAAAGAGCTTCTTACACATGTATTATCAAAGGAATATATTTTCAGGAAAGCTTTTGCCCTTGAATATTGTATAATCCCTTCTTTTAAGCCATTGCGATTCACTTCATCTTTTTGTGGTGAATTTACTACTTACCTACTACTTGACATTCACAGATTGTGTCATTTACAAAAAAGGGTCTTTATATCATCTCCAACTATTATTATTATTATTATTATTATTATTATTATTATTATTATTATTATTATTATTATTATTATTATTATTATCATTATTATTATTATTATTATTATTATTATTATTATTATTATTATTATTATTATTATTATTATTATTATTATTATTATTATTATTATTATTATTATTATTATTTGGAAACTCTTAAAAGAAAAAGTATCCAAAGAAAGTCAAACATACAAGGGTGAGCCAAAAACAGGCAAGCTAAGTTCTGGTCGTTCCTTTTTACGATGGTACGTTATAAACTAGGCTGGCTGCCAGTTCCTTTATCCACATGGCAATAGAAAGAATGTCCGTATTTTTTCCATAATAGTAAAATTATCCTCCAAGCTTGTGAAAGTCCAAATTCAATTAGCAACAAAAGCTGCAAAGTTAAAACAGAGTCTTCAGGGTATATTTCCAGTAAACACAACAGAGCTAGTAAAAGTATTTCCTTCTAAATGACTGGTCTCAAACTCCCAGTCACCAACTTCCAGAATTACTGAGGCTAAACGTAAACTCCCATAGACAGCGAATTACGTACATTTTTCCTTTTTTTCATTTCTCAAAATAGACATCACATAGGCAACATTAAAAACATAACCATTATTATTGTCATAACTTAAATGTTCTATTAATAGACAGAGTGTGGGCCTTGAAATAAGCCCATACCCAATCAGTTTCTTTAATATTGTGGTTATATCTTTCTCCATGCCTCTAGCTTTTCGAAAAATAAATAAAGAAAAATCCCAAATATAAGAAAATAAGAGTTCTGAAGCTCAACATGCACTGTGGAATCTTTTTTTTTTTTGACTTTGTACTCTAGACCCTTGCATTCCGATTTAGAAACCTATCATTTCCGCCGCCTCCTGCCGGGTTGTTTGCCGGAGGAGATAGAGCTCCGTTTGTTCTCTGGGCAGTCATTCCAGACAGGTATTTGTGTGGAGGAAGATAACTGCGCTTGGCGTAACTTGAACCGACTTTGCCCCTCACCCACCTGTCTGTTATCCTGCTGATCATCACCAGGTACATGATGAAGTGCGCTATTCCATCCCAGTAACACATCATGATGGCATAGGCTGTTCCCAGATAGGGCTCTCCCTGGAGCAAATTGCATGAATAAATATTGTACATTACACAGGGCTGCTGATAGACATACTGCATGAGAGTCAGTTCTTTGATTCGGTGTGTTTCGTTAGATTATTGTATTATTGTATTGTATCATTTTCCATGGGGCGTTTTTAAGTCATATGTTTTGTATTTTGGAGGATTTAGCTGTGACAAAAAGAAACCTACCGTCTTCTGGTAGAATTTCATGAATCCAGAAAGGATGCCATCGTACTCCAAGGCACTCGTCAGGTCAATGACACAAGTAAATGAGAATACGGTAAAGACTGCAAGGGCAAATAAAACAGGAGTGTGTCATTCATAAAAAAAAAGAAAGAACATAACTGAAACTGGATACACACGGACAATAATGCTTCATCTGATAACTTATGATAGTGTTCAACCGTATCTGCTTCAGATTTCATAAAGCTGAGAGTTAGAGTTAGAGTTAGAAAAGCCTCCGCTTGGTTAGCGGCTTTATCAACTTTGAAAGTGCCACTGTGAAGTTTCATGTAAAAACTCAATCGGCTTCAAAAAAAAAATCTGTATTAGCACAGGGGCTGAGAACCACGTGTCCCCTGAGCATTTAACGTTCAACTCACAATCTATCAATCTTTTTCACTTTTTTTTTACCCTCCTAGTCAATTTACCATGGCACTGTTTACAGCCACATCACATCCTCCCTATCTGTCCTTCACATACACGTGCAAACACACATTTAGTTTCTCCTGTGTCCCGGTGACTCTGTAATCCCTTCGGACAGCCAGGTTTATCTCTGACCACCATCTACCAGGTGAGATAGCAGGGAGGGATTACGGCCCTGTGTCATTGAGAAGAAGCCCAACGCAGCTTTGCCTTCATTGTCGTCTCCTACACACAACGCACCTTGGCCTATATATATATATATATATATATATAAATATTTTATATATATAGTTTTTGTCCTACTAACATGGCCCCTGGCATCTGCTGCAGCGGAATGTTTATTGGCCAATGGAGCCCCCCGTGGTTTTATTGGTCATATTTTGCACCAAAGCGTGCATAAAATGGAGCTGCCACACAAACGAGGGAGTCGGATAGAAGGAGCAGTAACTGTGGACTCCTGTGTTGTTATTTCCCAAAGAGGTGTGCCTTTTGTCTCGGGCTCAAGAAGCGAGAGGAAAGAATAGCTGGAAGGTTAAGTAGCGGCAGGGCGCGTGGGTCCTCAGCCGGGCCGGAGAAACGTCCCGCTAAGCTCCCACAGCCTGAACAGTCTAAGCAGCTTTGGACATGTCGGGCTAAAATCATGTGGGAAAACAATTGACATGAAAGTTCTGGGGGGGGGAAAAGCTCCCTCCATATTTCGAAATATATTGCTAAGTAAGTTGTGAAATGCCCATAGCTGCGCTGATTACCAAAGAATAGAGCGTCTTTCGGTGGGTTGCCACGAGTGATGAGGAAGTAGAACAGGAACACCACCACCAGTACGGCCACACCAATCCCCAGGATCACATAAGGCCTGTGGAAGAAATAAAATAACTGCACATTGTTGTGTGTGTTTTTTTTACACAATCTCGCAGTCCACACTTTTCCCTTTTAAAGAGCAAATCTAGCTCCCATTTTCTGCTTCATTCTCTCTATTAATTAGTTTTGCTCACGGAAGTTGTGCCAGTGGTTCGACGCATCGCTAAATTAGTAAACGCTGACGAGTGGGAAGTCGGACGGAATGATAATCAAGCAACACCCCAGAGGGAGCACCGGGAGAAATTGCGCACAAGTGTGTGTCTGTGTGAAAGATGTACTGTGTCCAGCGAGAGCAAAGGCTCTGCTGCTGAGGCAGTTAATGCGTGTGCCAGATGAATACTGCTGAAATGGTTAGACAGATTTAAAAAAAAGTACATTGTGCAAGTTGTGGGATCGTATTTAATCCCAAACCCCTTTTAGAATTTTACTTCTGACTTGAAAGCATCGCTGGATAAAGACATTTAAAGCAAGCGTTCATATCGTGTTCCCGGTAGTGATTATAGAGAAGTCTTGCAAAGCAAAAATATACTTATCTGTAATATATTCACTGAATAGCTTGTTTTTTTTTATGTGCAGGGCGATATACTGCAATTACAATTTAAACTCAAGTTTCATTCCTACTGCTGAGGTGGTACGGTGGAACAGCAAGGCTTTTGGTAAAGGTTTAATCCATCACAGGCAGAGTCGTGAGAGGCAGCAAACGTGTCAGTTCAGCTCTGGCCTCCGTGTTTAGTGGTCAGAGGTACCACTGCCTGGCACTAGGAAAAGATTAATGTGCTCTGTGTCTCTCCCAGCAAACAACACTACATCCTCGACAAAAAAAAAAAAAAAAAACTCACAACGTGTCCTCGCAGCAGGAAAAACGAATGCAGCGAGAGCAAAGGGAAGCTCCCCGGTTGCCTCTCCAATTCAACACGACGAAGGGAAGATTTATGCACACAATGCTGTTTGTTTTCAGAGTGGAGGAGCACGAGGCATATTGCGTGTCAAGAGCAATTTATCAAACTCCTCTGTGCGGGGCCATATTGATTGTCAATCTCCAGATATCCAAAAAAAGAGCCTCCACTGATATTCACACCTATAATCCTAAAAATATGTTGTGTCAAAAAGAATAATAATGTTAATAAATGTGGGAGGGCCCCGTGAAATTTCACCAGTGCATTTCAAAACTGCTTCTATTTATTCAGCCTATGGTGTGCAATCCCCAGCTGCAGAAAATACTCTAGAATCCCAGTAAACGGAGAAGATATAAATGAGAAAATTATATTTACACCAGAACTAATTAACATTATATACGATTATCTCTGCAAATGAATTCAGTTCACACTGAGTTCTCCCTTTTCATTTATTAGTCTCCTCCAGAAGTGACAGGTTTAATCATTTTAGCAATTTTTTACAATTGGCAGATACTCCCTGAAAATTTAACTCATTGAATTAGCAGTTCTCCAGAATATTAAGGATTTATGAGGCAGTTTCGGTCCTATACATAGAAATATAGCTTAAGTTTTAAGCTTACAGTGCCCTCTGCTGGTAGTAACACTGTCTGACATACCATAAACCAGAAAGGATCCCCGGTACCATCACTCATATGTATTATTTTGATTTTATGATCAAGTAAAACTGTTTCCATTGCACTGCATATGAATTGATGCTCTCAGATGTGTGGAAGTGCAATATATTTATGCATAAAAGTAATTTCTATTGCAATAACCTACATATTTTACATCTCCCAAAAACAAACCTTTTACAGAATTAACTAACACAGACTGTATTTAGTAATGGGGCAATAGGAAATCAATCATTTGCATTACTTACTCTTGAAACTCTGGAATGGTGTTCATGGCATAAAGAATGCCAAGGGCCGAAAATGAAAATAAAAACACCAACGTCTCCATCTCGTCTCCAAAGCTGTTCAGCGTCCCTCCCTGCAGATAGACTAAGAAATATATATCACAGTTATGACTCAATGAAAACCTTGCATAAATATTTTATGGGATGTATAACTACTTTTTTTTTTTGCAAAAAATTGATATGTAAATCAAACCTGACACAAATAAAGTAAACGTTTTTTATGTCAAAGATAACAAATATTTTGATTCAAAATCCAATTGACAGCCACAGATTTGAAGAAAATGGAAACGAAGCAGAGCAGGCTCTTACCGTCAGGCTGCGCTTTGGGTGGATTAATGAAATTACCACTGGCCTGAGGCAGACATGGCCTTCACTGAGGAAATAATGAAGTGGAGACAAAGAAGCTTTTGGAGGAAAGTTACGCAATTTGGTTTTGTCAGAGATTTACATAAGTCGTATTAGAGAATAGGCCTACATTCCACACTACACAGCAACAGACTTTGAAGTATTACCAGTTCCTGTTCTTTCCTGCTTTATTTTATGAATTCTTCAGTGTGTATAATACATGCACATTCAGCAGTGTCTGACACTGAGAACATTCAAATCATCAGAGAACCCTTCTCCTATGTACTATGATTCTTTCATATGTTTTTGCTTTAACAGTGTGAAGCCAGATAGATTAACAATAGTGACAATTTTGAATGATGCTTATAAATGATTTCGCCTGGTTAAGGATTTCATTAATTATATCTTGAGCTTGGTTGGTTTAGTAGGTTACCTTTATTTATATCTCCCTCTAATGTGTTCTTGTCCTATTAAAACACATATTTGCATTGCAGTGGGTTCAAAAGCCCAACAAATGTAATTAGGTTCATTTGCTGCAACTGAAATACGGTAGACCTTGTGTTTAAGTTTGGAACAGGCAAATAAATGTCTCTGGGAAAGGGAATGTTTGTTCTGTTTTATGTAGTGACTTAACTTGATGAATAAATCAGTCCCCGCATCTGAATTGCCAACAAAGAGTGTGACTCGCTGTAACATCATTGCGTTTATGTCATTTGTTCTGTTCATTCATTATGTTGTATAAATAGATATTTCTCAAACTCCAGCAGTTAGAACCCACTGTTTGCAGAATGATTCCAGTAGAGGGCGCCAAAGTAAAAGTAAACGTGCAGACCTTCGCCCGAGGAAATCATGAAGCATACAAGAACATAAAGATGTGTTTCTTATTAGAAGAATATTACATTATATAATATAACATCATTAAGAACTGACACATTTCAAGAGCTATTATTTTGCTAAGCATTCAACTTATCCTGATACAACAAAGGCCCTACATCCTGTATTATCAACCAGCCCCTTGCTGATGTTAGACAATGCAACAGTATCAGACAGGGGGGAAACAAAGCACAATCCTGTGAGTAAGAAGAATATTACATTATATAATATAACATCATTAAGAACGGACACATTTCAAGAGCTATTATTTTGCTAAGCATTCAACTTATCCTGATACAACAAAGGCCCTACATCCTGTATTATCAACCAGCCCCTTGCTGATGTTAGACAATGCAACAGTATCAGACAGGGGGGAAACAAAGCACAATCCTGTGAGTATCTTTCATGAGTGCCACCTTGAATACACACACTGCCCTTTGCTTCCCATAACCCTCCTTTGTTGGGAAAAGAGGGGACTGTTATACCAGGAAAGCAGTAGCAGTGTGTGTTTGCTGGAAACAACTGGAGCTGTTCCAGCTCGCCGTTCAATAACGCAGAGGAGATAGATGCAAAAATAAGACAGCGACCTGAGAGAGGAAGATGCACATGTGCTTCATTTCATATCTAAAATTAAATCCATAATTACACAGCAACTGTCTTGAAAAGATCATACACCCATACTTTACAAAAGATGTGCCTCTAACATGGTATTATATGTGTGCTTTGTTTAGTTTTTGTTATGCGAAAGGATTTCATTGTTCCTTTTCTTTTGCAGCAGCACAATGTTTTTTTTGTTTTTTTTTGCCAAATCTTCTCAAATTTGATCCAGTCTGCACTTACATTACATCAGTTGGCACATTTACTGGGTAATTATTATAAAGCACAGCAGTGGCTAGTATTGTGAACTAAATTAAGGTCAATGGCATCTTTAAGTGAGAGGGAAATGAACTGCAAATATCCTGATAACCTGCAGATTTAGCTTTATGGTTTGATCCACCAGTTTTGAAGTAATTTGTTCTCATTCATCTAAATATCTTTTACCTTTACCAGAAGTTGGTTTTAATTTGAAATCTGAGGGTATAATTGTCATTTTCAGCACATTATTTAAATGGAGCATTAAACCTCAGTAGTTCATAGCTACAATAGACCATAGGCAAGAATAAATAGACTTTAATGTTTAATATTTAAGCACGGTTTGCAGCCTTGGGTGCCATATAAAAAATACTAATTAAACAATAAATTGCTGATAATAAGGGTTAATGTCTTATAGCAGAACATTTTTATCTGAACCATTTGGACTGAGTTAACTTCAAAGGTCTTCATCTCTATTATGTTTACTTACTCAAGGGTGTTTGGTTCTGTTTAAACTGCACCATATACAGTCGCGGGAACCAAACTGAACTCGGTTTGCCATTAGGATTATAACAATAAAGTCTAGTTTGGAAAATACAAAGTGATAGATAAAAAAAACATCGGGTACTTATACTTTACTAGAGTTATTATAAACATCACATTTAATGGATGCCTTGTTTTGTATTATTAGACATCTGTTATTAGTAATGCGTCAACAACAAGGGCCCAGAGTCTGATTAATAAAGGTTTAAAGTATTTTGCTCGTCCTCCATCCCAGAGTATGTGATCTGTCTTAGAATAAACCCGCGGCTCAGGTGGGACAGACATGATGGACCTTCCGTGTCCGCGCGATCAACAAGCGGCGCCGCGCGTGACGACAGCGGCGGAAACATTTCTCCGCTTTTCAAAATGGCACCGTCTCAATCAGGAAGTGGAGCGAACAACTAAGAAGAATAAGTTGGATAAAAGCCCCGGTTCGCGTGTGTTTGAGGCGAGTCGTCGACGGACAGCAGCCCGCGTGTTCGGGGTTCGGATTGAGACCAAGCAGCGCGTCCACGGTGAGTGTATTTGGTGGATATGGGGAGAAGGAGAGCGACACATCGGCACTTTGCTGTGGAACAAGATGCGTCCTGCGCTGCCTCTCCTAGGCGCGCACGGTTTTAACGACGGGCTGCGCCGATCCTCCGGCGGCTGCTCAGAGTCGGGCGTTATCAGGAGGAAAGTTCATCTGTAAACCTGGGATTCCTTTGACTCAATGGAGGGTATTGCAGTAGTAACCCATCCAAAGAAGTGTAGTGTTGTGGATTGGTTCTGATGCATTATGGCAAACCCACAGCTAACGACGCTGGCTTGTTACTTAGTAATAAGCTATGGCTTTGATGTCAGCTAGCCAGCAAGTGACGCTCCCTTTGAAAACATTCCATGCTACGTTACTATTCTGAATTTACACTGAATACTCCACGTGCTATTTACACATACTACCACTTTCACTTCGTGGCGAAAAGATGTTTGTACGAGTTTCTGTGGGGAACGCTCGAGTTCTGTCATCTCCCTAAGCTCCGCAGACTATGCACAAAACGAACGTACCCGTTCCGTAAAGGCTGGGAGCTATGCTAACCTAGCTAGCACAGTTAGCTATCAAAAGTACGGCTGATATTTACAAACTCGCTTTGAATCTTGCTTTATTTAGCAGTCCGTGATTATTGGCCCAATCATAGACCCTGGAAAATTAGATATCGTCGGTAATAAACGGTAACGGGGTTCAGGGGACTGGTCGAAGGTATCGTCAGTCGGTCGCTATGCTAACAGCAGTGATACTAACACTGGGACGAAGAGCTCCGGCTGCTCTCCTTTGTGCCGAGCGGAGACCGAGGAGCCTCCGCTCTTTTCCTCAGCTTCACCCGGGCTCAGTAAAAGTCCCGATCGTGTGAAAACACAACGTAACGACCACGATGATATACAGACACTTTAACAACGGCGAGCGCTAGCGGGTCTCAAGCTTCGTTATCTCATCGAGTTAGTTGCAAATGACTGTAGCTCAAGCGAACCTTCGAACAAGCCCCGGTTTGTGTGTCCTATGTCTCAATTACATAAATGTGACCGGAGATATACACTTAAATGAGTCTTAATTGAAAGCACTATTGTTCATTAATAAACTTGGGTGAGCTGTACACATCTCTGATGTAATGTTTGACTGAGGGCATTGTATGTAGCTCAAGAATGCAACCCCCCCCCCCTTATTTTTTTCCTAGAGCTACAGTGTTGGAACTGCAACAGTGGTGGTTAGCAATGGAAAAGTGTTTGTTTACATTATTATACATGCATATACGTTCATCAACTCACAAATGGGGGGTGCAAGTAAAGTAACCTTAGTATTGTTCACAGTTACATTACATATACAATAATACTCTCCCACCATTGTGTAATTGTGCCTTTCTTGAATTTGATAGCTTCTCAGTTTTGTTTTACAGAAAGAAAAAAATGGAATGGTAAGAATGTTGATAGCAAAACCTACTGGGTAGGGATTCAGAAAACAGGGAGTTGACTAGTTCTTTCTCTTTCCTGCAATTTTCGCTCTCGAGTTTCCAGTGCGTCCGTTGCCTGAAGCCAAGGCTAGTTAAGCCCCACGCAAGCCTTGACATAGTGGGTTGCCATGGTGGCTGGCTATTTTGCTAATTATGTCATTTCCCCCTTGTTGATGGAAACTATGTGGTGTCTGTGCAGTGAATGACAAGCTGGGTTCCCGTCACAGTTTTAGCCGAGTGCCCTTAACCCTGGGTTGATGTGGTCAGTGGCCTCGGTGTTACTTGCTGCCAAATTCGCATTGCTGAGCCGGCACGGATTTTATAGAATAGAAACAGAAAGGATGGTATATCAGTTAGAGTAAAGGTTATCTATTCGCAATGCATGTGTTGTGAAAGTTAAGTTGCCTGTCTGTGCCGCACAGCTCCCCCCCTTTTTTTTCTTTAATTTTTCACCATCTGATGATTGATGGCTGCCTGCCTGCAGGGATTCCAAGGGTCACACACACACACACACACACACACACACACACACACACACACGCACACACACACACGCACACACACACACACACACCAGATCTGTTGATACTGTGTTCATGGCCTACAGCAACAAGGATGGGACACAGAGTGCATGGGGGTAGGAAGGATAAACAAATCACAAGCAGATAACTTTGACAAGTGTAAAGACACAACATCATACATGTAGTGTTCAGGTTTTTGTTTATTGCATTCCGATAAATATCATCATTTACTTGGGAGATCACCCACCCCCCTATCTTTCTCCTTTTGCTTGTGTTATTCATTTTCGAGATGTTAAGAGTTAGCCCAAACAGCCGGGCTCCAGAGCTCCACCGTCGTTTATGCCCCCCGCTCTGTTCCCTGGCCTCCGGTCTCCCTCACCCCTGTCTTTGCGAGCCCTTTTTTTCCCTCCCCTCTCCAATTGGTGCCAGTTATAAATCTCATTTATGGCCTGTGGGCTGATTAGAGTGAGAGTGAAAAATGGAGAGTGGAGGAGGGGATTTGGGCCTAGGTAATACATTTGATTCAGCCCCTGCTTTCCCGGAATCTGGCCCTCATTTGATAATAGTGTATGTATTAAACATAACATGGATGTTTGGTCAGAAGACACCCAGCCATTGTGAGCAGTATGTGGCCCCAGTGTCCCCCCTCTACCCTTCACACCAAACAAACCAGCCCTTTATGAGTATCCTATGTTCCAGCTAGTATCCAGACCTGGAGGCAATGTGGATCTTTCCCAAGCCACATAAGAGCTCTGTAAGAGATGAGTGAAACGCAGGAAAGCATGCCGCTCTCTGGCATTCCTGCTTTATGGATTTCTGTGGAAAAAGTGTGTCAACGTTCCTCTGAGAACAGTAAGCACAGAATTCAAAATGGGACTCACCCAGGAGGGAAATATGAGAGAAATATCTCTGTCCACATTGATGGATGAGTGAATACTGTCTGTCCTTGTTAATAGTCATCTGCTGGCAGAAGGGCAATATATGTGTGTATATATATATATATATTTGAAGTTTGGCATAGTTATGTTGGGCTTTTGGAGTTGTGTCTTTAATAGTTGGGTCAGATAGGACATCATTTACACAAGTTGAATTTTTTCAACCAATGTTTGCCTCCGGCTCGCCTATCATCCACAAAGAACTTGTGTTATAAACCTTAGGTATTTAAATTGAGTTATTGCAGGTTTGGCCTTAAAAGGTGGGGACGGTGTTGCTAGTGTCCCATTTGAAAGTAATATTTATTTGAATATATGATAAAGGCTAAATAGTGATGACAATTAAAAATGTGAAAGTGTAATTTTTTCACTCATCTCCTTTAACTGCATTTCTCAATTTTTTTCCCCCTTTGTCCTTTAGGGGACTACTGGCTACATGAGTTAAATTGTAATTTATGGAGTGAAAGACCATTTCCAAACCTTCCTGTGGAATTATATTTTTTTTGCCTAATTTGTGCACAACTTGTCAACAGTCAAGACGGTAGTGGAATAAAACCAAAGTGAGTTTATCTGTTAACGTGGGTGTTGCAGAACTAGAGAAAGGTGAATGTGGTAAACTGTACCATCTCTGCAGCCCACTCCTTGACCACACGTGTTGAGCAAATCAGTTTACTGTAACAACAATGAAGTCGAGGACGGAGGCAGTCCCAGTAAAACCTCGATCACGGCCATATTACCTCTGAGCGTGGTAGCCCCTGCCTGACATGAGGGCACACTGTCGTGGATAATTTGTATTTGCTGGTGGGTGTTATTAGTTGGTTGCGTCCATTACACTGTAGGCTTTGTGTATTTGCATTTCTAATTGCTCTTCTAAATTGTCTTTTTTCAAACATGTTACAGGATGCCCTGAGGGCCTATGCTTTGGTGAAGTGTTTTGTTGTGAGTAAATACTATATTTGTTATTCCTGTTTTGCAGTTGATCCCCAGGGTTATTTCAGTTGTGTTGTTTAGGCAGAGATTATATTTTGCTTATCACAAAACGGAACACTCTGTCTGTGGTGGTCAGTGTATTCTGAAGGCACAGCTGCTCCACGCCAGTGCAGTTTCATTTCAACTCTGTGCCAAACTCTTGGCCTGTTTGTTCCTGCCCTGTATGTATATGGAGTGTCGGCATCCAGTGTATTCGTTCATCTTTCCTAACCTCTGTCCTTAAAGAAGGGTTTAATTCATCTCATGTGACAGTCTTTTTTGTCTCTCCTTTTCTTCAAGTCGTTTTTCACAGTAACGGAGGCAGTGTAGGAGGTGGGATTTGTGAAAAGATTAAATGGATTCGATCCAGAAGAGAATGGGCTCTGCAGCATCGCTAATCTGCTAGAGTGGTATAATGCACTAATACAATGAAATTCAGGTTCCGTATTGTCTACTTGAAAATTCAACATTTTTTATCGGCCACATGGAAATGATTATTTCAGATTTCAAAATGAAGAATGTGTCACCTGATATCAATGCAGCCTTACTCGATCGTCATCTGACAGCCAGGCCTGAGATGAGGCCTACTTCTGAACTGACCTGAACTGAGCTCAGCTTTGCAAAGTGGCACAAACACACAGACACTGTGCATGTGGTGCAATATTCTCACGCCTGCCAGAGAAGTGAGGTCAGTCTGAGAGGAATAGAGTACTGTCTCGATTTGAACAGCGGTAGGGCAAAGTTCAGCCAACTGAACCTCTGCCGGCAACTTAGTCCACAGAAATTTGGTGTACCAGCACAGGAAAATATCAGTGGTTTTGTGACTTCATATTTGAATAAATATAAGGAGTGCGCGCCACTTTGATTATGAGCTGCCGATTTGCTCCAGTACCCAGGAAGAATGCCTCTTTGAACGTGAACTATGCATCATTATATATTTAACTCTTTATAAGGTCACAATGCTCTAAATACCTTTTTGCGACGTGTATTTTAAACCCGTCTTGTATCACGCACTCCAGTCCAGATTTTTTCTTCCCCGTGCTTTGTTGGTTGATGTGAAATGTGCATCTGTTAGCTTTGGCCCTGTGTTATGACTAATTTCTGAAGAAGCATGAGGGGTTTATAGGGGGCGGGTATTCCAAAGCAACCAGCTGCCTCCAATCAGCAGCCAAATCCATCTGGGGTTCAGAGTGGGTGAGAGGTAACAGCCAATGCAATTCAAGGAGGGGGGGGGGAGAGAAAGGAGAATGAATTATTAGCAAAGTGGGGATGTGGAGACGTTTAGTGGGAACCTGCACATGGCTGGAGATGGATTGTGATGGAAATAGAAAAACAGAAGGCCATTATTAGAATGAAACAAAGAGTGCTAGTAATGGAAATGGGGAAGCAAGTAGTATCACTGAGAGACTATAAGGCCAGTGATGGAGATAGCGAGACAATAGAACAGGAGGTTGACAGAAAAGCAGAAGATGATATGTAAAGCACCAGTGAGATAAGGACAACTCTATCTAAAAGGGAAGCCATGTTATTTTCTGGCCTTTTGTTTACATGTAAAAATCATAATTATTGATTGAAACAAAAAGATACTTATTTGTGTGAGTTTTCTATTCCGTAATCTGATTCTGTGTATGATTATGATTTCAATTTGATATCTATCTAGCAGGATTTCTATAGCTTTGATTTGTTTAAAATGAGAACTCTAAATACACCACAAGCTGTTCACTTTTCACCTATCCAGTCAAACCACACCGACACAGGATAGAGAGCTGCACTAAGCCAGCGCGTGTCGTCATCATCCCTCCTTTTTTTTTCTTTTTGTTGAGGAAATGAGATGTCGGACGAAATTGGGGCAAAGAGGCAGCTAAGTGGATCGCTCTCTCTTTGATCTCGTCAGCCTTTCATCTATTTCTGCCGGGTGCCCGTGGTGGCTGTGGAAGTAGAGGGATTTGCTCCCTAAATGAGTGTCATCAAGCCCCTGTAAACCCGGGTTTGTGATTTTTTTCCTCTGCACTTTGCACCACTCGTCTGTAGTCGTCAGGCCCCCCCCCCCCCCCCCCCCCGTGTGGCTGCCCCCCCCCCCCCCCCCCCCCCTCACCTTCCTTTTCTCTCTGCTCCCTTTTCTATATTTATCATAATAAATCCTCCTCCAAGCCCTGAGAGCTCGATTAGTTTCCCCATTTATGGGCAAATTACTTTAATGCCTCATTCAGCTGCTGTTTGTAGGCACAAAGATGCTCACCGTGGTGGTAAAACGGTGCTGAATGGCCCCTTGGAGTGGGATGATGATAATCTAATGAGTATTAATTGTCGTTCCTAATCTTTGAACCCGGCCTTTCAGTAGGACCGACCTATTCAAACGACTGTTCAGGGTTTGCCCGTGTGCTCCAGTTCAGGGAGCGTCTTTGATAAATATTTGAGTGGCTGAAATGCAATAATAGCAGTCTCTTTAAAAAAAAACAAAACAAAAAAAACAAACAATTTGTTTCCATGTCTCGTTTTATGAGAAGACAACAGATTTAGTTACACAGCGATTCGATCACCACTCTCTATTCATTGTCCTATCCGGTTTACTGAGCCATTATGTCTGAATGACACTGAATGAAAAAGCTCTTGTCTGTGGGTTGGAGGAAAGGAGTAGACAGGTAGCTTACGTCGGTGTCCGTGCAGCTATGTGCTCAATGGTTTGCGTCGTACCAAAAAATAGGCTTTTTGTGTTGAAAAAGGCGCCGATTAATAATGCAAACTGTTTTGAATGACGGAGCCTTTTGTTTCCCAGGGAAGTAACTTGTTAGTTTTATGAATATTTCATCACAGTAACAAATGAATCCAGCCAGTCGAGGCAATCATAACCAAGTAACGGCCCCCTCGCTGCTCCGGTGTGAAGCAGCTGGACCTCATCATTTCTAACCTGATTATTGGCGATGTTGGCGATGAGCAAGTGTACTCAAGTGTGCACCGTTACAGTGCGTGCTGAAATGTATTTTTGCGGATGGGTCACTGAATGGGCAGAAAATGCTAAAACGACCTCAAAAGAAACTTGGGACCATTCCAAAGAGAACGGCTACAGAGAGACACTAACACAAAGCTACAAAACAACCGCCGAGGGGGAAAACACACATGTATATATTTATTACCATGCCTTTTTTTCTTTGTCATTCCCTTTCCCTCAGCATATCCACTCATAGACTTGTCTATGCGACCTCTGCTGCGGACGTGCAATACGTTGCTGATTTTGTCATTTTAGTGAGGGCTCTGAAGCTGAGCAGTGGAAAACCCTCCATATATGATGGGATGTGTCCTGGGATGCGGGAGGGCTCTGGACATTGTTGAGCTGTAATGACTGATGCAACGGTATTACACCAGGCCTACCAGGTGAATTTATTGCGTGCATATAACAGGAAAAACGGCGTGACCATATTCTATTACACAACCGCCACGTATCATTGCTCCACATGTGAATCTGTGTGTGTGTGTGTGTGTGTGTGTGTGTGTGTGAGGGAGGGAGCTGGCACACGCGCTGAGCAGGACGGCGGTTCTCCTCGTGAGCGTTAATCGTGACTGAGCAGCTTAAGGAAGTCACACTTCCCTGGATGATCCCCATGTGCTCTGGCAGCCGCTGATGGTCAGCGAAGGCCACCGGCGTGCACGCAGCGACGGGTCGCTAACGTAGAGTGCCTTTCTCCCCTCGCCTTATGCATCTGCAAGCACATGTTGGTTGCTGCAGCGGACCAACGCACATCTTGTGTTTTTTGAAGTGACAGCACTGTGCTGCTCGTGAACCTCTGGCTGGCAGACGGGTGACTCACACAGCCGGGGGGGGCGGGGATCCATGGCCTAGAAGGAGGCCTCATGGTTTGGAAGAGATGTTTATAATCCAACTCCCCATCTCAATGTTTTCTTCTTTAACAGAGAGCTTAATAACACAGTCCGTGACACAGTCCACAGTGACGGGCGTCTTTCATGAAATGGCCTAATCTTCCTGCATGGAGCTGTGTGGGCCACCCAGAGAGAGGGAGAGATGGAGGCAGGGAGAGACACATATGGGAGGGGTCTGCACTAAAACCAGCAGTAACCTTTCAAGTAATTTACAGATTTAACAGATTACACTACAAAGGAGCGTGTACCCCTCCTCCATTCTTTTTTCTTTCTCTCTCTCTCTCTCTTTCATACGCATTTTGCTTAGCAGGCTTAATAAGCAAATGAGGCTGATATCTATACATTCAAATATTGACAAAGTAGACCAAATTTGAAATAACCATGCATGGCTATATTTAAATAGACGTCACCTGTGTGCGGATTTCTGCTCTGAAAGCGCCCTTCATCGACCCTCCTCTTCCTGTCTGCGGAGGCTCGGTGCAGCAGGGGGTACTCGCTGGTTTCCGGTTATGAAAGCCCATACAGGGAGGGGGATAATATTTGGGGCCACTCTTGCAATGATCAGTATTGATTATCCTCAGAGGCCCCGTTAGGAAAGGAGGGGACAGCCAAAGACGGCCATTTTTCTGTTGCTAAGAGACAGTAACTGGAATAGTGCTGGAGGTTGTGGGTGGTGGTGGTAGTAGTGGTGGTGGTGGGGGTGGGGGCGGGGGGTAGACAGATGGGGCATTATGAGAAGATGCTGGAGAGAAATTGCTCCTTGTTAAGCATTGTGTTTGGCATCACGCAATTTTGTCTTTTTGTAGAAAGAGAAAGTGCAATACGTGTAATAAACTGGGTTGTGAGGTCAAAGAGGGCATTTCAATGGCGACACACACCCACACCCACACACTATTTACCAAGGTTAATCAGTATAAGTAGGTCACACCTATCGATCAAATCATTTTGTCTGCTGAAGAATGCTACGACTAAACTGGATTCATATACTTTGATAGAGCAATGGCGCATATTAGTGAATTCAGCTTTTAGCTTGACAGAATAATCCCAGGATGTCCTTGTTCAGGCACAGGAGACAGAGAGTGTAGTTTCATAAACATCACAGAAGCCACAGAATTCAATAGAATTACACACACTCTCAAAACAAGTGACAAGTGCAGTTAGGTTTCTGTTTCTATTCCGTGCCAACCCATTAATATCACAGCTCTCTCTAAGGCTGCATTCAGTGGTGTTAGATTAGAGCCACACATATGATATTCAGTCTGGGTTAACTGTCGCCCACATATTGGGCCACAATGGACAAAGGAATACTTTGAGACTACCGTAGATTTCTTTTGGCTGTTTGACCTAATTAGGGTCCTCAAAGAGTGTTGCGTTCAAGTACAATTCTGCAGCACTGAAGGAAGCCTCCCAGGTTCGCTTTAAACTGGCCATAGTAGGCTGGAAGCTGACCTCGCATATTAAGAAAATATCCAATATCCTTTTGCTTAAGGCCTCCTCCCTTGGACATTTGCCACTTTGTATTTTTGCATTGGGCTCCCCCACATTAGCTTCACCCTTATCTGGATATTATCACACAGGCAGCCCCAGGGTAAAATGGCTTCTCTTTGTGTGTATTGGCTATGTTAGTGGTGCATATGTTGGGTCAGACACACGCATGCACACGGACACAAAGGCCCTCTTATTTAGACTCTCATGTACTCTATTAGGATTTATTACCTTAGCTTTGTCCCCAGTGAACCGGTCTGGTCTGTGTTCAATACTGGTGGTAAACTGGAGGAAAGAGTGAAGCCAGGGCAACTGTTTGCTTGGTTCGGGTGAAGGAAGCGTTACAAAATCACACAGTTGTGCATTGTGTTGAAAGACGGACAAACTCTGCCTTTTATATAACTATCACAGAATTAAGTTGTGTTTCATTTTTATATTTTGCAGATTTGTTGGCCGTGATACTGAGCTAAACCTGCCGACTTCACCCACATTCCAAGTTTTTTTCCAACTGGCCTCAGCAGTAGGCAGCAGAAATACAAGCTGCCAGCTTTTGACTCGGGGGTTATTTGGCCTCTGTGTGAAACCAAATCAGAACAAAGTAGGTCATTGTGGTCAGTTTCCCAATTATAGGAGTGCGTGTCTAATTGACTCAGATTAAATGGGGAAATCTAATGTAAATCCAAATAGAAGGATAACCCCACCATAGAAAGCACTGTATTTGCAAGCCCTAGTGCAATTTTTCATTTCCTAATTTGACTAATTTATGTGTGTCTGTGCGTGCGTGTGGAAAAGAGACTGCAAAAAGGACCTTGTTAGCAGGAAGCCCTCTGCCTCAGACATTCTGGTCTAGCCAGTCAAACTTGTCATTATAGCGGACACCCACTGCTTGAGTTGTAAAACGCACACACAAAAAGGGCCCTGTGAGTGTGTCGTTTGCTAACTACCCGATTACACTTTACGGCTGTGAAAATTTATTATACAGTGCGGCTTAAATGTATCACCAGTAAGTCTCGAATTTCAACATATCTGCATCCAACGTGGTTCAAACTGTTGTGAAGCTCCTGTGGTGATTGTAATTGGTTCTCAGATGATTGTGGAACTGGCTGGAGAGGGCTATAAAAATCAATTTATTCCTGTTGAACGGCTTTCCAGACTTTTATATATATATTTTTTTAAATGTGAAAGCTACCTTTGTGTTAAACGAAGTTGTACAGTTATCTTCATATTCGAGGGCAGAGCTACGATGCTTTATGAGACTTCTATGCTTTGTTCTGTGTTGACTTTTTGTTCAACTTTACCTTTTACAAAACCATTTAAAATGAGCCCATTATGATCAGAATACATACGATGCACTGGCATCTATATATGGAGGAGGGTTCCAACTCATTTCAAATTTATTCTGTAATAGCTTTACAATGTAGCTGGACACATGGATCCAATATTTTGGATTCTTGGCAACATCTCTAATGTCATTTTTTCCCCCTCTTCCTCAGGTCATGGAGAGCATCTGCCCTTGTTAGAAGAACGACCCAGTAGGACAAAGCCAGCACGTGGGTGGGGGTCTGAGGTGTGCGTTGCCTAAGTCAGCTGGTGGTCATGTGCAAAGCTGTGGTCTGATGCCCACCCTCCCCTCAGCGCTGGCCATGGACGGGGAGAACTACCTGCATCCAGAGGGCCCTCAGCTGGACAGCTGGCCCTCTGTATCTTCTAACATGGAGGTACAGCATTGGGGTTATTTGCATCCATGTACTATACAGGGGTTGTTTTCATGTGAGGGCAAGTTAAAGTTATTATTTAGTATGAATGGAATTGTGTCGGGATCATTTCAGTAATCTCACTTGGAGTGTTGGGTATGAAATGACATGACATGACATGCAAACAAATTTAAATTAAGCCTTTTTGATCAACTCTTTGTGTAAAAAAAAATATATATAATTTAGATATCAGACATAAAGCATAGGCTGGCAAATGTCTGGCAGTGAAAATGTGCGGTCTAAATAATTATGTTGAATGACAACAGTACACAGTAACACCTGAGAAATACGGAATCCCTAAAACTTCAAAATATTTAACGTATACATGTTCTAGGCGGTGTCAAGGAGCTGAGGGGGTGGGGTTTAACACTAAAACCAAACAAAGTCGGCATATTCTGTTGCAGTGTCCATAAAAATGGAGTTACCTTTGATGATGGCAGTAGTGGCAGTTAGTCGTTGGTGAGGAGTAATGATAGTCTGTTTGTAGATGACAAATATAGTGAGTGATAATCTATTATGTAATTAGTGAGCTCTGCTACACTTGTACGCTGTTCAGTGTTTGTTGTGCTTTCATCCAAGATTGACTGAGTTTCTTTTTGTTTTATGTTTTAGAGTTCATTATATGCGTCCTCTGGATCCTGGGGATCCTTCTCTCAGCAGGCTGGATACAGCATACACTGCCCTATGCAATCTGGAAACCAGTAAGTCTACACACACACTCACACTCATCAAGCAAAACCCTGTGAGACTATTTGCACAGAATGAGAGTCTATCAGCTGTAAACATGACAAGCCATGGAAAAAGTAGTACGCGTGTACACTTTGTGCAAATTTGCCGACACGGCAGCCGAGAGACTTAATGGGAATGGTAAATACCATGTTCAGTAGTGGCATCAGACAGCGTAATTTAGATTGAAGGCTGTAAACGCTTGGTCCTCTGTAATAACTACCCAAAGGTCATCTGACCAACACAACTGTCCCCAAACGCAGTTGTTGTGAGCAATAAGGTTTGCGTGTTGCGTGTGTCCTACCGAGGTTCCGCTAATGAAATGTAGATTTGACTAATGCATGATTGTTTGACACAACCTCACCAAACCAATATACCTCCTTATTGGTTGATCCTCCTTATAGGATATAGTTGTAAAAATGAAATGCATTCAAATGAATTGATATACATACCACAAATTCACTATTGCGCACCATGCAGCAGAGTGTGTATTAACTTAGGGCTAAGATGTGATGAGTTAAAAAAATATTATAACATTATTATATTAAAAATATAACTTATGACTGAATATACATGACATTTTAAATATCCCACCATTGCATCGTTGACACCAGGGATGACCAACAACACTCTCAGGCCAATTTCATCCTTCCTAACCAGAGACTAACTGTCTCACTTCATTGGGGGTGGTCTCTTGAATCCATCCTCCTTCATTTCCTGTAGTGGGTGGCCCGCCATCAGCTTTACTACACGGGTTAATCTCAACATCTTGCAGCTCAGCTCTGTTTTTTATGACCTCACCGCTCAGTCAGGCTTTTTTTCTTCTTTCTTCTCACATAAGGGGTGTGAGCGCGCGCCCCCACGCGCGTATGTGTGTGTGTCAAAGGCTGTGCAACATTATGTTTGCCTTGTAGTAAGGTTGTCAACCACACAGAAGCAGCCATAGTCCGTGTCTGTACGGCATCTGTCTTTGCAGAGATCACAGCCCAATACAAAGTTTATGTAGTTGACAAAACACAACACAGCTTCGTGGCTTCAGTGTTGCATGTCTGATCTTTATTTGGTCTTAATTAACAGGGATTCATATTCAGTTTGAGCATCTAATTGGGATAGAGGTGTTTCTAAAAATGTGCATGCACTAAAGATGTGTGAATGAAAGTCATCTCCATATGAGTCATACTTGACGTTACTTAGAAAGAGTTATCATCGGTGTGTGTTTGCGTGTGTTTGATGCGTGCCGCCCCAGATGACGCGAGAACACAGCCTGTGGTTTTCAGGTTCACTCAAAGAGGAATGTTCTGACATCAGGCTGGTTTTGCGAGGTCCTTATTTCACTCTTACAATGTACAAAAGTCATGAGGTGTCACAAACCGTTGGTGTGACTGAATGTCGGTTCATGTTATAAACATCCCTTTCTGGAAAGAACCGGGTCCAGGACTCTGATCACTATCTGTCTTTGCACCTCTGCCATCAAAAGTCAAAAACAACAAGAACTGATGTGCAGGAGAAAATCATCGGCTTCTTAAATTTTACTTTCCATTGTTTGCTGCCTTAATCATATTTTTTGACAGGGGTGGGTTCAGTGAGAGCTCCTTGTCTTGTTCTTTTAGAACTTTGCTTTGAGAAATATCTGACTGGGCATTACCAAACCTCTGCCACACTACACACACACCAAGTCCTTTTTTTGGGGGGGCATTAACTCCTAATCGGCCATGCTACTAGCTCCGGTTGAATTTGATTTCAAAGTTGTGACGCATGAAAAAGGCCCAGAGACTGATGCGTGATATCATTCGATAATCAGCAACACGTCTGTCCCACACAGCTGAGTGTGGGTGTTTGTTCACAGCAGGAAAAAAAAACAAAACGAACCACTAGTTTTTTCGCTTGAATATTTCTGATTTTGCAGTTCTAAAGGGCAATGTGGTTCCCTGAAGGACTAAATATCAGGACGATTTTTCTGTGAATAAATCAGAGGTGGGCTTCTGGATATAAAGCCTAGTTGAACATGGCTTCCATATAGCTACACATATTTGTCTTCACACTCTTGATACTGCCCACAGCCGCTCACTGGGATATTTCCCAGTGCTCCGTCTCATAGTTCACTCATTGCACAACGCCCGAGGCGCGAGAGTTTCATTTCATGGCTGTACTGGAGCAAGAGTTAGTCCAAGGAGTCCAGGCATTATTATTATCCGTTGTCACTGTTACAATATAGTCGGACATGGTTCAGTTGACTCTTTGACAAACTTCTTTCACTTTTTATGTACATAGCAGTGAAATCTAGGGGACAATTGTCCTTTTTGAATTCAAATCAAAATGCCCCAAACCTTGCACATGCACATAAAGGAACACATCATAATAATGTGGGGGAAAATCACTGTTTATGCAGCGTAATTATGGTGAAAACTTAGAAATAGGGATTTAAAAAAAACATTTCTGTATATCCAGTTGTCTAATAATAACCAGCTGTCCTTGTAAACGTCCCCTGATGGAAGCCAAATGTCCAAAACCAGCATTGTTACATGCTTGGCCAGTGTGTTTTCAGCCTGAAATAAACAGCAATAACCATCTTCATATGATCTGATGATGATCTACAGACCGTCCATTATTGGAAGGGTACATATGCACAAACAGCGAGGCGATCCGTTTCTTTGGTCAGGAGCCCCTAACCAGTTCTGGAGAGTAGCAGATAGTGGCCGGCCAAGACTTCTGCTATAATAATATCACTGTCAAGTCACTGTTGACTAAAGGGCTACGAAGGGGATTTCCACTGTGAATGATTGTTACCATTCACTGTGCTTTGGTCTTAAGGAGAGCAAGATGGGTTCTCTCCCGATATTATCTCATGAGCACTTTTCTCGTTTGTAGTCGTCACCCGTGATTATAGCAGTTAACCTGGCTGTGTACGAGCAGGCCACTGTCACATTTAACCCCTTTTTAATTGGCATGATTACAGAAAAAAAAACGACCATCAATTTTATTTTAATCAGTGATCACTATCGGAGGAAAGCGCCCCAACAATCTGCTATTTGTTTTCCGGCCCAGTGATAGTTGTGATTATGCTCACCAAAAAAAAAAAAACACACAACAAATTGTTAAATGTTGAGTAGTGCAGCATGTTGCTGTTTTTGTTGAAAAAAAAAAAAAATCACAAAAATCCCATGTTTCATAGACTGGTTCCTATACGATGGCTCAGGGCTGCCCTTTCATCCTCTCGGTGTGTGCTGAACTTAAATCAATCGGTCTCGCTGATCTCTGCCCTGTGGTTGAGGATCCAGAGCCAAATCCTATGAATAGCTTTGGCCGAGCTCATTCCCTCTGAGCCCTGAGCCCTGAGCCCTGGCGCGTGATTGGATGAGAGGAAACCTGGGATGGTAGAGTTAGCGTTTCACCTGGACAGTGGTTGACTTTTGTTTTCATTCTGAGTGCATCACAGTCGGCGTAGTGGGTTACGTTATCATGACATGTACTCACCCAGAAACTGAAAATACCTCTCGTTAGGATTATGAGGTCAGTAAAACTGTGTCTTATATATCATTTAATGTTTTATCTTTGACTGTTGTTATTAGTTACTCCTTCTTCGGTATTGATTCAAAGTGATGCATATAGATGATATTTTCCTTTATTCCACTGACATCCTTCCGTTCTGTAATTAATATAAGCATTTTAGTATGTTGTCAAGAATCATAAAACGTTTCCACTCTGTTTAGATTGTGGGGTGGGGTGTAATTGCTTAAAAGTATGTAATGCTCTACTATTGTGTTGCATTACCATAGTTTGAGCATGACCGCTCAGTGTTATTGTCTTGTACCATTTTTTTACAGTGGCACTTCATCAAACAATTCTTTGTAATATGTTCCTATACTTTTTTTCTAAATGCATTTCTAACACATGCATTGGAAATGGAACACCTCTAGTTCATCTAACTGTGTCAATTTACACAACAAAGTAAAACACCCTAAACCTCTTCTTTCTCCTCCAGGCAATACCACTTTAACAGCAGCACTACCGCCACCACTCCGGATGTGCACATGGACGTCTACTCGGGAATCTCTGATGTGGACTTTTCCAGCCTCAACCTTCCTCGAAATGGAGACCTGGGACTCCCCCAGGTGAGTGTTTAATTTATCTGGTGTACACAATGGCGTATTAATACATGCTTTAAGGTTACACACGTACACGCCGTCTTGCCGACAAGAGCCTGCACGAAAACTCTAAACCGTCCTTACCTACTCAAACACACCCGCCCATTCCTTTCATCTGGTCCTCTGTGTGTATCGGGCTCAGCCTAATTTACCATAGAGTGGTCTGATTAAAGCCTGTGTGTTGTCTAGACGACGGCAGCCATACCTGCTCCGTTCCTGTCGAGGCATGTCTTTAATGAGGCCCTGTAATTTAAATGTGTCCTCCGCTCCCACAATGCATTTTCAAATATCAGTGTTTTTTTTTTCTTTTCTGCCATGCTCGAAATGAGACCACAGTTTCCACTCCTCAAGATTTGGGCAGAGTGTAATCAAGCCGTTTGAGTTTTTAGGCTCTTGTGAGTAATTCGTAATCTTATGAGTGCTGTCTTCAGGATTAATCCCGCCCTGGGGATACAACTGTGACAATATGTCATTCCATTTCAGTTTTGGAAATGCTTGGACACAGAGAGTTAAATAAAGGTGCAGGTCTTCTAACCATCATCATTTGCATTTTCGATTTCTTTGCACTTTTGTGTCCATCCAGCCAGTCCCTTATAGCTGGCATTGTATGAATTGGAGCCAATTGTGGCGACACACACCAGTGAGTTTTTAATCTGAGGCTCATTTAGGCAGAGTTGATGAGTGCCCATTATAGAACCATACTAAAACACAATATGTAATGATAATGAGCGATAAAGAAGGGCGGTCATGGGTTTCCGAGCAGACTGGCAGTATAACCCTCATGATGAGCCTGTCTCAAAGCAGAAAAGCCCAGCAGTCAGGGCTTTTCTTGGTTCAACAGCAGGCCAACACACTAAATAATAAGGGAAATGGTTAGGTGCAACAGAAATGGCAAAAGAAATGCAAGGAACAAGGAATCCAATGAAATTTCATGACTGTATATCGAACTTGTACGTCGTTAATTGCCTATAGATAATGAAGCCCCATCACGTGCGGAACATGCATTGCCAAGCTTGAAAATGGCCAATTTCATGCGGTTTATTTTTATTTATTTATGTACAGATCTACTGTGGCATCCGCAAGACCTGAATGCAATTCATTCTTTTATTTTTTGATGTCTGATGGAATGTTGTACACATGAGAAATGCAAAGGTTGATATAACCATGACATCAAATATTATAGATGAGCCAACTGCACAAGGGGGGGTTTTCCTGCAGCTGTATGCAGCACGGTAGCTTTTTCTGTCTCCATGCCGACAACAGCTGTGAACGAAAGCATTGTGCTCCCAGACTGCTGTCCTCACCTCTGTCTGTCCCATTCTTACGAATCTGATATCATAGCAGCATGTTTAATGCATTCCTTTAAATACTTGACTAATACCATATACCATTAAATGCAAGCCCTGCACATCAATATGTCAGTCTCAGGAGAAGACTCCCGAGGAGAGTGAATTCTCTATTAGATAGTTCACTCGTTTCCACCCCAGTGATCATTTAAGTTGAAAATCACATGGCATTCTCTGGTTATATTAGTCACAAGCTTTTGAAGTCCATTCAGGCAATTTTACATGTCATTTATTTTAACAATCAGCCGTTTTAAAGAAAGCACAAGTAGACACAACAAAATAAACTGCACAGGAGGACTTTCACTTCACATGTTTGGGTACAGTTGCCAGGACATATGTTAGGGTTGTTAGAACAATTTAAAATTAATATGAAAATGGTCATTGTGAGTTTTTTTTTTTTTGTGGCTGGGGGTGTTCAGGAAAAAAGGCTACACATGGTGGCATATGATTCACACACAGGAAAGTGAAGTCATGACACGTGCAGTAGGGCTGGCATGGAATCTCTGGTTCACTTGGGGTTTCACTAGTTCTACATCTGATTGTGTTTGTACATCTGGCTGTGTTGCCTACAGGTAATTACAAGGGTTCGCGACACACGCTGTATGTTACCCTTTGTGTGCATAGTTGGAAAAGTATGACAGTTTTGTTTATGAGCAGCATTTTTGGTTTCACGGCTCAGGAGACGTGGAATTTTTCTGTTGCCCGAGAGCAGAAGAGAGGTTTGTTTTGTGCCCGTGTTGTGCTTTCTCAGCTGTTCTTTCTGGTGTTGGACACTCCCTGCTAAGTGAGGCATGCAGAGAAAATGTAAGTCACGGGGTCATCATGACTAATCCACCACTTCACACTCAGCCCCATTTTTTCCTCCCCCCCCCCCAATCCACTGCATCACATGGCAAAGCTGCCACAGGGTCCAGAGTCAGAAAGCTGGATTTTTCCTTCTATTCTTAGTGCTGTTAAACCGTGACAGAGGAAAGTTGGACGAGTGTGACCAGGTAGAACATTGGATGTGATTTTACTTGTGATCCTTTGTCCGATGACTGCCATGTCTCCTTCAGCCAATTCCCTGTTTTGGGGGTGCGGGGTCATTTTGCTTTGCACGGCTTCCCATCTTTGTTTACGTAGTTTGGCAGAGCTCTGTTGAAATATCCTCATATTGTAAGGAAACGCACTGATGCAGCACGTGCACAGGATATCTGTGTCCAGAGTGCTGGTGACTTACAAGAATAAGAGCCAAATGTTTGTTTGTATTAGATTTAATAGACTTCCCATTGAGACTCCATGTCCATTTGATTATCACTCATTACAGTACATCATTAGCCAACAAGTGTAATGAAATACGCAACCACTGTACAATGATATTAATGACATTGATGCCTCACATTTTTGATGTCATTTATTTAATGTCGACGTTAGCAGTGGGCTCTGGAAAATCTCTCAATTACAACATGATACAAATGTCCAATTAAAATATCCCCCCAAGAGGCATTTCATTTCATGTAATGTAGTAAATGAATTTGTAATCAATGTCTGTGAAGTAAAATTCAGAGAACATAGATCTAGACATCCATGGCTTTATGGAACAAATAGACATTTAAAACAGTTTAAGGCGTTAATGGGAAACTGAGGAATCCATAAAATAAAGCATTATCAAAACACTCTGCTTGGGCACGATAAAATAATGATGAGAAATGTAAACGTTGACCAAATGCACATGAACAACTGATTCTGCCTTATGTAACCTTATTTTATGCAAACGCGCACATGCAGATCCTGAAACTGGTTTAACTTTGTTTCTCTTTTACTTTGAATCTATGTGAAGGAAAGTGAAAGGTACTTTCGCCCCTGGGTTTTATTTTACCGGCATAGATGACTGTCTTGTTTTTTCTCGATGCGTTGCTTTTGGCAAGCAATCGTACTATAAAGTATTTCTCGGTTACTTCCTGATAGGAATCGCTATCAGAGTAAATAAAATGACCCCGTTTAGGAGTAGGAGGAAGTTTTTTTCCCCCAAGGGCGTGCGCTTCACCTGACTTGGATTCACATGGTTAAGCTTCTGTCTGTCCTGTATTATATTTCCTAAAAGGTGAATAAGAAACCTTTTGCTCATTATTTCCATAGCCGTTTCCAATATCTGTCCGTCTCCATGTATAGTATACAGTATATATAAAAACTTCATATGCAAGCAAATTTAGTTAAGTTACTGTGCAAAGATAATTTCATAAGAAAGTTTAAATTGCCTGACAAAGCATGTGCCGGAGCCCACCACAGATGTTTTGTATTTATATAGTATATCATAACACTGGCATGTCCAACTGAAGTGAAACAGGAACCTAAAACAAATTAGAACAGGGGGGGGGAAAAAACTCCACTGGAAATTAAGTCAGAATTACTGAAATAGCAACATGAGCTCGTCTGTGTCCTTAATCAACCTCATTGCACATTATCAGCAGGTTTTTCTGTAAACCAACAGGTGGACATACTAAAACTGAGTGTGACGGAGCAGCTGCATGTCAGAGGGAGGAGATGAATTGTGTTTGTGTGTTGTCAGGACAGTCGGGATGTAAAGGGTGGATGTGTCTTTCTTTTAAGCCATGATGCAATAAGGTGTGTGTGTTTGTGTGTGTTTTGGTGTTTGAGTATTCCGAAGAACCTCATCAATGATTCATGCCTCCCCGATGAGTGTGTGTTAGTGTGACTGCGTCACACTAACACACACACACACAGGCGCATATCCGTGCACACATACACACGTTATTCAGAGGATTCCCACTCATACGATGACACCATGGACAGGCGCCACGCCGTCTCTGAGAGTCTGACTCCTGTTCGGTCCAGAAGAGATGGACATTACAATACCTCCGCATGCCGGCCTGATATCATTATTATTCCTGGAAGCTGGGCGTGCAAATGGACCCCTCCATCTCTTCCCGTCACGGGGGAAATAAATCACATTATTTCTGGTTTTAAATGCAACAAATCTCCTCATTTACGTCTGTCTCTCAAGCAGCTAAGTTGTTGCGGCATTGCTTTTCATCAACATTTTGAATTTGTTGAATGAACCTATTTGCAATGAGATTTCTCGGAAGATTATCCTTTTAATATACGTGCCCCTAGTTCCAGTAAGTTGAGGATTTTAATCTATGGTGAAGTATTGCTTTTGCACAAATTGAAGAAGCGGCGGACATTCGATTGCCCCTTTCAAAGGGCTCATAGCTGCAAAGCTCTGACCTGTTAATGCGTTTCTGTCCACTTCAGCTGTCTCCTTGTTATTTTCAGTTGCCCGTCGTGTTTTTAGCACTACCTCTATCGCAGGGCGGTGTGTGGAGATGTAGTGGATTTGCTTGCTGAATCTGTTTCGGTCGACACAGCAGAGAGGAATTGACTGAAGAATGTTTTGACAGCAAAACAGACAACTCACATCTGCTGGGATCTGCATTCGGCTTTCCCGACTAAAGTGACTAATTTCCTGAACTAGCCAGACAACAATGTTGCCTTTCTTCTTATCAGCTTTTACACCTCTGTCCTTCAGATTATTATATCAATCTTTTATTGTGACCTCAACAGGAGGGTCCCGAAATTGAGTCAATAGAAATAGACGGACGAGGAGCAGCGCATGAAGTAAGACAGGCACGGGAGTCAATCTCTAAATATAATAATCATTAAATAGTGGCCCAGGCCCATTAAACACAGCAGTAAGCAGCGGGGTGTGAGGAGCGGCCGGGTCCACAGCGCAAAACTGTTTACACTACAAATGCGGTTGAGTTACACCATGTACAGTAAAATGGGCCTGACTGCCAGTAACTCTAGTCACTTACCAACAAAAGCATCATTTCCTGAAAGCTCCTCCCCTCCTCCCTCCCTCCCTCTCTCCTCCCCTCCCCTCCCCTCCTCTCCCCCTGCTCTCTCACTCACGCTACAACCACCTTTTTTTTTCAGCTCTGAGGAACTAGTCCTCAATCACTATGACTAAGCCTGCCATGCAAATGCCTGAGTGTCCCAGCGAAGGAAGCATGTTTTAGATTTGCCCACGTCTCCGTTTGTGACGGCCACAGAGGGTGTGCGGGTGTGCGTGCGTGTTTGTGTGTGTGTGTGTGTGTGTGTGTGTGTGTGAGAGAGTCCAATGCCTCCCAAGCGTACCTGCGGTAGAGGCAGATGTGCGTGTTGAGCCAGAGAGGAACGACGGTGACAGGCCCAGTGAGAGTCCACGGTTGGGCTGAAGTGCGCCGGCTGTAAGGTTAATACCAGCACATGGACCAGGCTCTGGCAGGCAGGGATTCCAGGTGAAGCCGGATCTTATGTGTGTGCGTGTGCGTGTGTGTGTGTTGAACCCACTTCCTCGCACCATTTGGACCCATGTCTCTCATGCAGCTCTGGACTAAATTGTATTCACAGCTTGGACGACCGCTTCCCAAGGTACTGGTTGCTCCTTTTTTGTCATACACCACATGTTGTTTGAAGGCTTGTTATTTTATTGAACAGAGAGCTGCTTGTGTGATTTTTTTATTTTATTTTATTATTTTTTTTTATTATTGAGTTTTCAAATTCTGACTTTTGTTATTAGTTACCTGTTTATGGTTTGATAAGAGGTTATTTGCTTGGAAATACATTTGTAACATGACAGTAAGAATGAGGGCTGGCTTGGGATTTTTCTCTTATTGGAATTTTCTATCTGGAGTTTGGCCAGAATAGGAATTGGTCTCTTTAAGATAAATTACTGTTTCTGTAAAAGTTAGTTGGTGAAAGACCTACTGTGCGAACATTTATTTTACAGTAATTTCTCATATTGGGGCGAAGGGATTAAGATGTCCTGTCTGATGTGTGGTTTTGACACTAATCCCGCGTGTTTAAACTGAAAGAGAAAAATGCAAGGTAGAGAAGGTAATGCAGTCCATGGATTTGAACTCTGTATTGAAGGTGGGCCACCACTGAGACTCCTATTCCCAGCCAGGAACTATGACAAATGATTGTCCGCTTCAGTCCTTGCTGTTTTCCAGTAAGTGCTAGAACCTGATATCTTGTTAGGCCAAATAGCACTCTTGTCTGTTTTCTGGCGCGCTATCAAATATGCATTGTTGTTTCGCGCTGTGGAAAGAGCTGTTTTGTTGTTGTTTTTATCTTTCTACACACCTCCGAATATTGGCGGATTTGTAGCCTGGAGACTCACATTTTTTTATTTATTTTTTTAAACCATATCTTTTTAATGAAATGTTTCTTTCTGAAACAAGTACTCGGCAGATTGAAGATGAGCAGATCATTTGTATCCCTGGCTGTAATGTGAGCGCCAAAGGGACGTTAAGGATTTTTTAAATCATTAGGCCGTAAAATGTATTCACTGCAAGTGAAATAGATGGTTAGACATTAGCTCAGGCTACAAATGATCCTGATGAGTTCCTCCCATGCGATCTGCCTGTTGAGTCGAGTGTCTCTGTTCCCAACATCTGTAGTTAGTATTCAAATATCGGTATCACTGGGTACTTGAAATCTCGTGTCATAAAATGTTTTATACGCACTTTTCTTGAATAAATAGACGGTGGGTTTTGTGAACCGTTTACAAGGTATAGCTCACTGTGACCTTTTCTTCCTTTTCTTAAATGCCTTTTACACATCTCTTCATATTGTATTTTCCACGTTAAGCGACGGTGTGACAACATTTGCATGGCCGCCCCACGATGGGCCACATGTTGTCATGTTTCCCGGTGCTACACTGAACCTCAAGCGTGACCTAGGCGTGCGGCTTACGGGAAGTGAATAAACAATGATGGGTGGTGATGATGAGTGGGGCAGAAAATGGGGGAGCAAGATAAAGGATGGATGCAGGTTTCCTATGTTGGAAAAGAAAATGGGAGCAAAAATATTGATACCTTGCTGCCTTTATCTACATTGCACTATCTGCAATATGCAAACTCCTCTGAAGCGTGTCATGTTATATGGTTCAGATAGGTGCCAACTTTAATTTGTGCATTAACTCACTAACATGTTTTATTAATGATTAAAACGGTTCATGCTACGAGGGTACATGGGGTGAGGGAAGGTCCTGGGTTTGAATCTTCTGGCCAGCTGGAGCCTTTTTCCCCAAGAGTTTGCACATTCTCCTCACGTCACCTAGTGTGTGTGACTGTTGAGAAGAAACCAGAGAGAGAGAGGGACACAGACAAACGCATGCAGGTTACACGGCTCTAAAATTTGCCTGTACGTTTGAATGTGTTCTATGTACATGTAGGACCCAGCACATTTAAATTTACCTTCATGTTTTCCTATTTAAAAAAAATAAATAAAAAAAAAGGTTCAGTTGGTCCCAGTTAAGATGCTGATATTGTCTGAAATTTCAGCCAGGGGTGGAAAGCTGCAATGTTGTAATATCTTTGCGTGTTTGAAGCTTATCTCAGTCGTCTGTTTTTAAAATAGGAAATCATGGTTTTCTAGACCAAGTTAGAGCACAAACGTTGTCATTCTTTTGGTCATCACTGTCGCGCCCACACAACTCTGCTTGATTAATCTGATGATAATTAGGTTGTGCCACTTTGTCGTTTTACAAGATTGAACAGAAATGTGTGAAACCTATTAAGTAAATCTGAGTTTGGTACTGTGTATAAATATTTTTGAAGTTCTTTAATATAATAAACATGCAGCAGGCGAAAGTCGCAGTCAACTGGATGTTATAGTTCGACACACTCGTTACCTTTTGACTGTTGGCCTCTAGCGGGACACGAGGCCCACCTCCATGAGTCGCAGCGTGTCCTCTGCCTCGTCAGGTGTGAGAAAGTGTGGGTGTGTGTTATGCGGGCAACAAATGACATCCGACGACTGGCGAATATACGCGCAGATGTATGTTACAATGCAGCCTCCAAACACAAAGGGCAAAGGTTAAATTGGATCTGACAAACCCTTATTGCTTACTACGTAGCGTGTGGGTTTCTATATTTCTGTCCTGTCCACACAATATTTTTCTCCCACCTTTGAGAAACCACTGTACTGTCATCTAAATGTACAACCAGTTCATACATTTGCATCGTTTGACTAGTTTTTTTTTTTTGTTGTTCTCTCTCCCACGATGCATTTGACTGATACCATTCACAGCCGTCCCCCTCTGTTGTAAGACTTGTGCAGTGTGCTGTTTTGAAATTTCTGCATAACTGAGACGTCATCTTGCATCAACACTGTCCTCACATCCCCTTTCAGTCCACACCGTGGACGCAGGCTCATGCACGTGCGCTGTCTCACACATAAACGCAGACCCACACTCGGGCAGTTACTGTTGCTGTGAGTCGACTTCCACGTGTACTGTGTTTCTTGTGCTTTGTGTGCCACAGAAAAGAAATCTGAATTTACCGGGTAGATGATGCTGGACTCTCCAGTCGGTCACCCTGTGGATTGACCAGTCTTGCGGTAGATTCAAGATCCAAGAATGTATTGTCATAAGCACCACAATTTAACACAAAAGAACAGGCATGGATAATTGTAATACAACACATTATATACACAGTACATAGTCAAGACTCGGTTGTTTGTGAGCTCCAGTCATTGGGCTGCTGGTTGGGGCACTTGACATGGCTTCTTTTTATTTCCCGGAACATGTGAAAACACTGGGAAATTCCAGGAGGCTGTGAAGAGGTAAACCTTGTTTCAACTCATATTTAGCCCTACAGGCAGGCCTGCCTCTCTATCTTCGGCTGGTTGGTATACCTCTTTGGTTTGATTGGCGGAGGACTGGGACCAGGCTTTGCTTTCTGTAGGGCAGATGTGTGGGATGTTGCAATATTTTATTCCTCTTTTTTCCCCCCTTAGCTCATCTCCTTGTAAAAAATGGAAAATTAATTTCAGCTCAGTTTGCCCGGCAGCCTCTCTGAAGTGATACAATGAAAATGTAAAATATCTGCGTTAAAAAGATAACGTATCGTTACCAGATGCTTCTTGCAGCTTTGGTCTGGGCTTGGCAGGGGTCATAAGTGGAACTCTGTGGTCGGTGTAATGGCCTAAATTGTGCTGATCGGTTTTCTAGAGATTTTTACTTGTCCGTGACGGAGCTTTTAGTGTTTTGGGTGTATTTTTTGGCTGGAGGTGGTGTGACTTGGTCGTCTTATAGACCAAAACAAGATCTAAATCTTTCAATGTGTTCCACATACACACATACTATGGCGTTTTGACAAGTTGGCTCCTCGCTGGAAGCTCTGTGACAGAATAAGCCGATTTACGTGTGCGTTTTAAAAGACAGCTCGTGCTGTCCCCAAAACACTCGCTGCGCTGAACCACAAGACATCATTTTAAAACAAAAAAAATAAAAAAGTCTCAATACAAGTTAATCAAATTGCAAAAATGTTGTCTGTGCGTGAGTGAGAAGACGCTGGAAGAAGAAAAGCTCAGAGCTTTGCTATCAAAGTCCCAGTCCAGAAGCTATGTCTGGGATGTCGCACACGCAGACAGCTTGACATAATATTATATACACAGAGAGTGCCACACCAGTTGTGACTTTCAGGGCCTGGCCACAGATCCCCCTCATTAAAAACGCACACTCACACGGGCCATCAATCATGGTCTGTTGACTCCAGCAAGGTCGACGGCTGACCCCAGAGGGGGAGGAGCCTGGTGTGGGGGTTGTTTCAGTCAGCTGATCACAGGAGTTGGGCGGCTGATTTAATAACCCACAATCAAACCATACCAACCACATACACACAGCACACACAACCTGCACCGGCTTTTGCTCTCTGGGAGCCGGCTGGAGTCCTGGATAGGGTCTTTGCCAGGTTATTTTACTCTGCCTCCTTTCCAAAGAGGAGCCATGGCAGTGTGTTTGCTTTACACAGGAACACAGCCACGACAGCTGCTGCTGTCTCAGCACCTCGCTCAGGTTCAGAGTGTGCAGCTGTAATCTTTGATTTACGTGTGAATTGAACAAATTGTTTGGCGCACACCGGTGTCGGTCATCACGCCACCTTTGTCCTCAGTTCAAGACTCCGCCACTGATTGTATCGCTGAAGAAATACTGAGCAACGCGCAGATTAATATCGGTGTTGGGTTACATCGATCCACTTCCTCTTGCGGAACTCGTTGTGAAAAGAAAAGTTGGATAAACACACAGTTGTCGGTGGAGGGATGGGAAACAAGGGGGGGGAATGGGGTTTTTAAGAGGCTGGATGAGAATAAGCAAGAGATGGGAGAAAACCTACGGGTGAGTGGTGTGTTTGTGTTCATGTGTGGGTGTGTGGCGTAAGTGGGAGGCCTGTGCGACTTATTTCCTGGCCTTGGTTGGGCAGCCAGGCTGGCAGTGTGTAGGAGGGGAAAGCCCTGGGCCCGTCCCGCCTGCCTCAGGCCTCAGCCTGACCTTGTACTGTGGCAGGTTATTGAGTTTAACAGGATGTGGCCTAAAACTATATGCAGAATTATACACCTGAAGTTGACATGAATTAAAGGCAGAAAGTTATTCTTTTTCAAAGGGTACTTTAAATCAACCTTTGACTGAATCATGAACATCCCAAAAAATACCTGGCCTCTTAACATGTGGGTCGTCGGTAAGGAATCCTGTTATTGCCCCACCAACATAACGTTTGATCCTCAGGATGCCGGTGGAGTTGACCACACCAAAGCAATGGAAATACAAATGAGTAACCAATTAAGAAACAATCTCGGAATGATCTAATGTCAGGGGAGTGTAACATAATAGTGATTTTCAGGAAATAAAAGCCACGCCCCCCCGAGCGTGTTCCTTTAAGAAAGACTCTTTGGAGTACTCATTGGAGGTGATTGTTTATAAAGTGAAGTAATAGATAGTGCTGCTAAACCTCCTTGTATGGTCGTGCCCGAGCTTATCACAGCCTCACAGTCATAACCAGTGTCTCCTCCTAAGGACAATAATGATTTTTTTATTGCTATTATTATATTTCTATTTATATGCTATTTTAACGTGACATATGTTTCTTATAACTCATCACATTCCAAAATCATTCAATCTGTTTGTGGGTGGTTGCATTTTATAAGTCTATTTTTCCAGGTCCGATTCTTCTTGATTACCACCATCCAGTAAGTGCACCTCCGCAGGTGCCTCGCATGCTGAAGATATTTTTTCACCGTTAATGATCTGCCTGCAGATAACTGTCATCAAGCATCTATTGTTTCTGTGAATCCACAAGGCAGTCTATTATTCACACGTGTGCTTCTTACGCATAAACCCTGAGGCTATTTGAGCACAGGGTTGTTTAGATTGCGCGGTGTAATAGACGGGTGGAGATGGTTGCCAGTATTTATCTACAGCTCTGAAAACAAGATGTAACCCTGGCTTCAGGATTTACAGCAGAGCACAAATGGAACAAGAACATCTAAGCAACAAAACAGCAGGAGGTTGAACAAATGACAGTTAAAAATGAAATAAAATGATCTTTCACATGTTCTCCTCTGTACATGTACACGCATTAACGCACGCACGCACACACACACACACACACACACACACACACACACACACACACACACACACACACACACACACACACACACACACACACACACACAGTCCTTTTTATATTTTCACCCCTATTCCCAGAAATTACAATAAACATTCCGAGCAGATTGGATTCCCTGACGGCAAATTTATAAGAAACACTCACACACAGAGAAACACACACACATTCAGATATTTGTTTTATGCCAAGCAGAGAACGGAGAGCGAGAGAGAGAGAGCGAGAGTGAGCGAGGCAGAGGCAGGATTAGTGGTTTTATGGTTCTGTGGAAGAAGCCAGATTAGCATCAGAGCAGTTGGAATTCAAACCTTATCTCTGCTCGGCAGGACCCGGTCCTGTGAGCAGCACACCAGCTGCCCTGGGTCCGGGCCTGCCGGGCTACAAACACACACTCTCTAATTAACAACTCAATTAGTGTGGTACCGAGGTCGGCCACGTCTCGGTTAGAATCCATGTAGGCATGGAGGGGTTTTCTGTTTCCTCCCCTGGATCGGTATGTTTCCTTTATACATATTAACATGACAAGGGGTGCGTAATCTAGCATGGAGCAATGAATCTACACACAAAATCACATATTTGCACAACAAATTGATTCCAGGTTTGTTTCAGCCTGATCTAGGATTAATCCTTTGTGCTGCGTCACCAATTTAATGGTTTCATGTGGATACACCGTTTGTACAAGGAAATGAATCATGACTGCTCATAAAACCCCGTAGTCCTTATTAGTTACAAACCTGTTCAAGTCAATTATTTTCCACCATTTTTTTATCAGGTGATTTGCATCTCTGTGTCGGTGGCACGCTGTGCCTTTTTTTCACGAGCACTGTTGTTTGCTGGTCCATCAGCCGTCAGAACAGCCAAGAAAGCAGGGGCGAGAAAGGGAAGGGGGGTGGGTGAGGGATGTTAAGTCGCACAACTGACAGGATAAACACACAAAAAACGGAGACGAGAAAAGCTGGTGAAAGGTCTCGTGTTAGGGAGTGGTAGTCATATTTTACTGGGACCCTTCTGTCACCCCCCAAGAGGCAGTTGTTCCACTCAGCTGTCGGCAGCCACTTTGGCGAGGCGGCTTCCCCCGAAGCTCATGCCCGATCTTGCCCTCAGGAAGCACACGGACGCACACAAAACACGCACAGGGACAAAATGGAAAAAGAAAGGTAGGGCCAGAGTGCGATAGCAGAGCGGGGCGGCAAGCAGAGATAAGCTTAGTGCTGTAGCCTCGGGTTAAAAAAACAAGAACTAAACACACCAACATCTGAATGTTAATACCTGGGAGTTGTGTTTCCAACGTCAGAGGGCCGAAATATACACGTGTGTATGTGAGCGAGCGCACACACACACACAAACACACACACACACAAGGCTCAGCCTGGGTTTGTCCTTACCACCCACACCGGGCCCCAATCCCACCCCATGGAGTCATGTTAACTCTACCGGCTGGTCCCGTCTTATCTCCTCAGGTTTTCAGGTGAACCGCGAGTGATGGTTAATAGGAGGTGGAGTCGGCACCGCGCCTGAGCGTTTCTCTTTCGCCCACGCGCTGTTATCGTTCGTCTCACAGAGGACGTCTGCACTCCCTAATCCCATACTGCGCCCCATCATCACCACCTCTGGCTATTTTACGTGAAAGCGTGGCTTGGAAAGTGTTGAAATTGGAGAGTTGCAGTTATAGAAGTGTGTACTTGTCTAAATCTGTATAAATTATTTCATTGCTTGTCCTTTAAGCCAGACCTTCAAGGGAAAAGTGAAAGAAGTGAAGAGTGAAATCACAGGCACAACGGCGGAATGAGTTGAGAACACATACTGGAAACGTTGGCAGTAATTTATAAATAAACAATTGGCCTATTTCTCGAAATGCGGTTGTGTCCCTGTGAAGGAAGGTTGACGGTGAAATAACTGAAGGAAGTCGGACTTGTGTTGAAGGAGGGTGGCGGATTTAGCCGGAACACGGGGGCGTGGGAATCTCCACACATGATAAATATGCGTGCGGACGACAGGCATAAAACACACCCAAGCTAATAAAACAAAGAGATTCATACTTTCATAAAAAACAATATATATATATATATATCTATGTTCAGCTTGTCATTTTGTCCCACGTCCTTCCCATCAATTAGGCCCCATCTCCCCACCTCCATGTTTACAGGTCTCAGGGGAGCCGGGGGTGGGGGGTGCCACAGAGAGCCCAGTTAAAGAACATGACATGCTAATGGTTTGGAAAAGATATGAATAGAGTGGCGACTGGAAGGCAGCCATGGCTGAAATCTCACACACACACACACACACACGCACGCACACACACACTCCAGCACTCTCATTATCCTCGCCTTCCATTTTACATGCCCTCTCTCCCTCATACATCTGTGTTTGATTAGTTTGGGCTGCTGTTAGTCCCAAATGTGAGCAGCATAAATACTGTGAAAGTGCCACCTTTATGGACTATGGTCCAAACCTAATGTGTGTGTAAGTGATTGGCATAATTAGGAATATGAATGTTGATGTGAGGGATGGAGCAGGCTGCGTCTGCCTCTGGGTTAAATTGAGGAATCCAAGTGGAGATATAATTATAAATACTCAGAGGTTGAACATAACATGTCCTCTCTCTCTCTCTCTCTCTCTCTCTCTCTGCCTCCAGGACCTGTCCTGCATTGATGACCTCTCCACAAACTCCCTGTTCTCCTCCCCGGCCGACTCACTGTCGGAGTATGCTGATGCCCAGTCCTTCATCAGCACAGATAACCTGGACACGGTGCCCACACTCTGGGACGTCAACACTAGTACCACCACCACCACACCAGCACAAAGCCAGCTAGAGGTCAGCAACACTGTATTGTTTATTAATATGTCATTATACAGCACGTGGAGCATGACTGACACGTGGCACCATGGGTAAACGTGGGGTTTCCCCAGTTGTTAGCCACACAATACTGCATAAATAACTGAAGCTAAACTATTTACTGGTAATTAACTATACAGTACATTGCCATGATCAGTTTTTGTTTCTCTTGATGAGGAATTCAATACTTGATGAATGATCTCCTGTTTATTCAAGGTTCAATATTTAACACACCTCAGGAATGATGCAGCCTTAACATTTCAATTATCGAAGCGAATGTCTTAAAGCGCTCGCGTTCTAAATGTTTTTTTTTTTTTATGTGCCAACGCAAATCAATTTCATTCATCTATTATGCTCACAACCTACTCGGTACTCCGGCTCTTCCTTGGAAAACTGATTTGAAATTGCAGAGAACATCCGACCTCAATCACACCAGATGATTATTTTTTGCTTACTCTTGTCACAGTGGTGCACCAAACATTAAAGCTACTGGGATGCGAACGAGACTGTAAATAATAAATGTGTCTTTTTTAAATTATTATTCACC
This sequence comes from Colistium nudipinnis, assembly GCA_016785305.1. Taxonomy (NCBI): domain Eukaryota; kingdom Metazoa; phylum Chordata; class Actinopteri; order Pleuronectiformes; family Rhombosoleidae; genus Colistium; species Colistium nudipinnis. Next base: position 543,285 of record JAFBJU010000101.1, read on the forward strand.
GTCCCTTCGAAGACACTTACCCCGCTGTAGTATATCATGATTTCCATCAGAGCAACTTTGTTTTCAACAGTTGTTGGTGCCTTGCTGCCTTGAATTAAAACAGGTCCAAGGATATCTTTTCGATAGGAATCAGAAAACATTTATTTTCTCCAGCCTCTGAAAGCCTTTTATTTTTCCTTTTCATTGTGCCCTCATCTCCTACATTACGTTTCCCAGACACACACACACACACACACACACACACACACACAGCTGTATCTGCCTTTTGCTGTTGTTGCTGGCTTTTCAGCGCCAGCCAACAAATTGCATTCTGTTGAGTGCTGCTCCCTCGGACATCCCTGAAGTCCCCTCGTGCACATGCAGAGCGATCCACATCCACATGCACCACAATTGCTCACGTTTATTTGTTTCTCTGTTCTCATGCATTTGGTCTTATGTGTTGGTTTGAGTTTTTTTTCATTTCTTCATTTTTATGTTCTTTTTGACAGCTGAATGGCACCAACAGGTTTCATGGCTTGGCCAGTTTGGATGATATTACTGCTATTATCAGCACCCCACCTTTAGGAGGATTCCAGGTAGCCACACCCACCTCTCCAATCTGATCTTAAAATGAACCCCAGCTCTTTAAAATTCTTTGTCAGTTCTCGGTAATGCAGAGAGATGCAGTCGGTGTGATCTGTGTAAATTGCAGCTGTTGTGTGATGTGTGAAATACACAATAACACTTTAAACTGTTTTACTTAGCATGCAGCTAATAAAACAGCGAGGCATCACACATTAACAGTGCATGTGACGAGTGAAAATGAACGCTTGTGCCTTTGGCAAGTCGATTGACACAGATGATGAAAGCATTTCTGCATATTGCATATTCTTCCAAATGTGCATTGTGTGATCAGATAATAGTCGATTTTGTGACAGAATATGAACCAAATTAAAACAGCAATAACAGGGATATAGGGACTTGTCAATCATTTCCAGTTTCTCTGATAACATTCATCTTTTATTGCCTGAATTCTGATAGCACTTTTTATCTACTTTGACAAAAAAAAACTTTTATTCTGCTTCGGGTAGCGTTTTTTTCTGCACCTTTTGGGTTTGTTTATTTATTATATTGTTCCATTGGTTACTATATTCTTCACATTCTACATGTGCTTCTTACTAACTGCATACCTGCCTCCAACTTTCAGCTACACTCCCTTTCCAAACCCTTTCTGTCCTAAGCTGAAACAAGAAACTCGAGAATTAAAACTTCCCAACAGCAGCAACTTTGGTAAATGTTAATTACCCCGACTCAATCTTTTCCATGTTTCCAGGCTCAGAGAACCCAGACTCCACCAGAGGAGGAAGAGGATGCTGAGGAAGAGGAGACAGACGAACTAGGACACGTAGACACATATGCTGAGTACAGACCTTCCAAATGTAGGCCACCAGACTGAATGTCAACATCCACAGCCACTCCACTACTTCATTCTTTTCTAATATAACTGGACACTCTTGACATAAGATTTTTTTTCTTCTCTCTCATTAGCCACCATAGGAATTTCTCATCCTGACATAGTGGTGGAGACCAACACACTATCCAGTGTCCCTCCTCCTGACGTCACGTACACTCTGTCTATCCCTGAGCCTACGATCAGCTGTGGCTTGCTGTCTGCTCTGCAGCTAGAGGCCGTCATCTACGCCTGCCAGGTACAAACTCGCACGGTCCATTCGTTTTCTCTTATTATTATGTAGGAGCCATTTGAGTTTTTAATGCTTTCGCTCATCTGTGTCCTCAGCAACACGAGGTGATCCTTCAGAACAACCAGAGAGCAGGCTTCCTGATCGGAGATGGCGCAGGGGTCGGAAAGGGACGCACCGTGGCGGGAATCATCCTGGAGAACAACCTTAAGGGAAGGAAGAAAGCCCTGTGGTAAGAGAGATTTACTACTCCGATAGACCTCATGCAGGAGCCATAAAACACACCGGAAGAGCCAAATAACAGAATTCGTTCATGGGTTCACAATAGCTGAATCATAAAATTGTGTTTGTGCCAGGCTGCGTTGAGCATGAGCTATTTTGTGCCAGTATCTGGGTGAATTACTGACTTTTCCCGTTCCTGCCCTCAGGTTCAGCATATCCAATGACCTGAAATTTGATGCAGAGAGAGATCTGAAAGACATAGATGCACCGAATATTCCCGTGCATGCCTTAAACAAGGTGAGTCCAAGTGGAATGAGGGTGACAACCCGAAAACATTGCTTTTATTCTGGGCAACGCACCGAGTGTGTGTTGGGCGCGTGTGCGGAAGCAGTGAGGCGGAAGCGAGTCTCATTCTGCTCTTGAACATGTTTTTTTTTTTGCAGATAAAGTATGGAGACACAGCTACCTCAGAAGGAGTCCTGTTCGCAACGTACTCTGCGCTGATTGGAGAGAGCCAGGCCGGGGGGCAGCGTCGGACCAGACTCAAACAGATCCTGGACTGGTGCAAGCCAGACTTTGATGGAGTTGTATCCTTGCATTGGGGAAAAAAAACATCACCTACACCTGTCCAAGACATACTGGCACACTATTGGATGTTCCATTCTCACACCCCACAGCGCTTTTACGCAAATAAACATCGGAGTTGTCGGTCCTTGACTTTGAACCCTGACAGATTATTTTCGATGAATGCCACAAAGCCAAGAATGCCACATCTACAAAGATGGGCAAGGCGGTGCTTGACCTGCAAAACAAGCTGCCACGGGCCAGAGTGGTGTACGCCAGTGCCACGGGTAGGCTGACGTGGAAATAAGCACCCATTCATACACCTAATGTAACACAGCGGGGGCTTTTTAAATATATATTGTTTTATCATCTCTGCCAAAGGTGCTTCTGAGCCAAAGAACATGATCTATATGAGCCGCCTGGGAATCTGGGGAGAGGGCACGCCCTTCAGAACCTTTGATGACTTCCTGCACACCATCGAGAAAAGGTTTGTAGAATTAGGTGTTACAAAAAATATACGCCACAGCATCGTGTTGCCAGATATGCGAATTCACATCAGAGTGTCGCTGTGTTTTCTTTCAAAATAAATGCTGAAAATCATTTTGCCGGTGTGGCTGGTTGACCTGTGATTAAATGATGTGAATTCATTTCTGTGCCGTTTCTATACAGAGGTGTCGGTGCCATGGAGATTGTTGCCATGGACATGAAGGTGAGCGGGATGTACATCGCCAGGCAGCTCAGCTTCTCAGGGGTATCTTTCCGCGTGGAAGAAATCGCGTTGGACAGTGACTTCAAACTGGTCTACAACAAGGCTGCCAAACTGGTGAGTGCCGCGGCCCACACAATATATTACTGTGTGCTCAATATGCATGAGCCAAAAGTCACCGCATGTGAAATTAAACATGAAAATGGATTATGTGTCCAGTGGGCGGAGGCGTTGCAAGTGTTCATGCGTGCAGCGGATGAGCTGGGCCTGGTCAGCAGGAAGTCTCTGTGGGGGCAGTTCTGGTCCTCTCACCAGCGCTTCTTCAAATACCTCTGTATCGCTGCCAAGGTCCGCTGCCTGGTGGAGCTGGCCCAGAAGGAGCTGAAGGCCGGAAAGGTCAGCACGACACAGTCTTTTTCGCTGCGGTGCACTGTGTGTGTATTTCTCGGAGGAGCAGGAGCGTCAATATTCAACAGATGATTTTATTAATCGGGAAGAACTTAGCATATTGCTTAAGTATTTATTTTCAAATATATGGCTTTGAATGTGTTTCAATTCAATTATATTGGCGTGATAATATCTTTTCCATCATTATCTCATATGCAAATTCTCAATTGAGTGCTTCTGGTTGTTGTGTATTTAATTGAATTTTTGCCACCACAGTGCATCGTCATTGGCCTGCAGTCCACCGGAGAGTCCCGCACCAGAGAGGTCCTGGATGAGAATGATGGACACCTGGATAGATTTGTCTCCGCAGCAGAGTGAGTACAATCTGGAGAATCTTTTCTGTCGGCTTGACGGAGTGTCTGCTTTTCCTATGTGAAATATATTTTTGATGGAAACAGGAAAAAGTTGGTGACACCGGTGATGAGGCGCTATAGTTGTGTACTGAAAAAAAAAAACCCTGTCCAAGAAGTGCTTAATGCTCTGAACTTGCTTGACTCCTCGCAGCAGACATGCCTGAATTTCTAAGCATAGATCCCACACGTGTTCCTTTGCCTGTCAGCACCTGACACTGATAATGAGAACGTATCAAGAATGCAGAGGTGAAAAACTGCCCTGGGTTGTCCCGATGACAAAATAAAAGCTCCTTTCTCCTCTTTCTATCTGTTTTTGCTTTAGGGGAGTATTCCAGTCTCTGGTGAGCAAACATTTCCCTTCAGAGAAACAGAGGAGAGAGAAGGCTCCGGGGAACAAGAGAAAACGTAAGAAGAGAGGGTGCCTCTGTCACAAAATGTCTTTTTTTTTCCACCATTACTGTATGAAGCGAGTCCTCAGCTGATGCATCAGACATTTGACCCGCAGTATAAATATACATGTGTCTGTGTGTGTGTGTGTGTGTATATATTTGTGTACAGTGTATTCTTACTTTCTGCATTTATATTTTAGCCAGTACTAGTCTCAGGGCATAATACCACCGAAGTGGAACATGTTTTGAGCCGCTCTCGTGCCCTCTAATCAGGAAAGCCCAGAGGTCGCCAGCACAAGGTGCCGAAACACACGGTGGACAGCGGCGGCGTGATCAACATCACCGATGACAGCAGCACCGACTCTGACGGCATGGACACGGACTCCAACTCCTCGCCCGACTCCCTCCTAGACAATGACGATGTCATCTTTGTGAACCACACTAGCTGCCAGACAGGTAGGCAGGCGGCCATTGTTTTACTTTGGTCAGCGTTGTCAAGAAGACTTATTTGTGTAAAAAAAAAAAAAAAAAAAGAGAGAATCAAGTTATAGCAGACGCGGTCCTGTCCCGAGTGTCTGTATAGACAGTGAAACAACCCTCCAAACTTGGGCTGACGCTCGAGCTCCTCATGCATTGTTGCCTTTTTAGAAGCTCACCTCTCTTCCCTCTGCATTGTGTCCACAGCGAGGATAGAGGAGATGAAGCAGGGCCTCCTGAACAAAATCTCACAACTGGGAAAAGAACTACCTCTCAATACCTTGGACGAGCTCATCGATAAGTTCGGTGGACCAGATAAAGTCTCAGAGGTAGGCGCCTTGCACGTCCGAGTAAAAAAAATATATAAAAAAAAAATTCACGTGTCCTTCAAATTGTGTGCACCACTAACAAGCAACGTCATGTCTGTCTGCAGATGACTGGCCGCAAGGGTCGCGTGGTTCGCCGTCCCGACGGCAGCGTCCGCTACGAGTCCCGGGCCGAGCAGGGTCTCACCATCGACCACATCAACCTCAAGGAGAAAGACCGCTTCATGGGCGCGGAGAAGGTCAGACCCATCAAGTCCACGCGTCAATCATAACGAAATAAAGAAATGCACCGCTTTCGTACTCATAAACGTCTCTCTCTTTACCAGTTGGTGGCCATCATCTCCGAGGCGGCCAGCTCCGGGATCTCCCTGCAGGCCGACAAGCGGGTGAAGAACCAGAAGCGCAGGGTGCACATGACGCTGGAGCTGCCGTGGAGCGCCGACAGGGCCATTCAGCAGTTTGGTGAGTCTGTCAATCCTCTCAGAGGCCGAGACGGAGTCAATTATTAAGAATAAAGCTCCCTACAGCTCAGGTATCCTAACCATCATTGGACGCATCAGTTTCCTCTCTACACAATTTCCAATATTCACCGGTGCCTACGTGTATGTTTTTGAAACAGGCAGCAATTTCAATGTCAACGGTTATTAATAGTCATAAGCGCGGGCAAACGTTGCGTCCTCTCCCTGAAATACTGGCGGTGCGTCGCCTTCAGCTATTTCACACGGAATGCTTAAAGATCAGCAGCTGTGTAATCCACTACTGGATGTCGGTACAAGGGAAGAATATTTCCTCTATCTCTGCATCTTTTTTTTTCCCCATGTTTTTACGCTGCAACACAGACGCACACAACACACACACACGCACAGTGCTGGATGAATTCATTGTTTACAGTCACTTACTTTGTCAGTAAATCTTTCCATTCGCAGCCTTTCTGCGCTGTTGCGTAATTCTTGTTCAGCAGGTTTAGTCACATACGTACGCATCGCCCAAATACACAGAGTAGTGGTGAAATCCTTCCAGGAAGGGCTGTTTTTTTTTATTTTTTTTTCTTTGGAAGTTGGTTTATAGCCTCATCTTCAAGAAGAGGTTGTTCTCCGATAATTGTAAAGGTCAGGGGCTGTATTCACCGAGTTTCTGAGAAGGCTCTCGGAAAGCTCAGGACTAACTTCAGATTTCAAGTGTACCTGTAACTTTCTAACTTTGTTTGAAGGTGTGGCTGACTCGGTGACGCATTATTATAAAATGTTCTTTATTGTTAGGCATGATCTCGCCATGTCTGTGCGGAGTTTCCCCACTTACTTTTCCCCCCACAGTCATGCGGGTTGGGGTTACGTGAGTTAGAGAGCTCGGGTGTGAATGTGAGTGGCCCCTTTGATAGATTTCCTGTCCGATGTCAGCTGGGAGAAGCTCCCCCTCCCTTTCCGAACCTCAAAAGAAAGTGTAGACAAAGAACGTATTTTAATTATTTTTCATTAAATCATTATAAAAAAATAATAATAATATATAGAAAATGTCATTTGACCGGAATTGAGTTCCAAATTAAAAATTTTGTAATTATGAATCTCGTCTTCATCAGGTTCTAGTCTTAGACTTTCTTCACTTGGAGCAACTCTTTGAACTCTTATAAACAACAGCCTCTTAAAAATATTTTTTATCTTCGTCGGATTCTTGTCCAAACTGGAAAAATTAAAAAGGAAAATAATTAGCCTTGGAATTCAGCAGTTGTTACACATGCTGTGATGCATTGCATTGGATTATTGCTGTGCAATTGTCTGTATAGACACAAATAAATATATGGTACATGCACACACACACAGACACACACACACACACACACACACACACACACACACACACTAAAAAGTATATCTGCACTAGCTGGTTTGTGCCCAGGGTGTGACAGACGAACATGTGAGATGGAAACTTTTTCTTAAGCTGACTCCTGACCTTACTTTGTACTTTTTTTTTTCTTTGCCTCTGAGCAAAACTTTTACCAAGTGATATTACACAATTAGACGAAAATATAAATTTTCTGAGAAATTGGCTGCAGAGTATACTCTATAAGTGTGTGTCTGTGTGTTTGTTTGTTTCTGTTGTTGAAACAACATAAAGTGTTGTCAAACAAGCTGGAAATATTTTCTGCTTTCCTAAGAATATTTTCTCTCATTTGATTCTAAATCTGTCGGTGAGACCACACCACAAACATGACTCATGTTTGCATAAAGCAGAGAATTTCTCATTAATTTCCCATGATTCCCCAATCTGCATAATATGAGTCTTTTCTACGTCAGCATGCAGAGAGACCAGGGCACAAAACTGCCACTGTAGATTAAACTCAATCCAGTGACTTTTAATTTGAAAAAAAATCTGATTTTCATTTTGAACTAAACAACAAGTTCATTGTGCAGTAGGATCATGCTCTAGTCTAAACTGATTTGCTGGCACCGATTTTATCTTAATGATCACGGTTTCTTCGTCTTCTCAGGTCGCACCCATCGGTCCAATCAGGTGACGGCCCCCGAGTACATCTTCCTCATCTCCGAGTTGGCTGGGGAGAGACGTTTTGCCTCCATTGTGGCCAAGAGACTGGAGAGCCTGGTAAATATAATAGCTCTATGAATGCGTTTGCTTTTTTTATTTCACTCTCACTTTTGCAATTTTTCCCTTGAACTAAGACAAGCCTGTGTCATGGGAAAAATGATGCTATCATCTTTTTTTTCCTTATGAAGTTTGAGAAAAAAATGTTCCACTGTAAACAGAGAGGGACTGTATTTTGTGTTTATTGATCGTTGTGCTCTCAGTTGCCATCAACTCCGCCACATTCCTCTGCACCCTGCCCCGACCCTCCGTCCTTCCTGTGTCCCGGGGCACTCCCTCCTCCAGAGACCCTCTATAAAGTCTCTTTTAATGTCGGCTCATTTGAAGTTTCATCAAATGTTTTCCACAAAGCTCGGGAGATTCTGGATCTTTCCCATTATTCGGGCTCCATAACGGAAAATTGAATAAGCAGAAAGAAAAGCAAAAGGAGCTCATCTGGCTCATTTATAAGTCCAGGGTTATTTTTCCACAATTATCAATGCGTTTCAGCTCCAGCAGTCATTTATTCCCATAGTGACACAGCATGACAGTTCTTTTGGGAAAAGGGCGAGGAGGGTGCGAGGGCACGGCGGTTCCAGGAAGTCATTCCTGTTGTTTGCCAGACGCGTTTCGGTAAATCTGCATCGAGAAAAGGTCACATCACGTCTGCCTGCCTGAACCCGATACAACACAAAACGTGCACAAACACACACGCACGCACATCGAGACGGCCGCATTTCTCTGCATCTGATTCCAAATCAGCAGTGAAGTCATATTTGGCTAAGGCCTCACTTTGTTACGGTATCTCTGTGGGCAGGGACAGTCTGCCGCTGATTGCTTTTGTCTAAACTTTCCTTCAACTCCCTCTCAGCTCATTTGAAATCATCGACTTTCAGGTTTTGTGACATTGTCTTTTTTTTTCATAATAGAACGTGTAATTGATTTTTGTTGATTTACAGAGTAGATTGCTTTTAATTGCGATAATACTTTTACAGTGGATATTTGTACTGGGAAATATGTAAGTAGAGCAGGATTTCTCCCAATTTTTGAAAAGTTACTGCAAAATAACAACATACATGCTAGGATCCTGTTAACTTACTAATTTAATGAGAAGAATTTAAAGTCCACACTGATACACACTCGTGTTATAGTAGTTCTATGAGTCTTGTATAGTAACTCTCTCAACCACATCACTGTGTCCAGTTGTGTTAGTGTGATGATGATGCTCCATACTGATGTTACTACTACTACTACTACTACTACTACTACTACTACTACTACTACTACTACCACCACTACTACTAATAATAATAATATTATGAATTAATAACACTTTTCCCCCCGTTTGCAGGGTGCATTAACCCATGGAGACAGAAGAGCCACTGAATCCAGAGACCTGAGCAAGTACAATTTTGAAAACAAGGTATGCATAGTAAGGAACCAGAGAATAAAGTTTGTGCTATTTAATATTTATTATTATTATTTTTTTTACAAAGTATACTGTATCATTTGTGTTTGTGTCTGTACTCATTTCCCTTCTCTTGCAGTATGGTACGAAGGCTCTGGATAAGATCACCAAAGCAATCCTTGGCCACATAGAGAACAAGGTGCCCCCTCCCAAAGGCTACCCAGGGGGCGACGCCATCTTCTTCAGAGGTAGGTTTGAGCTTGAGGTGGCTCTCTGCTCCTGTGAACGCAGAATGACTTTACATGCACAATTGGCTATGATGTGAATCAGTGGAAAAAAAACTAAAAAACAATGCTTTGCTCTATTTCAGACATGAAATTCGGAATGATGGATGTGGGGATCTTTTGTAAGGAGTCTCGCTTTGGTATCAATACAGAGAAAGGTAGAGTACCCGGTATATTTGTATATGAAACTATTTAAGGCTATCTCTTTAAAAGTTCATGGCTCTTCTGATAACACGAAATGAGTTGGAATAACAGTTCTGTTCTATCTCAGACTGCAGCATCACCAAGTTCCTAAATCGTATCCTGGGTCTGGAGGTCCACAAGCAGAACCATCTCTTCCAGTACTTCACCGATAACTTCGACTACCTAATCGAGAAGGACAAGAAGGAGGGCAAATACGACATGGGAATCTTAGGTACGGAGCTTAGATGTTGCTCAAAATATCGGGTTTACCTGGAGGGAACAGTCTGTGGGGGCCACAATATCAAAAATATACAACCCAGCTCTGGAAAGATACCACTTTCAAATAAATTGAGATGGCTTTTTAAGAAACTAATACTAGACAACAATGAAGTTGTGATTTCATTATCTCCGTACTGTTTGTACAACACAGACTGTTGTTGCTGTACTTTACCCCAGGAAAGTCTGTCAACACGCAGAACCTCAAGCTGGATTATAATTGGCTCTTGAAGATTGATTTTAAACCAGAGGGTTTCTGATCTTGTATTGTGGGTAATTATTTTGGTTCACCTGTTGTGTTGTGTCTCCATCAGACCTTGCCCCAGGTAACGATGAGATCTACGAGGAGAAGCAGGAATCTTTCCTGACAGCTGGAAACCCTCAGGATGGACAGGTGGTTCTCTACAAGGTAAGCGGCGCATCGCCCTCAGCACAGGTTTATCAGTGTGTGACTTTTTAACTTTGTGATTTTTTTGTTATTGTGCGTCAAAAATGACATTGTGGCATTTCTGGAATGATCCCATCAATGTTCACCCCTAATATTAAAGGAGCCGAAAATAAGTATTGCGTGGCACAAATCGTATATATTCTGATAAAAAAAAAAAAAAAAAAAAAAAATGTAAATCAATTTTCATTTCAGTTCTGCCCAGTAAAGCTTGTAGGCTCACAGTACACCAAAAAGGAATACTACGTGTTTAAAGGCAGAGAATATAAGTTTATGTATGACACAAACATATCCCATACCATCGTCTATAAAAAGAATTATGAGTCTCTAACTTCACCCAGATTTGCCCAGAAAGCGTCAGGGTACTACCTCCAACATTGTACATAACCTGCTCTCTCCCAGGTAACTGGAGCACCAGCCTCTGCGGTTAAATACATTTTGACACATTTTGTACTTTGCCAGCAGTAGGAGTGTGATCATACAGGGTTGGCCCAGGGCTGAGGAGCCTGTGTAGACACTAGTCGTAGGTGGGGACAGCATAATTACTGGTGTCTTCTCGGCTGCAGGCTAACCTACATTTGATATTTCAAAGCTACAGCTGCTGCACAGCCAGGACCAGTTTAGCAAACTGCCTACGTGCCTGAGTCTGTATAACTATATTTTAGATGTGTGCGTTGCTTTCAGGACAGCCATGTACGGTGGCCACCCCTCATTCTTTGTTTTTTTTTTTTTACCTTTTGTTCCCTGTAGATCAGTGTGGACAGAGGAATGCCCTGGGACGAGGCATTCAGCAGGTCTTTGAAGCTCAGTGGTCCCGAGGAGGGATTCTATTTGTCCCAGAAGGTGAGTCCATGTTTAAATAACCCAAAAACAAAAGGCAAACACTTACCTCAGAATAAAGCAATCTGATGACACAGCCGTCGACGTCTCCCTCTATTAATAATTGGCATATGTCCACCACATACCCAGTATGTTGGGATTCCTCTGTATTCCTCCTAAAAAAATGAATTGATTTGTTGAAAGAGAAGTTCATTGTGTGTGTGTGTGTGTATGTGTTTGTGTGCGCCCTCTCTACAGCTGCGAGGTAACCACCCGTGTGTGCTGCTGGCTGAGCAAGGACGAGGGAAGAACTTCATCGTCTTTAAGCCCAACATCGGCAAGCAGACTCACCCCGAGAGCCTGGACAACCTGCGCCAACGCTACCGCAAGGTAACGGCCCACTTTGACTACCCAGCCCATCACAGTGGCTTTTCAAAATCTCAATTTAATCTGAGGGAAAACAAATGTAATGTAATGTAATGTGGACTCTGCTGCCCCCTTGTGGCCAGGAACTACAACAGGCAATCTCAATCTGAAAAATAAGTTCTGGATTTACGTTACGTCTGTGTTGCTTATTAAGGCTGTACCTGTTTCAAACATGCATGATCAACAGAGAGATCATACATGACCGTTCAGCATGACACAAGAGCTATTTCTTCCGCTGACACCATAAAGCATTACACCAGTGTAGACATGAGAGAAATTGTTTATGACACCTCAATATTACTAACTTCTGTGTATTTTTCTTCTCCAGGTGACTCCAGAGGAAGCCAGAGACATTTGGGAGAACCAGTTCACCTTCTCCTTCAAGAAGTGTAGCCATGCCAACTGGTAAGCAGAAATCCACAGTGTCCCTTTGGGATTAGTGGCTCTCCACATGCAATCGGGCTGGTACTTATCTGGATTCAGTCAGGGTTGGTTTTAAGGTCAAATGCCATTCCCAAGGATTTGCCGATCACCTGAGAACTAGTCATGGCGAAATAGTCTGAAGGTCTGACATGTGCCCAAGTCACCAGCTCATACTATTATGGAGTCTGAATGAGGGATTTAAAAAAAAAATCAATCATTCACAGCCTTTATTGGTGTCATGTATAAAGTAAATGACCTTTATCTTTGTTCTCTAGGAATGGGAAGTGTAAGAAAATTGAGGAAGGGCAGGAGTGTCTGCAGGGAATGCGCCTGCGTCAGTACCACATGTTGTGCGGCGCTCTGTTGCGCGTGTGGAAGCGCGTGTCTGACGTGGTGTCGGACATCACCAGCTCCAGCATCTTGCAGATTGTGCGTCTCAGAACGAAGCAGCACAACAAGCAAGTTGGTGAGTGAAGAAAGAGATATAAATATAAAATACTGTAGATATGAATGAAAAGTGTCTTTTCACTGCTCCTGGTAATACATAAAAGTCCCCTTTAAATGAAATAGTGCCAAACCATCTCATTTTAGATTGACTTTGAGCAATGAACAATTCGTTTTGCGGTATTTACCTCGCAGACAACTGACTGGAATGTACTTTCTCTTTTTTCCCAGGTATCAAGATCCCGGAGAACTGCGTGGCCCGTGTGCGCGAGGAGCTGCTGCTGATGGACGAGGAGGTGAAGAGAAGGCGGAAGGAGAAGGAGCAGCAGGCCGTGGAGCAGCAGCTGGCCGAGGAGCGCATGCGCAAGATGGAGCAGGAGAACAAGCACCTGCTGGCCAATCTGTTCAACCAGAAACCCATTCCCAACCAGTCCATCCCCCAGTCCCTCACGCAGAGCCAGCTCCTCAAACTGAAACTGAACCAAAACGCTCTCTCGAGGACACAGAGCGGGAGCTTCTCCCAGCTGCAGAGGATGCCCGGCCAAACGCCGCCCTCCGTACAGCCGCCCTCCCAAAACGTCCCCCTGCTGTCCTTACAGAGGCAGCAACGGACCCTGAACAGTTGGTCCAGCAACTCCTCCTCCTCCACCACCGCCACCACCACCACCACCCCCACCAAACAGGGCCCTCTGCCCAACACTGTTAACCTCAACTCCAATTTCTCCCAGTTCTACCCCCAGGCCTTCCTCTCCTCCTTTCCCCAGCTGAAGAACCCGTCTCTCTCCCGCCACCGGGCGGCGCGGTCTCCCGGCTTGTCTTCCAAGAATCCCCTGAACGAGATCTTGGACTTGACGGTGAGCTCGCCGTCCCCCTCCCCGGACAGCACGGAGGCGGGTCTGGCTCTGGAGGGCCTGGCGGGACACGCGGCGGCATTCGCCGATGACTTTAATCTGGAGTCTCTGATTTCCCAGAATGCACCGAATGCCCAGCACGCCGCGCAGATCCAGCAGCCTCTTTTGCTACAACAACAGCAACAGCAGCAGCAGCAGCATCAGCAGCAGCAGCAGCAGCAGCAGCAGCAGCATCACCACCACCACCACCATCACCACCACCACCAGCAGCAGCAGCAGCAGCAGCAGCAGCTGCAGCAGCAGCACCTGCAGGTCTCGCAGCAGCAGAACCACAACCTGCTGGCCAACAACCACCAGAACATTTTAGATTTTTTTGACATGCCCTTGTCCCCCGCCATGCCCCCACAGAAAGCCAGCCCCTCCCCGTCAGCGTCCTCCTGCTCCTCCTCCGCCTCCTCCGCCTCCTCCCTGTCAAACAACCTGGTGCCCCACGTCTCCGCCGTCCTCCCGCCCCCCTCCACCCTCCTCCCGACGTCGTCCCCTTCCTCCCTCTTCTCCGGCCCTCCTACCTCTTCACCTCTGTTCCCCGGCTCCTCCCCCTGCTTCTCCTCTTCCTCCTCCTCCTTTCTCCTGACCCAGTCGGACCCTCTCTCCTTACCCAACGGACACTGCAATTCCATCACCCTCGACGTCCGCGAGGCTCTGAACAGCATGCTACAGGGCGGGCCGGACCGCAAGTCTGTCATCCAGTTCCGCCCGCCAGAATAAGAGCTCAGAACGGGTGTCAAAACAGACTGTGTTTTCCTCTTGGTAGTTTTGTTTTGTCTTTTAAAAGCGTCTTTTTATAGCGTCTTGTTTGCCGCACCCCTCGGACCTACTCCCTCTCCCCTCAGGGCCTATAGTCACGTCACTGCCTATCCTGCGCTCTGCTCTCCCCTCTCTCTGCCCACCCGTAGCATCCGGCAGGCCGTCCGAGGTGATCGATACCAGATTTCTACACCAAAGTGGTTCCTCCACGACGAGAAAAAGAAAAGAAAAAAAAGGAAAAAAGGCAGCTGTTAAAATGAAAGTTAGGGGGGGGGACACGTGATTTTTAACTGTATTTTTATTTTAACGTAGACGAGCTGTCCAAACAAAAAGCTCAACGAAAAAAACCTCCCGCTGCTGATTTTAACGAGGTATGATGGGTGGAGTCGATGGATGCTCGAAGCGCCTTTCACGAGCGAACACGCCGCGTCTTTACACTTTGCTTTACTGGGACACGTGATTTTTAACTGTATTTTTATTTGAACGTAGACGAGCTGTCCAAACAAAAAGCTCAACGAAAAAAACCTCCCGCTGCTGATTTTAACGAGGTATGATGGGTGGAGTCGATGGATGCTCGAAGCGCCTTTCACGAGCGAACACGCCGCGTCTTTACACTTTGCTTTACTGTTACTTCGCTTCACGGCCAATCCGTCTGGGCTAAATCAAGGCTTTTTCAGGCCAGACTCGGTTTTGAGGGAAAACGGACGATGGTGTTGAGCTGGAAGGCGAGGATTTAAAAAAAATAAAAATAAATCCAACAAACATCATATCTGTTAGCTGATTTAGCCATGAAATGCCTCAGTTTTTATCCTTTCTTCTACAAGCGCCCTCGTGTGTGTGTCTCTCCCTGCTTGTATGAACACTAGTGTGAGGGAAAAGGGAGAGGAAGAGCAGTCTGCTGTTGCAAACAGTGCCTTTGGAGAAATCTATAAATGCAGTCTATAAATCCATGTAGCCTAATGTATAGATTTGTATTTTTGAGCATTTTTTATTTTCGTCTTCATTTTAATTTAATATGGTGTATTTCTATTTAAGGTTTTAGTGCCCCTTTAGTCGTTTCATTGTTTGTGTTACATTACGCTGGTGGTGGGCTTCAGGAAGAAGCCTCCATGGAGCCTGTATTCACTTGTTTAATGGTCTGTGGAGCTGTGACGAAAGTTGTCGAGCAGCGTGGATAAAAAAAAAATTGTCTAAAAATCTATCACCCTTTTGTTTTTTGTTTTTTTGAAAGCTGACGGTAACATTTACAAATGATGACTGCTGGTTTTGACTTTGAATTTCTCAGGAAAGTCTCAAGTCTTGTGTTTGGGGAGTCCCTTTTTCAGGTTATTACAAATTGGGTTCACTCTTTAATTATGACTGACTAAAGATTTTCTTCTCTGGAAGTTTGGAAAGAAAACAACCCTGTTGATGGCAAAAGTTTCACTTTTGATAGCAGCAGCAATTCCAGTTACTCATTCTCCAACCATGGGTTAAAAAAAAAAAAGAAAATATTGAATTAATGTGTTTCTATTTCTGGCACTAAGGCTATACAACGATTTGACACGTGTCGACATGTGATGTTCGCCATCCATGATAGTAGATATTTGAAAACCTGTGCGATCTCCATGACAAAATGGTGGAATAGGTTCAAGTGATCAAAGAGCAATAAAACCACGTTCTACATTAACAATGAAACAGAAAATGCCTATGTACTGTTAAAGCGCACCAGGCACAGCTTTATTACCACATTTGCATGGTATGAATCTTTTTCTCTTTTTTTTCTCCTATTATTATTTCTGTTGCGCTTTTAGTTAATCCGATTCTGAAACACGTACAACCTTTGTATAGTAAGAGTTCACGGGACGAGCGCAATGCGCTCTTGATGTTTTAGTCATCGTTATTATAAAAGTTATTGTTATTTATATTTAAGGGAAATTTAGATTTTAGATATGTTATCCTGCTTATTAGAATAGTTGAAACAAAAATGTTTGGTCAGGGACGTTTGTAGTTGTCAAGATTACTATAAGAAACAAATTCTATTATAACCTGCCACCAAATAAGATTGCACTGTTCTGTACTGCTGTACAGTGTCTGGATTTATTTCTGCTCATTTCAGTTTTGCTCAGTTTTTTTTTTTTTTTTCTTCTCTCCAGTACAATTGTTTCTCCGACTTGTAGACCTTTTCTAAGGCCTCCAGTTTGCAGAGAGATACCAAAGTATTCCACGGACACCCCTAAAGTTAGTGGCTCTATGATATCAGACCTTTTTAATCAATCTCAGGAAGAAACCCTACGAGAGGTGTAACGGCGGGGCGTTGGCAGAAATATATCATTTCCCCCCAATAACAGTGGTGAAACTAACCAGTATATGTGCTGTTTTTCTTAACTTTTGTGCTGTGACTCTTGCTGTATTTATGTTTTTACACTTAATGTGATGGGTTTTATGACGTTTGTCCTTGTGAAAGTGTCAGTGATTCTAAATGTTTATGCCTTCTTAGGGCAAAGATCTAAGGCCGTTTCTTTTTAAGGAACATTATTTTTCTGTGGACTTTTTTTTTTTTTTTTTTTTTTTTTTGACGTAGGACATTTTTTGATTTCTGTTAAAAATCGACAGTGTCAATTTGCACCCAGGTTATACTGCATTGTGCGATTGGTCTGTCCGAGCCTTTACTCCCTTAGCGTACACACATGTTGAGCTTTAGTGTGACTCGCTCACAGAGTCACAGCTTCTTGGATTATTATAATTTTTTTTTTTTTTAATTGCTGCATCTTTAAATCGTTTTTTTTCTTGTACCCTTGTTACTTCTGCTTTCAATATTCCTCATCAGGCACATTCCGAGACATCCGTCTGAAAAAGATTTGCCTTTGATTCTGTGTGTTACACAAATCACACAAATAAAGCTTTATGCATTGAGGGATATAGACCGCATCTTTTGGAAGAAAAGGATTTTTTTTTTCCAACAAATAAAACAAATCATTTATTAGTGTAGTTAGGCCTTTTATCATTTTATTCTCATTTTTGCACTAAGAATGGCATAATCGAGTTACTGTTCTCTTGTTGGTTATGATTGAGCGTTGCAAGCTTGTTGTGTTTCTGATCTTTGATGGATTGCTCTGTGTATACTGTAACCATCTCTTGTTTCTCCACCGTTTGCATATTATATAAATGTTATTACTCTCAAATAATTTATTGCTAACAAAAAATGAAACAAAAAACATGCTACTGATTGTATGTATTTTTAAACAAATCCTATTTTTTCTGTACAAAAAGAAACTGTGTTCAGCACTTTTATTCTGGGTTGTGCTTTTGTTTTCTATATATTTATAATTTAGATCCAAATGTATATATTGTAAAATTTGTGCCTTTCGACTAATTCTTTAAAAAGGTTTTCTACTCATTAAAGGAAGGACTATACGAAATTGCAATCTTAACTTTGTAAACAAATAAAAACTTGAAGATTGCTGAACTTGAGGCTCATTTGTTCCGCAGTTGTCCAGTGTTACAGCCCAGCCAGTTTAGTTTCAGTTTGTCCTGCAGGGTTACTGTGGTTTCATGTAAGAGACAACGCGTGACACGACAAAGACTTGGCACTTACAGGTTTTTACAATATTTTACCACATTTTATGTTTAAAATTAGCTTCCTTGACGGCTACAATAACACAGTATTTGGTGCTTACATATACAGTAAATCAACAATAGAATGATATACAAAATACCACCCTGAAAAGTGTAATTTTTGCTGCAAAGCTGCTTTTACATTTGGCTAATAACACTCACATTTTTATTTATTTGCAGTATGGTTATGTTGTTACATCCGATTTAGAAGCCATATATAGATATAGATCTATAGATATATATATCAAATATTACACTTCTGGTTATCTGCATATTGCTTTTATGCATCAACTTCCGTTTTTATAGCTATGAGACATGGTGACAATACACAATATAAGGAAGTAAAACTGAAAAGTATAAAAAAAAAAACACACGCACAAGGTCTGTTCAGGGGGAAAACAGCTTTTGACAACTTGTGGTCATTCTATAAAGCACATAAATGCGGACTTTATTAAACGGGACGCGTTTCCTGTTGTTGAACTCTGCACTTGCGTGATGACGTGGTGAAACTCAGCGGTACGTGCCGCCGGATGGACGCCACGCCTCTTCACCTGCGGCCAGCAGGTAGATTAAGGAGGAAGGTGATTTTGAGGCGACAGTTTGCAGGTGAGATTGTGAGGAGACTCTAAGGAGGATCCCTGACGAGGAAGAGTCTCATCGGGCTAACGCCGTGTACAGGTGAGCTAGCTTATTTGCGCTACCACGCTTCCGGGTAAACATGGCTGTCCGTCCACAACATGGGTCCGACCGG
This sequence comes from Colistium nudipinnis, assembly GCA_016785305.1. Classification (NCBI taxonomy): domain Eukaryota; kingdom Metazoa; phylum Chordata; class Actinopteri; order Pleuronectiformes; family Rhombosoleidae; genus Colistium; species Colistium nudipinnis. Next base: position 561,739 of record JAFBJU010000101.1, read on the forward strand.
GGTTAGACAAAGCGTGAAGCGTCACTAGAGTGATTCCAAATATATATATTTTTTTATTTGTCATACTTTTATTACTTATTATTTGATCGTGTTGTGTCTCGCGACTGGATGTGTACACACCTTTAAGAATCATCACATACTCCTTAGGCCTGAGTTGTGTTTGTGTGTTTAGTATTCCCAGGCCCATGTGTCAGGTGTGCTTGTTCTTCATGGTGCGTGGTTTGTTAAGTAACATATGTTTGTGTGTCTCTGCGTTGGTCGGGTGGCTGACAGCTTCTAGCCCCACTTTCCTCCACCTCACCTTTCTGGTTCTGCCACACATGCAGGTTTCTACCTGTTTCAGTCGCACACAGTTTCACAACAGTTTCGTCTCCACATTCCCAAACAGCTGCGTCTTTATTTCCCCGTGACCTCGATCGATTCCTTTCTCCGATTTGAATATTGATCATAAGTCTGACTCTAATGTTCTGGCCGTGGAATGTTCACTGTGGAGTTTGGTCTCTGAGTATTTTAGTTAAATTGCCACATCTGCCAAGAAAGCAATTGATATTGTGATAATATCAATTTGTGACGTGTAAACACCTATTATTAATCATAATACTGCAGTTAGTATTGCTCACAGTGGTAAAGTACATATTCTTTTTACCATATATTAATGGAATAGATACTGTACGTGCCATCACGGGTATATCAATTCAAATTGTATAAGATACCTCACAGGGTTAAACACATTTTTCAGGGTGTGACATCCTCTGCCAATTATCCCTCCACACTCAACCCTTCTTGTCCAATCTTCATGAATCTGATTTATTGTGTTTCAGTAACATTAATGTACAGTAGTATGTTGTTGAATGTATGCACATCTCATCTCCTATGTTACTGCTCAGGATTGCATCTTATGTTACAGTTTGGTTCGGCTTTATCTTCAGCAAACATGTAGGCCTCTTTGCTTTTGTATAGGAACTTTTTTTGATTTTTATGCATGAGTTTTCCTGATTAAGACAATTTGCGCGTTGATGCAGAAGGGTTGAAAAGAGTGACTCGGTTCCCCCCGTGTGTGTGTGGAGATATCTGTATGGAAGTTCAGGTAGAACATGGTAGATGTTAAGTGGTTCCTCACGGTTCTCAAACACAGCGGAGAGAACCATGACTCGTGACTCCACTGTGTAATTGCAGCCACTCAGTGGACCCGGCAAACCTCCTGAGTGACTGTCTCCGTATTTACACTGTGCAATTTGATCCGGTCTTTATGCATTCGTATTTATTATGATGCACTAATGAAGCTCTCAGCTGACCTGTAGTGGAACATGCCTGTTGCTTTGCATGTTGTTGGATCAGGAGGAGTGCCCTTTTGACACAGGAATGAGCGATTATTTACCTACTGGCCGGGGCACACCTTCACAAAGTGTTTGTTCTGGTAACAGTAGCGGTTGCTTTTTCGTGCTCACTCATTTTTCCACTGGTATCAATAATTCAGCGCGGCAAAGCCACCTCCTGCCCCTGGCTCCACCCAAACCGAGGACCCATTGAATTCAGATAAGCCGAAACCCCAATAGGTGGATTAAAGAAGTCCAGTTTAGGAAATGATCAAGCTGTTTTATTGATTTGCATCTCTGCTCCTCCCTTTGTTGCGCTCCCGGCTCAGTTTTTTTTTTTTTCACAATTTGACTGTAGTCCTGGCAGGGCAGGGCGCTGATAATCCCAGGCAAAGAGAGGTTTGTTGCCGTGTGTAAATTTTAACCACCAAGGACAGATACCATCACGGCACCGTGTTGCCACAGTGCTGCTTCCTGACCTCTGGACCACGGCGGGGTCAGCGTAGGAACTCAGGAAAACTTTACTCAGAGCAAGCAGACGTATATAGCGTAGCAAACAGCCCGGTCAATTATTAACGGCCCGGCGCTCTCATTCCTCGGACGTAACCATAGCAGCCAGCAGCCCTGGGAAAGAATACAAGTTCACCAAAGACTCTGGCATACCACGGACGGTGGGAGCCAGTGGAGCCGTTTGACTTTCTGAGGCTGTCCGAGTGAGGACGCATCACTGGAATGATGGACACATGAGTTATCTGTTGGAGGCAGAGGGATGTCAATTTGTTATTGTTTATCCCATATCTTTGACCTTTTTTTCTTTTTATTTATGCATTTAAGAGATTTTATTTGAGTCTTCTCGCTGTGGCGCCTTTGTGTGGATTATTGTTTTTTTTTTATGAGTGGATGATTGACCCCTCACTGTTTCATCTGGACTTGAATATTTTTTTTTAACTTTTGAGTTGGACAGCAGGTGTTTTTTGTTTTCGTTTTTTTTTAAGAAAGGAGGACGGCGGTGACAGTGAAATGATGAATCTGAAACAGAGAATGAAACTGATGAAGCAATTTGGTTCTGTGCCCCCGGAGACTCCGCCACCACTTCTGGTGGTGCCTGTAAGTGGATGCGGAGAGGTGCTGCGTTTGTGACATTGTTTGTGTTGAGCAAAGCTGGTTGTGTTCTTCACCAGGGGTCGTGTTACCACAACAGCGTTGGTTCTTCATTTCTTTCTCCTGCCCTAGACGAGTTTGTAGTCTCATTTTATCCCATAGCAGAACCACAGAAATTTAAATTTAATTTAAATTTAGAACTTCCCCTCATTTCCAATGGTTTCGAATAATTACTGCAATGAGAAATAAATACAGAAATAAGTAGTTCAAGTAAAAGTCCTCACACTTCACAAGGATCAATAATGATTACATGTTCTATTAGTCTGTATATAGCTCTATATTATATGGTGAGTGCATTACAACGCAATACTACAAGATACAAACCCCAGATGACGTGTCTTTGGGGGGTTTGTATCCAAGGCTCCACCTTCTCCCATGTTTATTACAGGGCAATAGAGAGTGGCTGTGAGAGTGGGCAAAGGCCGGGTGGGGGAGGAGCACTCCAGGTGAGCTCTCTACCCGGCAGATACTCGCACACCAGCACGGCTCGTAAGATTAAAAAAAACAAACAAAAAAAAAAAACAGCAGGAGGATCAGCACAGAGGGTTTCATCCGCTCAGGGCTGAGGATCTGAGATCTGGGATTGTCGGTGAACCATATGGAATATAAAGAGCGCAGAGGAGGCCGCAGGTGTTGTTGCTCAGCTTAGAAAGCCTGGTGGGAAATGGAAGTGAGGTTCAAAGACCAAGTGGTAAGTGGCCAGGGAGGAATAGGGCGCATGAGGAAGAAGAATGTACTGAAAATGTAGCTGTTTTTCAAAAATGAACGACGCAGGTTAATAATTAACAATCTGTGTGAGCCTTCAGCAAAAGGTCGACCAGTAAAATAATACATGACTGCGGGTGGTGGGTTTAAAGCAGGCTTGAGATTCTTTTAATTTAAATATCCGTGTGTATCTGTGGTCCGTTTTTAAAATAATACATGCCTGGACATCCGTAATGTCATTTAAAGCTTCTTTTTTTTTTATATAAAACACACCGGGTCAGCCTCCACTTTAAACCCAGTGATTGGTTGTAAACTTGTGTGTAAACTAGTGTATGTGGCTCAAGACCAATGCGCGATAACAGTGATTTTTAGGAATTTTACATTGATGTGTGTCATATAGCCTCAGGGCCGTGTGTAACCGATTGTATCACTGTTGCGGTGCTGTGATTCATCGACCGTAAACCCGCTGACTGTAGTTGACGGTGTTGTCCTGATCACGGCATGAAGTGGTTTTACAAGTGTGTTTTCTCTTTACCGCTGTGTTGCATTCTTGTTGAACTTGATCTCAGTGACTCTGCTGTTGGATTATTCCATCTGTCAACGGCTGGATTTTTTTTTTCAGTCCGGCAGATTTATGTTTCCTCTTTTCTCGAACTCTGGCCTGTGCTCCATAAAGCCACGGCTAGCCGCTCTGAAACTACAGCCCCTCGGGTATCGGTGTCAGTCAGCCACAGACGGATCTTTTATTTGAGCTATCAGGTCAGTTAATGAGTAACCCGGTCAAACAAGCAGCCTACTGTTCACAGGTCACACACACACACACCGCTGGCGTACCGGCAGCCATTTATTTATTTTTTAGTTCCTAGTTCAAATGTTTGACCCCTTAAATATCCATGTTCATTTATTGACTTTGATTTATTTATTGCATTATAGCTATGAAACTGGACTTCATTTGTTAACACTGGGTATTTTGGCAGGCTTAGTAAACTCTTATTGTGTGTTTGGTTGGATGTAGTTACACACTTTCTGTTTGTACGCAGCGAGTTCCTCCTCATCAGTGCTCACACACGCCAGTGGTTTACACTCGTGTTGCGCGCCTTCCGTCACTCGACTGCAACAGTACATGCCCTGTGTCTCAGACTGGAGTATCTGGCTCTGCCTGTTCTTATTAATGTGTTTCCTTCTCTCAGTATGAAATATCTTTTTGTTTTCGTTTGGGAATGAGCAAGTATGCGGAGAATGAGAAACACGAGAGGCATGTTGTCGTGATAGTGCGGCAGGTGAAAGTCTGCGGTTTTGGTGTGTAAAAAAAAAAATAATAATGTTTGAAGAGGGTTGAGGAATAAAGAGTCAGTTTAGGTCACAGTGGACACCTTAGCCGGAGGGACTCCAGTTATTGATTGATGATCGATTGATTCCGCATCGATTAGACATGAGGTGGGGGTTTAGAAAAGCATCCAAACAATCCTAGAGCTGAGAACTCCACTGTCTAGAAATGACACAGTGTGTGTCGGCTTCTCAAAATTTCAGTGCCTGTTCCCCTACTTTCGTCATATGTACGGCGTTCAACTGAATATCCTTAGATTCTGCACATTAGGAGGCATCAAAAGATAGCGTTTGGCCTCAGTGTGCATAAAAATGTATTTAATTATAATGCTTGTTTTTTTGACCATTGATGAATCAAGAAAATGATGAATCCAGAAATAGATGAATTCACAGAAATTATTGTTAGTTACAGACACATTCCATACTCTATGTGTATATATTTTCTTTGTGTTTGCTTTCTGAACAGCGTTATATGTTGTCAGCATGAAGACACACACACATACACTCGCACACGCAAACACACTATGCAGCCCCTCCTCCATACCAGTCAGGCAGGATTGCGACAGGTGAGAGCACGCTGAGATCAGGTTAACACACCCACGCACTCTTTTTGCTCGTCTCAGGCTCAACTGTCCACTATGTAAGGATCTGGATTATATTATACGATGAATACACTTTCATTTGTCATTGTCAAATTTAAATATTTATTGACTAACGTATGGAATCCTTCTCATTAGTTTTTTTTTTTTTTTCTTCAGAAACCAGGCATGGAGGATCTAACAATATGGGAGCAGCATACAATTACACTCGTCAAAGTAAGTGGCTGTTTGTGCGTTTGCGTTGCTGCTACACACCATCGACTGATCTGTACCCGCCAAGAGCTGTGTCCAGTGGCGGAAGGCGATGCAAATGATCAGACTTTTCTTTTTGCATATATCCCTGCCCCTCGTTCGCTTCGCGCTGCCCAGGAGGCTCCTCTCCGGACGCATTGGAAACTCTCATTATACATACGACAAGGGCTGAAAGGCCATCGCGTTGGAGAAAATGAACTAAACATGTCACAGGTGCTGGGGTGGAGGCAATGAGGAGTCCTCCTATCGGTTAAATTTGATATGCAGACGGCTGCTGGTGCTGTTTGGTCGGTGCCGAGTATCTGCTCAAACACAGGGAGGTGAAAGTCGATCCTCGATCCACGGCGCACAGAGGCGGTATTTACTATTGTTTCCTGGGGTATTGTGAAGGTCTTGTGGGATTTGAAGTTCACTCTGCTCCGGCTCCAGACCGGACACACCCTGCTGCTCCCCACAGCACCAGCTGTTCGTGCTGAACACCGCTGGAATGTGCTCCTTCTCCTCCCTCTTTCTCTCTCTACCCTATCTCTCGCACAGGCTCGTTCTCTACCCGCCTACTCCTCTTTATTGTTCTTGGTGTTTTTTTTTTGTTTGTTTGTTTGTTTTTTATTTATTTTTTATTTTTTTAATCTCATTCTCTGGTCACGGCAGGATCCCAAGTACGGCTTTGGTTTTGCCCTGTCGGGAGGAAAAGACAAGCCTCACCCGGACAGTGGGGATACAGCCGTGGTGGTGTCGGACGTGCTGCCCAACGGACCAGCCATGGGACGACTCTTGTAAGTCCACGGTGACTGGGGAGACGTTAAAAAAAAAAAAAAAATCCGCCCATTTCCCCTTGTCGGATTGCTCATTTACCTGGGAGGAATGCGTGGTATGTGAACACAACACACAGAGCCACACTCATACCGTACCTGTGCTTCCTCGTGTCTTGCAGCAACAAAGATCACATTGTCATGGTGAACGGAACGTCCATGGACAACGTCCACTCTAACCTCACCATTCAGATCCTGAAATCGTGCAGCAAGACCGCGAACGTGGTGAGCACAGGGCCCAGCGCGCCGACGCGAACAGCACCCAGATTACTCAACTTATCTGTGACGACGTCTTTTTCGAATCTTTGGCCATCTCTCCGTCTCCAGACGGTGAAGCGCCCTCGGAAGATCCAGATCCCGGCGAGCACCCGGCCGACCCGGGCGGCCTCCCACTCCAACCTGCTGGACCCGGACCCCCCCAGACGGACGCGGCGCTACTCCGATGGCAGCGACACCCGGAATGGGAATCGCTACAGAGCCCGCAGCTCCTCGCCGGATCGCAACGGGCACGGCAACACGCTGCCGCTGATGTCCACGGGCTACAAGAGGCTGCCGCAGCAGGACATTGTGGAAAGGCCCCTCAAAACCACTCTGGTTAAAAAGAAAATCACAGATGGTAAGAGTTTTTGGGCGGGGGGGGGACAACAGGACAACAGGACAACAGAATGAAAGCTCGGGGTTGAAGAGTTTTCTTTCATCTGAAGTGGTGAACTCACTCTTTCTCTGCAGAGTACGGATTAAAGCTGGGCAGTCAGATCTTCATCAAGCACATGACGGAAACGGGTCTGGCTGCAAAGGAAGGAACGCTGCAGGAGGGAGACCTCATCCTCAAGGTAAACGCGGGACCGTCCACAGATCCGCGCTCTGTGTTGCGGCTTTTCCATAATCCGGGAAGATCATTTGCGTTTTGACCGCTCCGCAGATCAACGGCATGACGACGGAGAACCTGTCCCTGCTGGAGACCAAGCACCTGGTGGAGAAGAGCCGCGGCAAACTCACCATGACGGTCCTCCGGGACAGTCGCAAGTTCCTGGTCAGCATCCCGGAGGTGGAGGACAGCGCCCCCAACAGTGAAGACGACCGGCGCCGCGACAGCAGCTCCGAACTGGAGGGTGAGGCTCATCAAATAATTATCAGCAAAAAAAAAATCCCCGAAATCTTCGCACGGTGTAAGAGGAGAGGTAATTACCAAAAAAAAAATGGATGCAGCTCTGATGACGGATTTGGACAAATTGTTGCTCTATGCGTCTCCCCATCAGAGATTTCCGACATCGACGTGGATATCCCCTCTCACAGAACCTCTCGCGCGCCCACCAGAGAGAAACGCACACGCAGGTACACGACGCCTACACAACCTCCACCTGATCAAAATGAATACACTTGCAGTGGTTGTACACCGGGTTGGAATCCATCCCACCCGACACAGTTGGTTTTATTTTCAAACCCCTCAACCCTCTGCCCTGCCTCAGCCTTGACACGAATCTCAGTGTCATTCAGCTCATTATGGCGAGCAGCAAAACTTGAATTAGATTTAATTTTGAAAGCAATAAATAATCATTATTTTAGGGTTATTTTTTTATTGTTTTTTTGTTTTTTTTGGCCAGGACGAGAGCTGAACCTCCTGTAGCCAAGTCTCGGGATTCGTCGCCAATGCGCTCCACCTTGCCTCGGACGTCTATCGGATCTTACGTCTCTCGCAGAGGTTAGTCCTGCGGAGAATCACTCGCCTGGAGGAGACCGCTTCAAAAATCCCCCCCCCCCCAAAAAAAATCTATTAACTATCGGTTAATGTCGACGGTTTGATCTCGTTTCTTCAGTTCCTTCCGAGTCCGACTCTGATCGCAGCGCCTCTCCTGAGCCTCCTCCCGTCAGGAGAGACACTCTGGACATGAGGGATCCGCCCAGCAAATACAAGTCAGTTTATCTTAAGGACAAAAAAATACCCGTCAAACAGCAGATTTATGGTTTATAAGATTACACTTTCAATCAAATAATTTTCCTGAAAATTATTATTGCTCAGTGTTTAGTTTTTTTTTCTCCAATCATAACCAAGGTTGAGTTTTTGTACACTTAATAAAGTTCTGTAATTTTACGTCAGTCAAATAGTGACTTGAGCGGCCAATTTGCAGATTATTTAAGTGCACGTGAACGCATCGCATGTTAGATGAGATGTGGATGAATAACCCTTTTTTTTTCTCCGTGCAGAACTCTCTCCGGTATGTCCACCCTGCCCCACCCTCGCTCCTCGCCCGTGGTCCCCAACTGGTCCACGTCTCGCCCGACCTCCACGGCCTCGCGGCCCCGCCGGCCGGTGTCCGACTCGGACTCGGACCGCAGCGCTTCCCCTCGTCCGGCCCGCCGCAGCCCGCGGCCGGACAGCAGATTCAAGTGAGGAGCAGGTTTCATTCAACTCCAAGTTAAAGAGTTGGTTGTCCGTTTGTTTGCCGATTCATCATTCATGAGTTTGTTCATCGTTAATCACTGATTGTGTTATGTTTAAATGTAAATATAGATGCCTAATGATAATTTCCCCTGTGTTCTTGTTTTTTGCCCTGTAGAGCTCTCCCTGATATGCACCTCCAAGGTTTACGGTCCTCCCCCATCACCATTCGCCAGGAACCCCCCAGGAGGGTCAACTCTCCCCTCAGAGCCCCGCCCCCAGGTCAGTGCGCGAACCCACACACAAACTTCGTCTTCCCTGTAATGGTACACATCCTAGACTTAATCTGACTCCTCCTCAGCTACGTTTGCCTAATCTCCGAGTGTTTGTGATGTCTGTGCATCTTTTCTTTTTTTTTTTTTAAACCCTGGGTGGAAATGATCAGCAAATACGCTTTAATGCGAGCAATGTTTTGTGGCAGTGTTGCTGTATATTTTTTTTTAATACAAAAAAAATTCTAATAATATTAAAATGTTTTTGCAAATGAGCAATTTTGATGTGACACAGATGGATCAGGCATAGTGGGACGTTATTATACATAATATTACAGACCACGGGTCATTTTCTGCAGTAAAGGCCGGACCTAGTGCAGTGGTTCATCTACCGTATTTGATCTGTGTCTTCCCAGACTCCGATTCCGAGTCGGAAGGCAGCTCGGCTCCTCCTCAGAGGCAGAGCACCTCGTACAGTCAGGACTCCCTCAGCAGATACAGGTACAGATGAAGGTTCGCCCATCCCCCACCCCCACGTCCTCACAGACTGGAAGCTGTGCAGCCTGTGCACAACCCTGTCATTCTTTACGTTAGCTAATCGTATGTTTTTTATGGACCCTTTTTAAGCCTTAAATTATCCCTTTCATGTGATTGCTTTTGATTTTCTCATTTTTGTGCCTTAAGGCCTCGTTTTATAGCCATATGGTTTTGCTTGATTTGTGTTTTGTTTTTTTTGGGCTGTGTAAGGAGTGTTTGTGTTGACGTTTTGTTAATCAATGAAATAAAAGTGACTTTCACTGAACAGCTCCCTCTCCTGTATGTGGCAAAGGAAACTTATCAGCAAAGCAACAGCACCCCAATCACACATGTGTAAAGTAGTCCCGAGGATTAGTGATGCAAATCTGCATGTTGTATTCAGCGTGTTTAAAATTCCATAGTAAACATAAGAAGAAAAAAAAAATAATAATAATAAGACAGCTCGTACTGTTAAATGGTCACTTTTGATCACTCACAAAGCAGTTAACCATCACAGAGAGAGCTTCCCTCAGAGGTACAAAGGTGAATATTCAACATTTAAGACTCATGCTCTCAATAATCATCATTTTAGCCACGCCTCCCCCTCCAAAGACGTAACTGAGATGTGTTGTCTTCCTCCTCCCTCACTCCCACCTCCCTCTCTTCTCTTCCAGAGTCCTGCCGGAGGTTTCCCTGCAGCCCCAGGTGGAGCCGCCGCAATGGGGCGCCCCCAGCGTCACCGCCAGCGGCCGGCCGCACAAAGGTGCGTGTGCGACATGTTTCAGCTCACGTGTCGTTTTGTGTTTGGAGTAAGAAAAAAAAAAAAAAAAAAAAATGCAGAGCGGAAGTCAAATATTTGCAATTTGACGTAAGAAGAAACTTGTATTTCGAGGCTGATCAATGAATTTTCTACCTACACGCATCCCAAAACTGTGCATTGAAGTTTAAAATGTTTGTCCATCTTCCCAGCTCTTTCAGATTCAGAGTCAGAGGTCAGTTACGCAACGGTCCATCGCAAAGAGTCGCCGGACAGCAAAAAGTCCAACACCGTCAACAATAGATACAGGTGAGAGACGCTTCATGCCGTCATACATCCAAAGTTCCACTTTTAATATGATATGATCGTATTGAACAATTTCACGTTAATTAGACTTCCTCCCTATTAGTAAAAACATATATATATGTACACAGTATATATATATATATATATATGATCACACGATATGTTTTTTTATATTTGTTTATTATCAACTCAAAAGTTTTACAAGATTGATCTCATCATATACAGTGCCAATAGGAAGCATGCCGTATTTTTTACATATAAGATTTGTTCCTGTGCTGCTCTCAGGGTCCTTCCTGAGACAAATTACACTGCGGTCGCTGTGAGGCAGGAGCCTGCTCGCCGCGGCCCCTCTCCCAGCGGAGCCCCTCGCAGCGGTCAGTCTCCTCTCCTGTGGGCCGCTTCTTCAGGCCGAAGTGCGTCATCATCGGCTGTTTGTGACGCCTCTGTGTTTCTCTCAGATTCCTCAGAGTCCGACCATCTTTCCCACCTCAGGAGGTCCGGCAGCTCGGAGCGGGAGCAGGGCCGCCGCAGGTATACACGCTGATGATAACCACTGCATGTTAAAGAATATCTGGGGGATACACAGAAATGTGATTTTTTTTTTTTTTTATTACAGTTTTATTGTTCATCACAGCTCACGTGTCTCTCTTGCTCCTCAGTGTTCCTCGTGCTGCCAACGGAAGTGTCAAAGTCAAGTCTGGGATTTCAGTGAAGAGCAACCCACCGCTCTACTGTAAGGCTCCGCACCAGCACCGATGGGTTAATTGCCGGAGAGTGTAGCATCAATTGTAGTAACTCTTAATTAACTCCGAGCTTGGAGGTCCAGGCGCTCCAGGGTTTTTCACAAAAACACTTTCAAATGGGATTAGGACCAATTGATGACTGCACATAGTGAAGAATGGATTTTTTCTTGTAGAGTTACTAATAAAAAAGCCATTCATGTAACGTGAAATGTACCGATCGATTCATTTTTTTTTTTGTCTTCCAGCCAAACCGGCAGAAGAGCCCATCTACTCCCTGCCTCCAGATTCGTACCCCTCAACTATTCCAGGGTGAGTAATCTTCCCTTTCCAAGGCTTTCTCACCCAGATATCAACACGCTTTTCTTCGTCTGTGAAGCCAGTGACTTTAAAGCTAATAGCAGCGCAATCTTTGTCCTTCTTGGCCGCCTGACCTCCTCAGCTACAGCTCGGACGTGCACACGGTGTCGTTTGTGAAGGAGGGCAGCGTGGGCCTGAGGCTCGTGGGCGGCAACGACGTGGGCATCTTTGTTGGTGGAGTTCAGCCAAACAGCTCCGCATATTCCCAGGGAATGAAAGAGGGAGACCAGATCATGCAGGTGAGATGCTGACACTACGCTCTAGCGTAGGGGTTCCCTAATTCCACGTGTAACCCTAAAAATCAGAATTGGGGTTTTCAGCCCTATTCTGAGTCCTGTTATTGGGGTAAATTTGGAATTAGGGGTTTAGGTTAAGGGTCGCTGCTAGAGGGATGAATGTTAGTCCCCCAGGCCCCATACTATTATTATTATATGCACGTTCATTCACAACGCATCAGACACAAGAAAATATAAATGATTTACGTCTAATGCGACACAGGGTCTGGTCCGGATTGAGTTGCAGTTTGATCCAGATCCAGACCTTGGTTCGGAGTATCCAGCAGTAATCAATTTGAATAAGATATTGTGGTGTAGGTGATAATAAAGGGTGTGGGCTATCTGTGTGACTGCAATACGAGAAAAAAAAATACCCTTTTTCTTTAGTTTTTGCTTCTTTTTTTTTGTCCAGTAACATACTGTATAAAACATCTTAATCCCCCAGTCTAGTGTTTTTTTTTTCTTTTTTTAACAGACTTGTGCGACTTTATTTTCAGGTAAATGACGCTGATTTTGGCCATTACACACGCGAAGAGGCAGCCAACTTCCTCCTGAACATCAGGAAAGGAGAACAAATCAACATTCGCACTCAGAACAAGATGGACCGTAAGTCCAAAATAAGCAAACGTCCTCTGACTCTCCGCCCGTGACACAATGTTTCAACCTTTCTAAACCTCTTCGTCTCCTCAGTTTATAAGAAGATCATGAAGTCCAACCTGGCAGACAACTTCTACGTCCGTACCCACTTCGACCACGAAGCGGAGGGCCCCATCGGCCTGAGCTTCACCAGAGGGGAAGTGTTCCGGGTGGTGGACACCATGCACCGCGGCAAGATGGGAAACTGGTTGGCCATCCGCATGGGGAACAACCTGCACGAGATGGACAAAGGCACCATCCCCAACCAGACCAGGTCGGGATGAGATGAATAGTGAGATGGATTTCAACTTGAAGCGAGAACCGCATTTCATTTTAATTTTTACTCCTCATTTGTCCCCGGCAGGGCCGAATCGCTGGCCAGCATCGAGCAGGCCCAGCGAGCCAGCGGAGAGAGGCAGGTGTCGGGCCCGAGAGCCGAGTTCTGGAAACTGCGCGGCCTCCGGGGGAACAAAAAGAACGAAAAGAACGTGCGTCGGAGTCGAGACGACCTGATGCAGCTCACCATCCAGGGCAAATTCCCGGCCTACGAGAGAGTCCTGCTCAGAGAAGGTTGATTCTCATACACACACACACACACACACACACACACACACACACACACACACACACACACACACACACACACACACACACACACACACACACACACACAGATGATGTCATGTAGAATCACGTCCCGACTCTCTACCTGGGCCAACACGTTTTAATAATACTGAATTGTTTGCATCTGCAGCTAACTTCAAGCGTCCCATTGTCATCCTGGGTCCTCTTAATGATATCGCCATGGAGAAGCTGGCCAGAGAGAAGCCTGATGAGTACGAGGTGGCAGGTTGGTTTCTGACCAAATTCTCAAATTTTGAATATTTTTCAAAAAGAGCGTCTCCTCTATGTGTCCTGATAATCGTATTGATAACAAACATTTTCCTTGGCCCTGTCGCATTCATGCAGAAATGGTTCCTCGCAGTGGAGGAGGAGGAGACAGCGCCTCCACGGTCATCAAACTGGATACTGTGAGGAGAATAGCGGAGAAGGTGAGCAGCAAAAGTCCCAAGTCAAATTAGCCAAGCAGCCAACGGAAAAATCCTATCTTTGAATGTTTTCCTCTCTACCCCCCCACACCCTCTCTGCGTCTCCTCTTCTGCACATACAGGACAAGCACCCTCTTCTGGACATCACTCCCACTGCAGTGGAGCGACTCAACTACATCCAGTACCACCCCATGGTGCTCTTCTTGGACCCTCACAGCCGCAAGGACGTCAAGGCCATGAGGCAGAAATACAGCCCCAACTCCAACAAGAGCTCCAGACGCCTTTACACGCAGGCCCTCAAGATGAGGAAGCACTGCAGCCACCTGTTCGCAGGTAACCGCTCCCGAGAAACAACATCAGACTTTAGACAAAGCAGTGATTATTTAGAGTTCCTACGCAAACTCTACATTTCCCTCTTCCAGCACGCATCGACCTGCAGCCCAACTCCCATATTTGGTATGAGAGCCTGAAGGATAAGATCCACCACCAGCAGTCCAAACCGGTCTGGGTGTCGGAAGTCACGGTATGACTCACTGCTCCGTCTGACACACACGCACCCACACACACACACACACACACACACACACACACACACACACACACACACATCCTATTCTCTTACACTTTAACGAGGTATGTTTGTACACACACTAAGAAACATTGATTGATTTATTTTTTTAACCAATGACAAATTCCAATTAACTGTGATTATTTGGGGGTGCTTACAGGTGTTGTTGTGTGAGACTTTGTGTTCAACATCACACACGTACCACAGCTGTTTTATTCCTCTCTGTTCAGTTGGAGAGCGGTGGAGAGCAGGACCTGGACGCTCTGGACCAGACCCAGTCAGACTACCTCAGTGCAGCCAGTGACCTGGAGGACACGGACGGAGAGGCCTTCACGGACGCAGAGATCTACACCGACAACGAGGACCTGGAGGAGGCTTACCCCGGACAGGAGGCGGCCCGGGTCCCGCAGGGGTCGAGGGTATCTGGAGCTGCTTTGGCCCGATCCTCGGAGCCAGCGTCCGGACTCCGCAGCCCCTCCTTGGACCCGGAGTCCGATGACGACAACCCGTACTCACTGAGAGAAGTCCCACCTTTGCTGCATGTGCCGGAGCCCAGATCCATCCGCCCCAACGACTACAGTCCTACTCACAGTTCCGCCGAAGAGGATGAGCCTTCTCACCGCAGTTTTACAGACTCGGACTTCAACGGGCTCCATGTGAGCCCACCTGGCACGCCAACGGACGGACCTCCGGATTTTATAGCCCCCGACCCCACCACGCGGCGCTCTTTCACCGAGCCGTCGTACACTGAGCCCGAGAGCCCACAACCAGCCAGCCTGTCTACCATCGAGGAGAAATTACAACAGGTATTTTTAATGTTTCAGTCCCTTAAATTATGAGTTCAGGACGTCTGATTCACAAGAAAAATAACAATATATATTTGGGGAATATTTTTATTTGAAGGTTCAATTTTAAACCGACAAACTCTTATTCATTTCTATTAGTTTCGTTTCCTAGTAAAACCAGTGGTTGACTGGAGGTTTATTTAACAATAAATGAAAATGGCTGTCTACCATTTTAGAAAGGATACATGATTTATTGTAAATTGTTAATTCGTTGTTTAATCTGAACCAGAATGCCAAATTCAAGTCTTGATCTGGCTTTGAAACCGAGATTAGCCATGTTGTTAATGTCTTCAGTGAGTGGGTTCCTTTGTTTGAAACATCAATTCGATTGTTCAAGATTGTGAGCTCCACTTGTATCCAATCCTTTTTGTCCTCTGTTGCAGGCCCGCTCGGCAGAGCCACAGGCACAAGCCCAGGATAAGAAAGCCCCTCAGTTCATCGTGTAAGTCTTCGCTCTCACTCTATTTGTTCATGGGATTTATGGAGTGTACCGAAATGGAGGCTCTGGGCTTATGTCAACGCCCCGATCCTGCTCTTCCAACAGGTTAGCACATCATCACCAAGCAGTCCAGTTCAGACGCACGCAGATCCGAGGCAGCGACAGCTCCGAGGATGGGGACGAAGAGGACCAAGCGGACGACATCGAATGGGGTCCTGCAACGGAACTCTAGACACGTCGAGGATTAAAACTGGAGTGGGGGGATTGAACGGGACATTTACAAACAAAGCCACAGAAATAAAACTGAAACCTGGAGGCTTATGTCGGTCGGCCTGTTCTAATGGTCACATGCAGGTTTGGGATGATAGAAAATGCCATGTTCCACTAACGTTTATCATGAGTTGCAACGTCTCAGATAAAGGTTGAGATCAAAGTGCCTGAATTCCTTTCTGATTTGTATTTAATAACCCCACGAAAAAAAAACATCAATGTGGCCTTTGTTGCTATTGTATGTAACATATAAACAAATGATAGTTGTATAAGAAACTTAATGAGTCTGTTAATGGAAATATTTCATATATATTTACATTTATGAAATCGTTGAATGTCTCTTTCTTTTTTTTTACATTAAAGTGTTTTTTTCTAAATTCAAAGTATTTTTGTTCAATCATACAAAGTGGTTTAGCTTATAAAAGGTGTGTTTAGTTTTTACCAGCTTTCACGTGATTAAATTCAGCCCTGATCACCCTTATCTAGATTTAAGAACTTAAATCAATTGGTAAATGTGCTCAGGTTTCACCGTTCAGTTCTTTCAGAAGAGCCACACTTTTGTTTAAGGCGGCTCTAATCATTTCAAAGAAAATATAAATAAAAAGTGTTATTCTTGAACTTTAAATCAGTTTTAAAGTGTTTTAATATTCCTGTTTAAAAACTATCTTTATAAGTCTTTTTTAATTTCTTTATCATTAGTATTACTAGTGCTTATTTAAATACCTTAACACCTTATCATTTCAAAAATGGAAATTATTGAGCTAAAATCATGCTAATTTGAATGTGCTCACAGCGCCACCCGCTGGTGTGTCCTGGGCGCTGAAATACTCAGAACATTTGAATTCTACGATCGTGCTAAGTCACGTGCCAGTTAATATTATTAGTCATAATAATAATTGTTATAATTAAAAGGTGTATTATATTACAGCCCGCAGGTGTGTGAGCGCTAAAGAAGAGTCCTCTTGTGTTGTGTGTGCACACAAACACACTTACACAAGTATACGTTTATGTTGCGCGTGTGCACAACCTCTGTTGCGTATGTGTGTGCACACTTAAATGTAATTTGCGTGTGTGCTTTCTTTTCGTTCAGACCTCTGGGTTGCATGTGTGCGTGTGCAGGTGCAGGTGCACGCAAAGGCGGAAGTTCACCGCCATCATTAGATGCAGGTCACGTGGTGGAAACACACGTGTGTTTAGGCTGAGTTGATTTGTGTGACATTCGGTCGAGGCTGCACTTTTGCGTGTTTGTGTTGGCGCGCGTGTTTGTGTTTGGTTTTGCGCCAGGACGCAGTCAGACCCTCGTCCCAAGACGCACTGATAAACAACTTTGTTGTGGCACAGTTTCCGTTGTGTGAGTCAATAATCCCTGAAGTTAGTGAAATTTAAAAAGATTGTGTCTCGCTCTCCTCCCTCCCTCCTCCTCCTCCCCCTCCCCCGGGGCGGATGACTGCGGCGCACGGACTGTGCGCGTGGAGCTGCGCGTCCTTCCGTCAGTGAGTCGCGGCTCGATGAGCGACAGCGGCGGCAGGAGGAGGACACACACCGACAGACTGTGGCTAAGGCTCGACCCGCATGGCACCGAGCTCCCGCTGAGCGGCACCGCACCCAAGTGGAGAGTCGGGGGGTGGGTGGGAGGTCTGCGCGTGAAGCTGCGCGAGGCCGCCATGGACGGCAAAGGCACGCTGAAGATGTTCGCCAGGAAGAAACGGGAACTCATCAAGACGCCGTCCATCTCTAAGAAGAGCCGAGCAGGAAGCCCCGGGCCGCAGAGCAACGCGGCGGTCGTGAGTAGAGCATCACTCCGGCTCCCTGCACCGTGTGTGTGTCCGTGTGTGTGTGTGTGTGTGTGTGTTGGCGCGCGCGATCACCTGCCGAGTCCGAACCTAGGTGATGCTGTGTGTGTGAAGTTTAGATTCCTTTTTGAGTTATCATCATTGTGAGAAACTAAAGTCTAGCTTAGTGGAACCTCTTTCAATTATTCGTCGTGTTGTCATAGATTTGACCTGTAGGCAGTCTGTGTTCTTGGGTTTTAACCCATTAAGTTGCTTTGGCCTGTGTGTGTGTGTGTGTGTGTGTGTACTGGTGTAAGGTCAGTTCCACTTGTGCTCAGATAGAATGTGGACAACGCTGTAGGAGGAAGGAGAATGATGAAGCGTAGTGGCAAGTGTAGCTACAGCCCGTACTCTACCAGTGAGAGGGCAAAGAAAGGCAAGGACAGGCTGGACATACTGCCCGACAAGTACAACGTGTGGCTCAAACAGGTAGGTGTGCGTTTATAGCGCATGGTGTGTCCGTTACAAATCTGGAAGGGATTTTCTTTTTGGGCCGGCTCTCGGAAATCATTTGCACTCGTGCTGCAAATGAGGGAGCTGTGCGACGCACCTGCCAGGCCCCGAGTCCAGTGCGAGTCTGCCCAGGAAATGCACTAAGACGCACTCATGGTGATGCCTGTGTCGCGAGTTTGCAGGTGTGAAGGTTATTTCCACCACAGAGTTTTTATAGTAAACGGTAGATGTCATTTCTGTCACTCTAGCCTCCGCTCGGTTTGCCACACCCCACAACAGCTTGGAGCCAGGAAGTGTTGTGCAACGCAACAAAGGATCTTGTGAAATGTGTGCGTGCGTGTGTTCACAAACGACAGCACTGCTGATGGCCACCAAAGCATGGCGTAGTCACAACGATGTCGGACGGCTCGGCACGTGCCCGGGAGTCCTTCACTGCGATGGTCTTGACCTTTGCCCTCTCTTCCCGTCCCCTCCCAGCTGTCCATCCTGCAGGAGCAGCCCCGGAAAGACGCGGGCGACGTCACCCTCTCCTCTTCCCCCTCGTCTACTTCCTCCTCCACGTCTACGCTCACTCCGGTCTCCGCCGGGCACCAGGACCCCTCGGCGGCCAGCCCGGGCACCCCCAGCTTCCAGCACATGAAGCTGCCGATGCTGCACGGGATGGGCCTGTCGTCCCCCGTGTCCACCCTGAAGAGGCCGACGGCCCTGAGCCGACACGCCAGCGCCGCAGGTCTGCCTCAGACACATCAGAACCTGTTGATGAGACGGGCCTCACCCTCGAGAACCGAATATTTATATAGAGCATGTGTGACCTGTTTTTAATTCACTCCAGCCCCAATTAAACGTTTGAGGGAATGGAAAAAACACCAAAAACTCAATTTAAAGCTTTGAGACGGAAGTCTACACTCTGTTTCTTCCGACGCCAGCCTGTGTATTTGTTTTGTATTATGGATTGGTTTATTCTTTTTGAATAGCTTGCCTGAGTCTCCAAAAGGTCCAAACAGACAAGATGACACATCTGGAGATTGGTTGAATGATGTGATCAACAGGCTGATATTTACACCAATTCAGTTGAATGTTTTAGAAAACAGAAATGTTGACATTTAGTGAAAATGTACTGAAGTACTCTTTTGAAGCATTAGATTAGACAATCTTACCTTTGCATAAAGAGCAAGGGAAAGCAGGTAACCTGAAACATTGGCACCTAACTCGCCCTCTTAAGGTCTTAATAATGAATTCATTTTTCTTGCTCAATGAACATTTTAGCCCGATTGTTTGCTCAATTCTCGGTGGATTCCGTCCTCACCGTGTGTGTTTCCTCCGCAGGGTTCCCCCAATCGTGGGTGTTCACGAAGGGCCAGGGCAAAGGAGCCCTGGCCCCGACTCCTCCGTCTGAGAGTCCCGAGAGCGCGGCCATCGAAGTGGAGGACATCCCGGCCCTGCTGAGTTACGTGGCGCGCTTCGCCGAGGCGGTGGAGAAACTCAAGGACGTGGTGCTGGCCGAGGGTACGATGCCGCGTCCACCTGTCACAGAGACATTCCGTCCAATGCGATGACAAATATTTACTCTCTCATATTTCACGGACACATTTGAGGACCCGCTTTGGGAATAAGTCCTGATCCTCGTCCAGTTTCACCTTTCGTTTTTACCAAGGCGGAAAACAAAGCGCAGTTCACTGTGCATGTGTCATCATTTTTTATTTGGGTCCGGTAACAGTTTGTCGTTGGTTTGTAGACCAGGAACAACACTAGTGTATCTCTCTCTCTCTCTCTCCCCCTCTCTCTCTTTCTCCCTCTCTCTCTCTCCCCCTCTCTCTCTCCCCCTCTCTCTCTCCCGCTCTCTCTCTCTCCCTCTCCCTTTTGCGTCGCACGCTCTGGTGCATTTGGACTCTGGCTGACATGAAGAGGGGACACGGGGTATCGGAGGTTTCTGTCAGTCCTGTTCCCTGTGGGGTCTTGAGGGGGTTCGGGGAGCTGTAGCTAAAAAGCGACTGAGCTTCCTCTCTTCAAGTGAAGCTTTACGTTTCCGCCGCACCCACAGAGTCGACCGCACTCTTGTCACCAGCAGGAAGTCGGCTTCTTGTTTACTGCAGCCTCGCCGACATCATGATCCTCCCCTGCTGCTCGGTTGATGTTGCAAAGCATCTACACTCGCCTGACTCGCCTGTTGGGAGTCGAGGCCACCTGCTGCGCAGACGGAACCGTCTGAAAAGTGCCGGAATCCCTGCGTATTATTTTCTGTGGTTGGAAACGCTCAGCCTGCTTCCGGTGACACAGGCGGAGCGTTTGTTTTTTCGTGTCTGCCGTCTCTTAACAGGAAGCCGTGATGGATGGCCTCTGACAGACCGGCCTCGTCCACACATCCTCCCCCGATAGGTCGGCTGCGTCGCCCTGACCCATCACCTCCTCTCCTTTATCAGTCGCACAATCGGACTTTGGACCGCCTCTCCCCTCTTCTGGCCAATTCCCCCAGCTCTTGAATCTCTGCCTACTTTATATTTTCAAACATCAAACTCTTTTCATGAGCGTAAGCGAGCGTGTGCCTGTGTGTGTGTGTGTGTGTGTGTGGTGATTTGTTTTCATCAGCCACAGAAAGCAGATGTAGCTCAGATCCAGAACTGGTCTCTAATGTTGCACAACATTAGAAAAAGACCACATGCTCTGTGGCACAATGTCCAGGTCGCTGTGTTCTCATTGTCTGCAGCTTCGGCTCAGACACCCTGATTCTCCCTCCTCCATCGGAAGGAGGGAGGGAGGGAGGAAGAGGCTGACCTCTGACCTCCTCCATCAGACAGCAGGAGAAGGCAACGTTGTGCAACCGCAGGCTGAGGAAACCCGTGGTTTTGTCTTTCTACGGTTGTGAGGACAATTGTTGTAGCCAGGGCGTGAATCAAACCCGGGGTTAGGTAAAGGCACCAGTAAGGTATTTGGCAGTGATGGTTAAAGTCGGGTTAAGGAGCCAGAGGATGCATTGTCTCCGCGGGTGTCCTCAAAAGAGTGTTTCAGCGTGGACGTAACTCTCTGTGTTTAAGACATTCGGAGTAGGCAACTTCGGCACGAATCAGCTCTTCCTGTCCTCTTTCTGCCCGTTAACACCCACCATGTCCATTTCCGGCCCATGCAGGTAAGGAGAGCCAGCGGCCCGTGGCCCATGAGTGCCTGGGCGAGGTCCTGCGGTTGCTGCGTCAGGTCATCAACACCTACCCTCTGCTGAACACCGTGGAGATCCTCACTGCCGCCGGGAAGCTCATATCCAAGGTCAAAGGTCAGGAAGAAACCTCCATGAAACTATTTTTGGATTTGTTATGAACTCGTCCATAGTGTACAGTATTCGTAGAGCACAACTTTCTGCTGTAGAGATAAACGGGGAGATGGAACTGATGTTGCAGGTTTGTACCGACATACCTTGGTCAGCTGTGTATTCCTACAACCACAATTGAAACCTGAACTCGTGCACGGTTGTGATTTGACAGGTTTCCACTATGAGGCTTGTAACGAGGCCGACAAGAAGGACTTTGAGAAGGCGATTGAAACCATCGCAGTTGCTTTTAGCAGCAAGTAAGTATTTTAAACTTTTTTTTTTTTATATATATATATATATAATATTTCTCAATCTAAAGTAACATCTAGCTCATTCTGTTCCTCATTACTACCCCCAGGTTATTATTATTGGTGTTGTGTAGCCATAGCGTTGTGTGTGTGTGTGTGTGTGTGTGTGTGTGTGTGTGTGGTTATTAGAGGATAAGAAAGCGTAGCGTTTGTGTGCCTACGCAGTCGTCTGCTTTTGGGAATAAAAGAGCGAGAAGTGCAGTGATGGTGACACATTTGCATGAGGCAGTGCTGAAAACAGGAAGTGGTTTTTCTGCTGCTGTGTGACACAAAAGCAAACGTTGAAGGTGTTGTTCACCACCTGGTAAATGAAAAGATTGCCACGGACTTGGGAAATAATAAAAACCTTTCACTTGATACGAGATCACTTAGAGGCAACCAGGCCAAATCAATTATTATTTCAGAAACTATGAAATAATGAGAGCTGCATCTCCAAGGTTAATTGTTTTTCTTCTGGCTGTTCTTGATTTAAAAGTATATGTCTCGTGACAGTTAAATGTAGACTTTCGGAAGAGACCTATATGAAGTTTGTTTAATTCAAGTCATGGCATGCGTATGGCCGGCATTTCAGAGTTCAGATATCCGTCACAGGAGGAAGTGAGCTGGCGCAGACAGTTGAAATCTGCCTGACAAGTGTTTCCTCATTCTGTCCTCTGTTATGCTCAATTTTCTGTCAGCGAACTAAACACCAACAAGATGTTTATTTGTCTCCGTCTTGACAAGTCACCAATAAGAGAAATGTCCCAATTTTACTTGAATGGATAATAGAAGGTCAAACCATAGATGACAAATTCAGATTAAAAGTAAAAAATATATAGATATATATATATATCTATATATATTTTTTTACCTGTTTCATTTGAACCAGTTGAGGTTTCTCCAATTACCAAGGCCTCTGTTTTTTTTCCAGCTTGAATTTCTTTCTCATTTGTTTTAATCTGTCCTCTGTTGGTCATTTTTCTTTTTTACAAACTAATGAAAGGAATGAGTCCTATCACTTCCATGTGTGTAGTATATTTGTGCTGATGTTTGTGTGTGGTTTCTCCTCAGTGTTTCTGAGCTCCTGATGGGAGAGGTGGACAGCAGCACACTGCTCTCCCTGCTGCCCACCGAGAAGAGCAGGGTGGGTGTAGAAAAGAATCCCCCTGGTGATGATAATGATGAGTTCTGAATGTGATTAATAATGTCTGTGCTGTGCTTGTAGTCCATGGAGAACTTGTACACTGCGACAGACAGCGGCCACTTCAGGAGTGACCTACAGGACATGGGTAAGAGATTAGACACTCCAGCTTTAGCCCGTTATCACCAAAATAAAAATACATGAAATTCAGCTTCATCCGGTTGTTGCAATCGTGACTATTTTGTGTTTTAATCTATGTTTGTGTGTTGATGTGTAGGCCGAGTGGAGGAAGTGGACGTGATCCTCCAGCGCAGCGAGGGAGGGGTGGACTCGGCTCTGCTCTACGCCAAAACCATCTCCAAGTACATGAAGGACCTGATCAGTTATGTGGAGAAGAGAATTTCCCTGGGTAAGTGGCGAGACCCAAATGATGAGGAGTGATTTGAACAAAAACAAAAAATAATGCAATTTTAGGACATAGGTTCAACTTTCGTAACTTGTAATCATTATTATTATATGAGATACATTTCATTTAAATTAATTCAATTCATTAACCTGAATTATTGAACACTTGTTGTTGTCTTATCCACTATGTTGTTGTCTGTTCTTCTCTATTTTATCAGAGACTGAGTTCTCCAAAGGCCTCCAGAGATTATACCAGTCCTGCAAACACAGCATAACCCATGTAAGTTTTTTTATTTTTTATTAACCCCTATCATTGATTGATTTTTTTTGTGATTCATTATAATAAAAATCCAGAACGCATCTGTTTTGGTTGAATCTCAAACCCTGCATTGTGTTTGTTCCCTCCAGCCCCACATGCCCCTCTTCTCCATCTACTCTCTGGCTCTGGAGCAGGACCAGGAGCAGAGTGTGGGGCTGCAGCAGGCCAGCACCACCCTGCACAACCAGACCTTCATCCAGGTGCGGCGACCTTACAACCGTCTACACCTCCCGTTCATTCTTAAATCACTCCGTGGCAGTCACTCATAATCGGCTGCTGTGGACGTAGTGTAGATCTGTCTCCGTGTTTGTCCCTGCAGCCGCTGATGCAGCGGAAGCAGGAGCACGAGAAGAAGCGAAAGGAGATCAAGGAACACTGGATTCGAGCTAAGAGAAAACTGGTAAAAAAAAAAAAAAAAAAAAAAAAAGTCTCATTATTCTGTATGTGTGAAAACGTGTAGCCGCAGTGTCATTTGTCTCCAGGTAACTATAAGACAATGGAGTTGGAGCATAACCTATGCGTCTGTGTTAAGATGGAGTGTGAGGTGAACCTGCGCAAGGCCAAGCAAGCCTTCATGGCCCGCTGCGAGGAGTACGACAAGGCCAAAACCGCAGCCTGCCGAGCCGAGGAGGAGGGAGGAGGGTCTACGGCCAAGTCTCTGGAGAAGAAGAAACGATTGGAGGAGGAGGCCCGCAATAAGGTCTTTTATCAGCAACGTTTCTTCTGCATATGTAGTTTGGGACCTTTGGGGAACTGTATTGCAAATGATTCGACACGCGGAAAATGTTCAAAATTCGATTATATGTAAATTGCCTGTCGCATTGTCGTTTTCGGCAATTGATTTCATCTTAAAGAAATTAAAAGGGATAAAAGGACATGTTTTTGTGTGTGTGTGTGTGTGTGTGTGTGTGCAGGCAGACGAAGCGGAGGCCACCTACCGGACATGCATCGCAGACGCCACCGCTCAGCAGCTGGAGACGGAGCACACGAAGGTCACGGTGCTGAGGCAGCTGCAGGACGTGGTCAAGCAGAGCGACCAGACCCTCCGCTCGGTCAGGAGACTCGACACAACAGTCGCACAACGCCATTCCCCTTCGCTGCATCAGCGCAACATCAACTTGTGTCTGCTCCTCCTCCTCCCCCTCCCCCCAGGCCACCATCTCCTACTACCAGCTCATGCACATGCAGACGGTAGCCCTGCCCGTGCACTACCAGACGCTGTGCGAGAGCAGTAAGCTGTATGACCCGGGCCGGCAGTACGCCGCACACGTCCGAGACCTGCAGTTACCGGAGCAGCCCAATGTCCACTACACATTTGAGGCCTACTCCCCCTCCAGCTCGTCGTCACAGTGAGTGCTTCACGTTTTTTTTTCTCCAAAAAGGAATCCTTCATCCAAAAGTTTTTCGAGATTTTAAATTTAAATCCTGCCCTAGTTGCATTTTGCACTCTTTACTTCTTCCTTTTAATCATTTCAATTCAAAATACACCACTCAATCCCTTCTTATAACTACACACTGGTGCAGCCACGGCCACAGACCAAGGAATGACAGTTTCAACACGGAGCAGGCGGGCAACGCAGAAAGTCCGGCCGGCGGCGCGGAAACGGCAGCTGCTAACAGAGACGCAGAGGCTCACCGCAAGAGTGCGTGCCGTTTGTCATTGTCAAGACTGAAAAACAAGGTGGGATAAATAAGGTTAAAAAAAATATATATATATATTTGCTTTCCCAGGGCAAGGCCACAAGTCCTGGGGTTCAACAGTGAGTGATGACAGCGTTGGAGGAGATGGAGGTCTGGAGTCTCCTACTGCCAGCACAAGTGAGCGACGACTCATTCCCAGTGACATCACAATATACACTACACAACGGAATGACACACATCCTCTCTGCTGCTTCTTCTAAGCCTTCATCAAGGCAAAATATGTTTTTAAAGTGTGTGTGTGTGTGTGTGTTGATTTTAGGCGAAATCAGTAAAATGGCTCGGACAGTGTCCACCGGAACAATGTCGTCCAATGAAGACGCGGATGAGAAAGACGTCGCTTCCTTTGAAAGTCCCAGTAAGGTTTTCTTTTCATTTTCATTTTTGTCGCGGTCACGTGGACGAGAAGGAGAGGGAGAAGATGATTTCTTTTTTTTAATTTCTTGTAAATACCACGGTTGCCTTGCTCTCCAGATATCAACGGCATGGACCCCGACGTGGTGGTGTCCACCAGGCCTTTCCGGAACATCGGCCTGTCCAAAGCGGCCCAGACCCACCGGCTGAGGAAGCTGCGCACTCCCGCCAAGTGCCGCGAGTGCGACAGCTACGTTTACTTCCAGGGCGCCGAGTGCGAGGAGGTGAGCCCCCAATCACGTCGGGGCCTGGGGGGCGGGGGGGAAATCGATCGTGGAGGTCTTTAACAAGCATCTCGTCGATAGATTTTAGAAAAGCTGGATGAAGCTCCTCTGCTCTGTCCACACAGTGTTTCCTGGCGTGTCACAAGCGCTGCCTGGAGACTCTGGCCATCCAGTGCGGCCACAAGAAGCTGCAGGGCCGTCTGCAGCTGTTCGGCCGCGAGTTCTCCCAGGTGGCCGGCTGCGCCAGCGACGGCATCCCCTTCATCATCACCAAGTGCATTACCGAGATCGAGAGACGGGCCCTCAAGATGAAGGTGAGGGGGGCGGGGGGAAATGCATTGGTGAAACTTCACCCTGTCCCTTGCCAAAGTGCGTTCTCCACTTTATCGTCTATAGACCCACCGCTTTCTCCCCCGCAGGGCATCTACAGGGTGAACGGTGTGAAGACTCGCGTGGAGAAACTGTGTCAGGCCTTTGAGAACGGCAAGGAGCTGGTGGAGCTCTCTCAGTGTTCGCCGCACGACATCAGCAACGTGCTCAAGCTCTACCTCCGACAGGTATGCATGCGTGTTTCAGTTTACTGGAAGTGGACGAATGAGTTGAAGTGCATTTAAAAATAATAATAATCAAATTAATTGATTCATTGGACATTTGTTTGACTGGACAGTTCGGGAAGAGAAATTCCTAAATAAAAAAAACTTTTGGAAAAAGGACAAGCCAATTTCACATTTTGGTTTTGCATATTTCATCACCCCCAGTCATATACACAGTAGGTGCACATGAACACATTCATTCACACATGCTCAATTGATTTATGAAGTCTCTTAATTAATATCAATATTAACTACTTATTTGTTTTTGAGCTATAAATGAATAAGAGAGTGTGTGTGCGTGCGTGTAAGTTGAACTCGTTTAACACACGGTTTCCTTTATCTTTCACCCCCAGCTGCCGGAGCCCATCACGCTGTTCCGCCTGTACAACAGTCTGATGGGTTTGGCCAAAGAGAGTCTGCAGAGTGAGACGGAAACACCCGAGGGGGACGAGGCCGAGTCCGGCAGCAGTAGCGCCGCAGAGGGCCGCGGCCACGAGCTGGTGGATCTGGGTCCCGACACCGACCCGGAGGTCCTGGTGCTGGTGGACAAGCTGAAGGAGCTTCTGAAGCAGCTGCCCAAGGCCCACATCGCCACCCTGCGATACATCGTCCGCCATCTGAGGAGGTGGGTTAATATGCCACTTGTAGTGGGTAAAGAGATGGGGTGGGGGGGGATGGAACAGAAATGTATTCCTGACCTCTTAACTTCCCCGTCTCCCAGGATCGCAGAGCTGGAGGAGGATAACAAGATGAGTCCGAGCAACTTGGGGATCGTGTTTGGGCCGTCCCTGATGCGTCCCCGTCCCACGGGCGCCACGATCTCTCTGTCCTCTCTGGTCGATTACCCCCACCAGGCCCGCATCGTGGAGGCCCTCATCGTCTTCTATTCCTCCATCTTCCAGTCCAAAACCTCTCAGTCCCAAAAAGCCAGCCGCTCTGCTTCCACCTCCACTCAGCAGGTATTAATTCGCAAGGTTAATACTCTAGAGTTACCTCTATGTGCAGAGTATGCCTTTGCCATTTTATAATGCAAGTGTTCACTTTGTGAACGATATTTTCCAGGGTCAACTTCCCTGTGACATTGTATTGTCTGACAAAGAGGAAATTGTGGCCTTGTTGACGCGTTGCTTTCATTTGCATGGCAGGGTTTTTAAGTTCATTGGATAACTTATTTTAATAGAGGTTGCTCATGACAGGAGCTTGAAATACAATATTACTTTGATGGGAAAATTCAGTCTTTGCGAGGTGCTCAGCAGGGCCCTTATTTAGCAAATATCAGTTTGTGACGGGAAAGAAGAAAAACCTGGGATCTGTCCATCATTTATGAACCTGAACCTGGCATGAGAGCAAGGCGCAAAAATGTCAGTTCATGCATTTCCCATGTGTGATTGCTTCGCTAACGGGTCTCCTCATTTCTTGCCGCTTCAGGTTCAGGATGCTACTGCAGATGACAAGATGGAGAGCACTGTGGATGGAGAGGAAGAAGGAGGTAGCGAGGAGAAGAGCAAAGCAGACTCTGACAAGACGGAGGAGGGATGTGGTATGTTTTTATAAAAGCTAGAGATGCATAATACTGTTGTACGTTAAACAACCTTCCCTTGTAATTCACACATTATTTGTGTTCAGGGAGTTCTTTGGGTTCGTTGGGCTCCAGTGAGCAGCTCCCAGACTCCGACTCCGAGCTGGATGAAAACGGCCAGAAGACTGCGCCCTCCCATGGGCTGGTGAAGCAGGAAAGTGTGGTGAGCGTGGACGAGGACGACCAGCTGAGCTACAGGGACAGCCTGGACCTGTCCAGCATGTCCGCCACCCACACCGACCCAGAACAGGAAGCGGATCAGGACCAAGACATCCCGGAGGGGAAGGAGCCCCCCGCTCTGCCGGACAGCGGGCCCCCAGATGAGGACACGGGGGCAGAGCAGAATCTGAGCGCCTCTCTGGCCAAGCTCAACGTGAACCAGTCCAACAACAACAACAACAACAACAACAACAACAACAACAACCACCCACATCCCCGCCTGTCTGGCCTTCCACTGGCACGCCTGTGTGGGAAAAAGTTACCGCTGACGAGGAACAGGGATTGCGAGCCCGAGTTTGTCTGATAGCACTGAGAGATGAGTGAGATTAGATGGAGTGACAGCAACCTGTTTTATGCATTCAGATGCAGGAAAGTCTAGAACTGAGAGGGTTATTTGTTATGTGTCCATCAAAATTCAAGTTTTACATTTTTTTTTTAATTATTATTATTTGTTAGAAGTTTGCAGCTGTGTTAGTCAGTCGTGGCAATGAAGCGTCTCACACTCGCTGTTTGTGCTTCAAGGATTTATTCCTGTCATTTCCATTTGTTTGACACAAATGATTTAAGAATGTTATTTTGTGTCCATTTCTATTTCTAAGTGTTTAACTCTTGCAGTCTCGAGGACATGTGGTCAAGTCTAAATGTGTGCAGGCAAAGTTTATATTTAGATACATTTGAGTGCTGCAGATTTCATTTCAGCCCTAGAATTTAATAACAACTTAACAGTTTCTTTATAAATGTTACCTGTATTGCCTTTGAATGTGTCCAGTTTGGTCTATTTTAATAAAAATAATTTTAAATGTGCTCTTATTTCATCTATAATTATTTTTTTATTTTATTTTACAGACTAGCTCTCACTGACGATGTGATTGGATGTTCACTTCCTAGTAGTAGGGAGGACAAATGAGGAAGTTAATTTCATGGAGTGGCGCCTTTCTGGGGGGGAACAGGTAGCCAGCTTTGTGTATACGACATGGCTTTCAGACGGAAAAAGAAGGTAGGCATTTAATATATCTAAATAGCGAAATGTAGGCAGAATTACAAAACCCATTTGTTCTTTCGAACGAATGTCAATATAGCGCGAGACATTAAGTGAACTGAGGAAAAATATGATTTTGAATCATTTATTTTACAAAATCTAATGACATGTAACATTGAATCTAACGATAGTTAAAAAAGGGAAAAATAATCCAAGGTGAAAAATCAAACGCCTTCATTTCCTTCACTGGCCGTAAAGGTTGATCCAGAAAAACCCTAAGAAAACATAACGTTGTTTGTATTATTAAATGACTTTCCTATAGCTTCTCGACTGAGGGAGCATGTACAGCCTGTGTTTGATAGATATCTCTATGACTTTCTGGTGTAGATGTGGCTACGCTTTGCAAGCTGAATTTGATCTATGTTGGTCTCAAACTCAAAATATTACTCAGTAATACATACCTTTCACTGGACCAGTCTGTATGTGATGTACCTCCCAGCTGTTTCACTAGGTCTGATGATCTTTACTACCTGCAAAAGGTTGAAAGAGCAGAATTTTAGGTTTTGCGTCTGGTACAAAACTAGTGTGTTTGCATACAGTCAGACGTTATAAAATATAATGTCAATAGCAAATGACTGCAATTCCAGTTTAACAGGGGTCCTACTGTCACAGTTAAAGCCTTTACTCCCATCAACACATCACTACAGCAAAGTTTAACTGAGAAAATATTAGGACCCACTTTGTAAAAAAAATAATTATATTTTAAGAGTTTTAAAAACTAATGGGTCTGGAAAGTTGATTCAATGAGCCTTTACAGAAAAGCTAACTCCAGGTGCACAGAACGTTGTCTCCAAACATTATGTCAGTGCCTCTAGATGCCTTACCTGTCCTCTTTTCAAGCCAAAGTAGCGAGCGACAGGGTCTCCAGCCTGTATCCTGGGCAACTGACTCTCTTTTAACTTGCTGAAGTAAAAAGGTGAAGGAGGGACAACAGCAGAGTTTTGTAAAGACCTGTTGTCTTCCCGATTCTACAGCCAGTGTTGGTCTTTCAGTAAATCAGCTGCAGTTTTAAAGGATACTATCTTGCCAGGATGTCGCTCACTTCCTCTTTTGTCATAACAATGTGCTCTGGAACAAGCTGACAGACAAAGAAGAAATGTATCACACACAAAATTGTACATCTGAGGTCTCTGAGAAATATGCTGCTGATAAGATAATACTGTGGACTCATCCCTGTCTTTTACCTCATGTTCTGTGATGTTGATGAGCAGCTCCTGTTGTAAAAACTGCTCCAATATGTATTTAGGTGCCATGTCAACTAGAGACTGTAAAAAAGAAATGTGCATATTTATATGTGCCAAACATATAAACGCACAAAGAGAGAAAGTGGACTA
This sequence comes from Colistium nudipinnis, assembly GCA_016785305.1. NCBI lineage: Eukaryota > Metazoa > Chordata > Actinopteri > Pleuronectiformes > Rhombosoleidae > Colistium > Colistium nudipinnis. The sequence goes on from JAFBJU010000101.1 coordinate 592,161, forward strand.
ATTAAGTTAAAGTTACAGTGTGATCACAAACATGCTGTATTCTCTATATTTCGATAGTCTTTGTTAGCATTACCTTAAATTGTTTTTTACCTGTTTGGCTGAGGGGGTCATACCCATCTGTACGACAATGATGGCCCGCGTGATGTTCTCTTCCTGCATCCTCTGACAGTACATCTTAATCGTCTTGATTCCCACCTTGGGCTCCTCTGAGATGTGAAGAAACATTCCATATTATTACAAAGCTGCAGGTAATATACAAAACACAGTCAAGACAGTTTGTCTCCATTGTAAAGCTAATGTGCTGACTTCATTATGTTCGAAGACTATATGGGGGGATGTGAACCTACCAGGAAAGAAAACAAACATCTGGTCGGTGGGGTCATCGTTGTGTGCCACCAGCACAGTGAGGTCTGTGCGTCTCGGTCGACCCTCGCTGGGCTTGTCTCCAAACTGACTCTTGAACTCGTCCAGTGTTTGGTCCAACTCGTCCTGTGTCACCAGGTAGCCTCTATCATGACACAGCTGAGGACACGGAGGTGATTAGACAAAGTCAGTGAGTGTACGAGACAAACGACAATAATGTTATGGAAGTAAACTACAGCGGGCTGGAGCTATCAACGGTCATTCTTGGAGTATACTAATTTACACTGATAACCCGAAACGTCGCTATATTGACAAAACAATATGTCCAACGGTACCGAGCAGAAACCGTCGTTTTAGCTTAACTTCATGTTAAGCTAGCAAGCTAAAAAAAATAACATTCACGCGTATCGTTCACCTGCATGATGGTTTTACGAATTTTCCACAGTCTGTATGTTTCTTCTTCATCGTCCATGTCGCCCGGGACGTTTCACCTAAGTCAAGCTTAATATAAATGTAAATATGGTTAAATGTGTTGATGTGATCCGTGGGGGGCGATGCGACGCACGTTTCCCGTAACGGCGCGGCCTGATGACGTGATCAACAAGCAGCAGGGGTGTGGGTGGAGTTTGAAAATAGCAAATAATACAATAATGTATTAGGGACTATAAATAATCGTTATAATGAGACCTAAATGAATAAGAATAGCATATAAGCATAATAATAATACGGTGGTTGTCCTCTGTGCACTCAGCTCTGTTTCATAACAAACAAACAGGGCGGAGTCTGCGGCTGCAGTGTGTGTGTGCGTGTTTGTGGCCCCTTCTTTGACAAACATGAGGCCCCTGGGTCTCTGTGTGATATTTGCAGCCGTGTCTGCCAGTGGGCTTCTCCTTGCCATGGTATTGTCCTTTGTCTTATCCACAACGGTAACGTAATTTTAACAATGACTAATGCGCATAATGGTGACGTTGGTGTTCGAGTGAGACATGCTAACATCCGCCGATGCAACATCCGCTGTTTTTATTTTAAGCATATATCGTATTCATTATAATAACTCACTTTCGATAGTTGAAGTTAATCAATTTAGTGTATTTTACTGTTTCTCCTCGCGGCTTTGAGGTACACTCGTGTGTCCGTTTTTGTAGAAATATAATTTCGTAAACACAGGAAGTGCACTTCAGTTTGTTATTACCTCACCAGTTGCGTTGGACGGTGTAAAAAAACTTGAGTGCAAAGGTACACGAACGTGTAGTAAGTAATAGGTGAGGGTGTCCCTCCCTCATGGTGCTGCTGGTATCAGATTATCAGATTATTCATCTGAGAAACAAAGGACACAATGTCTTTCTGAAATGTAGTGAAATAGAATTGAACAGACCTAACAGAAAGTACTGAGATGAATAGACATATGTCAGAATTATTCTTATAAACAGTTCTGGAGTAACTGTAATTAATCAGTTTCAACCATTGAAAACTACCAAATATGCTTTTATTCCATGGATTCAAAGGGATGCTGAGTCATTTTTAGTTTCAGTGAATCTATTGTATCTTCAAGCTGTATTTAAATATTCAATTAAATATAAAGTGTAATATGCTTGTTTTATTGGTACTTGGTCCTGAAACCAGTTATTATTGATGCATCTGTGACGTCCGTGCAGATTTGCCAGTAAATAGTAACATACTCTTTTTACAATTCAGTTCAACGTGATACAAAGTCACAGAGTTGCGTAATATGTTGTGTGGCCTGGCAGCTCTACTATTATTACCATTTTTTTTACCAATTCACTGATGTAACCTTTTGTTTTTCATTGTTATAAAATCCATTATATAACAGCTTTATGGATTTTCTCAGACTGCTGTTCTTTGCCCTGGTCACATGGAGTTAAACCTCTTTGGCCCAATTTTCTGTTTGCTTGATAATGTTGTGAACTGTGGACTACACGTACACTCCTGATGTGAATTTAAGCAGCAGAAAGGGATCTATTGGAGCAAATCAATTCTGTTGATGATTACCGGCTCCCCTATATAGGAGCACACTGCATGTGCTCTCAGTTGTTGGGACTGTACTTCATAGGGTGTAGCTGGAAACATTTGACCACCGTCTGCCTTCAGAGGTCTTTACTGAAGCGCAGTCATGCGTCTGATAGGGTCCACTGTCTTTCTCTCTGTCCTGCTGCAGGCTATGGTAAGAAGATTTTTTTTTATTCATCAGTAGCCCACTGTGTTCTTTTTTTTTGTTATTTTTTCTATTTTCCTCTATTGTACATGTAATGTTTTATGTAATGTATACATTTATTCTTGTACTGATTTGGAGTGAGTAGAAATTCACACCTATACATTTAAAAAAAAACCTTTTCAGAGAAAATAATTTAATTTCATGATAATTGTTTCTCCATCAGATTAGACACACAGTATACCTTGTTTGTTACTCATGCAGCAGGACAGAGGTGTGAATGTTTGTACATTGATTCTTACTTACAAGTCCTGAATGTGCACTTTGGAACTAAGTTCCCATGACTCAACTCTTCATGTTCTCCCTTTGTCTTTCTCACAGTCTGCCCCGACAGAGGACTGGCAGAAGGCCACGTCTATTTATGACTTTTCAGCAACAGATATTGATGGCAATGTGATTTCCCTGGAGAAATACAGGTACATTTGACTGAAATAAATTATCTCACGAAATTGCAGCATTTCATTACAGGTCCACACTCACACACCCATGATCTGTAACCGCTTATCATTATCTGGATTCTTATTGAGTCGCAAGGTTTGCTGTAGCCAATCCCAGCTCCCAAGGGGCTAGGGCAGGGTACACCCTTTACAAGTTGTATATCTGTCACATTAGTGTGTTGCAAAAACATTGTGGATGTGTCTATTTTTTCCGCCCAGGGGGAATGTTGTCATCATCACCAATGTTGCCTCTAAATGAGGCAAAACCCCAGTAAACTACTCTCAATTTACGGAGATGCACGCCAAGTATGTTGAGAGAGGTTTACGCATCCTTGCCTTCCCTTCTAACCAGTTTGGGAATCAGGTACATAAACACATGAGTGTATGTTTGGAACAGCATGATGGGACAGGCCTGAGATTACAATCTGAAAATGTCACTATGTGTGAGCATAGTTGAATTGTGATTAAAAAAAAATCCAATGAAGAAGTTAAGCAGAAGTTTATTCACAAACTGTTTTTAAGAAGTTCATAAAAAACTGTAGATTCAAGGTTTGACCTTTTTTATTATTATTTTTATTTTAGGAGCCCGGCAATGAAACCCAGATCAAGCAGTTTGCCCAAAATTACAACGCTCGGTTTGACATGTTCAGTAAGATCAATGTGAACGGGGACAGTGCTCACCCTCTATGGAAGTGGCTGAAGGATCAGCCCAATGGCAGAGGCTTCTTGGGGAAGTAAGTGACAAAGGCATGATTCACTCAACACTGGGTTTGCTATTCCGATAAATGAATTGATAAATTAAAGTGTTCATCATTAACACATGGTTTTATTTTCATTTCTGCAGTAGTATCAAGTGGAACTTCACTAAGGTAAATATTTATTATCATTATTTATAATTGTATCTGTCCATATACATCTATATGCTAAGATATTACAAGGGGCTGGTATTAAACAAGGACTTTTCTATACTTTACTGATCAAATGTTTACTTTATCACACCATATTTTGTGTATAGAATCTTTTCTTGGAGTTTCTGAAATGATCATATTGTAAACAATATCAGTAAGCTGTGATAGTGAAATAAGGGTTTTCCTGTTTTCTTCCTCTAGTTTTTGATCAATAGAGAGGGGCAGGTGGTGAAGAGATACGGACCCCTGGATGATCCACAAGTGTGTATAAACATCTTTTCGTAACTAAAAATACCATTGTTTTTAAAACTCGACTGTAGTTCACCTTGTTTATCTTTAATTTAAGCTTTCCTAAGTGGTTGTGTAATAGTTTGCTTCCAGATGACTGCTTAAACAGAGGAGCTTTACGGTTGTTTTTCTCAACTGACCAGATACAGTAGAATGATGTGTGTGTATGCAAAAGGTTTTGTGAATTTGCTGAAATGGAAATGTTGTCCTCATTCGCGAGTAACTTTTGAACCTGTCTGAAAGGAGGGGACTGATCCTTTTTATCATGTTCGTACAGTTGTCCTGAACTGACAGTTCACTTTCTGCTCCCCTATTTTACAGTGACCGAGTTTAGCAGGTCAATGTTTGCCTCCTCACCACTAGATGTCAATAAATCCTACACACTGAACCTTTAATAATGGATTTGACCTTTGCTATTATAGTTGTAACTGCACACACTGGTGCAAAAACTGTGTTGATATTAACTGCAGCACGTTATATTCATGCACTTTTATTTGGAGACATGATAGAAGCTTATTTCTACTCTTGCTTTCATTCCAGGTGGTGGAAAGGGATCTTCCCCGATACCTTTAAACCCCTAAGTGACAATGAATTCCTCAGTCACCGATACTCCATGCATTTGTCTCTCCATTCTCCTCATCCCTCTGTTCTCTGCCTCTCCGAGCATCAGTGGATATAGTTTGGATCTAACCCAGATAAGTGACGGCCTGCCCACAAACCCGCATGTCGGACAGGGCGGACCTGATGAAAGTGGCGTGCAAACCTCCTGGGAGAATTTCCAAGCTCGTATTCGTTTGTTTCTCTGGAAAGAATGATAAAAAGGATCCCTAAATGTAATCATTTATATTTGTAGTGGAGTAATGCCTAACATTGTTATCCTAATAAACTGTTGTCTTAATGTTTTAAGATTTTGTTCCAGGTATTTCTTGTCTGGGGTGTTTGTAGTTTAATGCAGGTGAATATACATTTATATTCAAGGATAGATAAGCTATATAAGCAAATTTAATAACCATGGTTGTTGGACATGTTGGTTTTTAACCATTGTCAGCATACAATCCAATATTAAAAGTATTCGCTCTTTAATCAATGGAAAACGAAGCAATTCCAAGGAAAGTATCCATTATGGTCAATTATGCTATTGTATAATACTGCATGTTAAGTCTGCGGTCACCTCGGCCCCCTGCAGGGGGCGCCACAACGTATAGCGGCACAAAAGCAGGCGGCGGTGGCGCGCTAGCGGCAGATTGAGCGAAGCGGGGCGGTGGAGCGGTCTGTGTGTGGGGAAAACACCGCACAGATGAAGGCACCGTCCCGGAGTACCAGCACTCATCCCTCCGTTTGATCATCGTTAAACGTCCGCTGTCTCGCCTCCTCCCCCCCCCGCTGGTTGGCACCGTTGCTGCGGATCTTTTTTTCACGCGGAGGGGCTCGTGTGTTTTTTTTCCTCCGGGAGGCTGAATGGAAGCAGCAGCCGAGGGAGCGGTCGGGCTGACGGAGGCCAGGGACGCGAGCTCGCTGTCCGCGTCCGCAGCATCCGACGATGGGGACACGGTGGTCGGGGTCAGCTATGGGATGGACGCCGCAGACATGGGTAGGACGACTCCCGTTAGTCAAACACCGAATGTGGTTTTCCACATCCTCACATCCATTGACAGTGTGTTGCTGCCGAAAGTCCCGACTCATCTCCGCTAGCAAAAAAAAAAAAAAAAGGTTAGCTAGGCTACTAGCTAACTTAGCTGGAGGAAGGAGCCAGCAGGTGAAGTTACATGAAATATTATGAAGGTACATATTCTGTTTGTTCTTTGACATTTGACATTTGTGTAGACACTGTTCTGAGCTGTGTGTAACGCACAAACTGAGGGTTGGAGGTGAAGAGGCAAACTAAAATGCTGTTATGAACCATGGTTAATCCGTAAATATTCCCATTGACCTGGTCTGACATGCAGGACGATCCAGAGGTGTTGCTTGGATTCATCACGTCCCTTTAAGTAACCGAATGCAGAATGATCACCGTCTGTGATCCGGTCCTTTTTGCAGGAGGTGGGAAAAAATAAAAGCCTTATTTATAGTTTGATGTGTTGGAACCATCCTGGTAGTTATCGGAGTTAGGAAGTCCAAAATGTGTCAGACTGAGACACCTGCCACCAAAGACTCCTAGTCTTGTTTGAGGTCTCAAGATAGATAGTAGTAGTGATGATGATGATGATGATGATGATGATTCTCCTAGTCAGGGCTAGTTTTAACTTAAAGAAGCTGCTGAAACAAATCCATACCTTTATTGGTGCACTGCTTGCGTTGTGTCAAACTTCAGCTGTGATCCAATGCACAAAAATGATTACTTGGACGGCCCTTGTATGTTGTTTCATCACACGCCTAGAGACAAACCATGTAATGTTCCATGTTGCTGCATGTTTTCAGCTGTAATGATGCTCAAAAATAACCTATTTCCTTGCTTTAAATACATCTCTGCAAACACTGCATAATGGCTTTCCCTTTTACGTAAAAAAAATGAAAATTGTGGCAATGTCATGCAACAGCTATGTATGTGTTACATTTACCCTGATTATGACTTGACAGGCAAATAGCCAGACGGGACCAGTGCGAGTTTACTTATTTGTACACTATTCAAAGTTTTATTCTTTTAGAATCAATATTTCGATATCAGCGTATATATCATAGTTATTTATAAATGTGTGTATGCATGTGTTTTTTTTTTCTAGCTCTCTGTTGGGCCTCACGGGTCAGATAAGAGTTCAGTACCACTAGACAGAACAGGCTTGTGGATCAGAGGTCCGTCTGCTGAGGGTTGCTCATGTTTAGCTCTTTCAGAGGATGAGAAGGATAGTGTGATGCCATTGGCTGCAGATGCTTTTTTTTTCTTCTGGCATGCTAGATAGCACGTGACTCATGCACCTAGGGTAATTTGACATGTGCGTGCCTGCTCAGTCATTGCACCTTCACATGCAACCGGGTAAAACACAGGGTTTTCTGGAGAGAGGGGCTGAGAAGGATTTCAGTGTTTTTTTCCTTTTGACTTTTATGGTGTTGTTTGACTGTGGTTGACAGTCAGCGTTGGAGAAGCAGACCAGAAACAGGGTGGACAGGGGTTTAATCACACGCAAGAATAGCCTGTGGTTGACATTAAACTGCAGACATGGTGGTTATGCGGTGTGCTCTCCTTTTGTCAGAACATCAATACCGTGCTGTATTCGGGGTGATGTTTTACAGATATTTACATCTTTTCCGGGGAATTTTTATGTCCAAAAACGGTCTGCATTATAATCAGTATTCCTCTTCTTAAGTAAATATATAAGCCAATGCTGTAAATATTTGTGATTTCACTCATTATGCGTATCATCATGCATATACCGGGATAAATATCATATTTTCGTAATTCAGACACATCAGCGTCCAAGGAGTGATAATGTCAGACTGCTTTGTATTGATTTATTGATGTGCCTATTTCAAGCTTTTTGCTTGTCCATGAATTTTTATTTATTGGAAATATTGGGGGTTTCCTGCGATACAAAGCTTTTATAGGTCAAGCTACTTTGTCTGGTAAGCCTGACATCAGGGCCCCTCCCCACCGTCAGGCTTACCAGAGGTAGGTGTGGATCACGACATGACTCCCGTGCAACATCTGTCAGTGAAGAGTCTTAAAGAGATGGTCCTTTAAAGGCTATTTATCTGAACCCAGGGATTGTGTTCATTTCTATGATTGTGTAATGAATATTTGGCACATTGGCAGTGGTTAATGGGAACGCATGGTAATGTAATGCTGCAGAGGTTCAGCTTGATGCTGATTGGCTCGTGGACATGGGAGATGTCCACGTAATGCGTCAGAGTGCTTGAATCAGAGGGTGGTGTCACACGTCACATCCTGCATAATTACACACTCTGAATGTGTGGATACAGTGTTATGTGGGTGTCACAGCTGGCTGTTAAATAGCCGTCTGAGTATTTATTCCCATTCAGAGCCTTCAGTCACCCTCAAATCGCATTAATCTCACTTATCTCCTCCCCACACTTGCACTCGACTCCTCTCACCTTCAACCTCTGTTTTTTTGTTGCCCTCCTTTTGTTTCCTCCCCCATCCTTACTCTCCCCTACTCTCGCTCCCTGATGGATGCACCTCACCTACCTCCTCCTCCTCCTCCTCCTCTGAGTGATTCCCCAGGTTCAGCCACTCATTTGTCACCGTACAGTATCACCTCTCCTCTGGTTCCTCTGTTATTCTGGTGCTGTAGGCATGGCTCGTCAGGATTGATGACGGAACCACAAAGGGTGGGTGACTCCTTTGGAATTTAACATCCATCTGTTTCCTCAGTATTATATCTTCTGCAAGGTCTCTTCCTTCCCTCTTGGCCAGATTATTCGATGTCATATTTTGTAACATACACAATGACGCAGTTCAATTGCATATTTTCTCAACAGAAAGTGGAGGTTGCGTGTCACACTGGCTGATTCAAACACCACTCAGCAGGAGGGTCGTACTTGCCCGTCCTTGTGCTTGGCCTTTTTTTTTTTTTTTTGTGATAGCCACTCAGAAGATCAGTGAGGGGGAGAAAATAAACAGAGATGGAGACACGGAGGAGAGACACATAAAGTTGAAAAGGATGAAGTCTCCTCTGTTGCGGTGAAATTGCAGTTGTAAAAGACTACATGCCGTTCAAGGAGTCCCTGGCTCCGTGTTCTATTTGCACGCCTGTGGTGTCATCCTGCCCAGGGATACCTCAGACGGGGAATAAGGCAAGGACCTGCTGTTTTCAATTAAGAGACTGTAACTGTGCCCTCTGTGCGGAGCCATTATTATTTCATAACAAGAGCCCGCGCAACCCACCCAGAATTTGTGGGGCTTATTTTTCCACTGAAGAAAGTGCTTCAGTCATTAAATCCTATTTTGGTACAGAGGAAATTAGAAGCAAGGTTAGGTAGTGGCTTTGTGTTCTGTGAAGCTGCTGACATGTGCTCAGCAGTGAACGCACACATTCAATGACACGTAATTCAATTTCTTCTTAATAACATAAATATGGTGAACACAGTCTGAATCAACAGTTCACTGTAAATGTTCCTCTACTTTCAGAGTTTAGCCCTGGACACCTTTACGGTTTTTATATTATTGCTCCCAGATTTATAACATGTCATTCTCCAAAATCCCATCTGTGTGTGGGACCATTTGTTTTCCTCCATGTTTTCACATCCTGTGGCGGCCCAGTAAAGAGGACTCATTTTCGAAACAGTTTAGAGCCCGATCAGCAGCTGTGGGCTGTTTTATATTGTCTATTCAACAAAAGGCCAAGGCTGCCGTCTGTCTGTTTTGTCTGTTGGTAATGATCTGGGCCTTTGTTGGACGTGGGATGGATGGAACCGCAGGAAGTGCAGCTCACTTGGTAAATGTGTCGGTAGGATGGAAAAGGATGGCGTACACCTTGCTGAGTAACTAACCAAATGCCTGAGGCTGCAACACAACAGCGGCGGTGGATCATCTTTATACGGGGTATTCACATAGATGGCAGCCAGCAGAGGTGGTCTGTGTGTCACGGCATTTACAAGATTAGTGCGTCCAAGGACCACATGGGGATAAATGTGGAGTCACAGAGCCTTTGGATAAAACAGCTGGCATCTTGGAGAGTAATATTAAAATCATTTTCTCAACAGCTTCTTGACAGCTTGATAATGGAACACAGAATTGTGTGAGACATATGTAGGAGGATGTTTTTTTTTGTTTTTTTTGATTGATGGGTGGCAGCACTGTGGCACTTTTAAACACGCAGGTGTTTGTGTAGATTTGACAGTGCAGGCTTTATATTAATGGGAGCAGCTGTGACCTGCACACTTGTTCCAGCTGTAGTTAGAGTAGATTACCCACTGAGTCTCCAGAAGATGCTGTCCTCAGCAATAACACAACAGCTCACAGGAGTCCCACCACCCCGTTCATATGTATTAATAACTCGATTGTCCAAAAACACCCTGTCCACACTCCTGCAGAACAAGAGAAACGGGGGGATCAGCTAGGATCACGAAGCTCATGGCAGATCGGTAACAAAAAACATATTGAATATTGCATAACTCGTATTTGAGTGTGTGTGTGTCGTTATGCTGGGGCGACTGAGCTCTTTTTAGCTTTGCCCAGGGATCAGGGTTCTTCATCTCAACAGCGCCTCTCCAGAGGGGATATAGATCCAAAACACTCTTGACATATCAGTCTCAAGGTCATTTTACAAAACGGTAAAATGTCAATTTAAACCATGAAAACAAGAATATTACTCTTCGTGGTGTGTTTTTGTGCTGGCACAGTCTACATGTTGAGTCACAGCACTGGAGGGCACGACATTCCAATAAACACACAGGAAGATGTCTACATTCTCGATAGGGAGGAGTTGCATTGAGTCTTGGAGACGTTTGCATGCGTAAGTGTGTGAAAACAAGCTATCACTATGGGTACTGAATGTTTCGACCCCTCATCGGTAAAGACAACATCTCCTTACTTTGAGTTTCCACTGCAAAGTCTGCCGAGCCTTCAGGAAAATTCTGGTGGGAAAAATTGCACCTTCATACCATCAGTTTTATCAGTTCCGTCCACAGTGTGAAATAAACATGAAACCGTTGCCGGTTAATCTGAACTTCTCAAGGTCAATTTTAATGTTAAATAAATAGGCCGAGACAGTCGTGCGTGTGGTACAGACATACTGTCACTGATACATTGCTGCATTATGCATTTTTATCAGATGATTTCTTTTTTGAGATTTCATAAGAAACTTGGAAAATCAACAACAAAACAGGATTCCTGAATTATGTCAGTGGGTATCTCTGAGACCTAGAGAATAAATATTATTTTCCATTTGCCCTCATCCTGAGTTTCAACAGGCAGCCAGCAAAGTAGGAAATCAGACGACCTTTTGACTTCCACCTGTCCTTCCATCAGGGCCATTTTATCCTGATAATCCAGACAGACAGTCTTGAGGATAGTGGGATTGGGATTAGGGATAAAGTAACAAGTGGCCGTGACTTGTCTGGCTCAACATTTGTGCTGCTGTCTGCCTGCGAGTCTTTTACAAAACCTCCTTCATTTTTGTTGTATATTATTACATTAGTAATGTTTTAGTGGCTGTTAAAAGTCAAATGTTTTTACCCTGCTTGTATTTTATCTCTGGAAATGTGTTTTAGGGCTTGAGGATGTCTAACAATGCTGGTTTAAATCATGTGTGAACTTAACCACACGTTTTGGAGTCTATTGTAGTATACAAGTGGCTGACATTGCGGATGACTTTGCCTGTGGCTCCCTGTCTTTGTGTTTACACGCAGGAGCAGAGAGAATACGCTGTGGGGATATTATTCTGCCGGAGTGGCGATTTTTTTTACGAGGAACATTTAAGCCTCTTTAATAGCTTAGCATTAGGAAGTTGATGACTTCTTAATAATAATTGTCTCCATCAGTAACTCCACACCGATGGTCAGCAGAGAGAAAATGTTGATATTCTAAGGTGCACACACCGATACAACAGTGACACCTACACACCAGCAGAAAGATATGCCGAGTGTGTTTATTTCTTAGTTTGCACTAGGATTTCATAATATCTTGTAATGTGTTTGTGCATAGCAACATCATGTCCTAGTTATAGAAACACAGGGAGGCCTGTTTGCTGGTCGTTGGGTTGGGCTGGCTTTTTCTGAGAGAAACCAGGATACTGTGACACGTAGCCACAGATTCTTGTTTATGATCACTGCCCGCCATCTGTGCAGGTCAGGTGTATCTTTGACACACATCAGATTATAGTTTGTCAGAAAATGCTAATAATTCTGATTCTCAATTTACTGCATCACATTTTAGAAAATGTTGCTTCCTTTAAGGAGTTGTGTACGAAGAGATAAGGGAGGGTATCAATGATGTGGTTTCCACAGATGTGGAAGACTGCTGTACATCCACACACAAAGTAACGCATTATCAGCTTCTTTTATTGCCTCCACTTTTACACGTCGACATCCTTTGTGTTCACGATGACCTAATTATGTCATGTTTATCCAGTCTCACTTTCTATACGTGTGAGTGTGTGTGTGTCAGTGTGTGTCTATGTCTTGCTGTGTTGCCGAGGCCAAGAATAGAGAGGGAAGCCAGTAGTCAATCAAGTCAAGGGTCTCAGTAGTTGTTATCATGTCCCGGGGACACATCTAAAACAACGTCAACGAATGCGAACACATGCGTCCCCCGACCATCTCTGGATGCGGTTTCATTGATCAGGTCTGCATTCAGGAAAAGTTTAGGTGTGTTCACATCTCTGCTCTCTACCCAGGACGGGTGTTCCTACCAGGTCTGAACGGGGCTCTTTCTTTTTAAAAGGCTGCACATTTTGACACAAGACTCAAACACTTCTTTGTTGAAGCATGAAAAATGAACACCCAATCAATAACTGGAGCGCCATCACTTAGCCTCTGCCAGGATAACAAACGACCATTTCAGAGACTGCCTCTTACTTAACTCATCCTCGGGGAGTCCCTGTATCGAACACATCGGGGTCAGACACCACTGTCAGTAACGCACATCAATTCTGCCTACAGTATACAATGTTAACAATCTTCATATTTTTGTGTTTGGGGTGGAGGGGTTGTGTATTCAGCATGCTCTTATAGGTTCGCTTTAAAGCACAGGTGATATCAATTGTGATGAACTGATTGCATACATACTGTATTTTTGATACATGGTGCGTCGACGTCCTGTGACCTTGCTTTGCCTCCCACAGGAGAGTAATGCACCGCTCCCCTAATGACTGTTCGAATGGTCCATTAAACCAACACGCAGCAATACGATTAGCCAGAGGTTGTTTATTTGGATTGGTGTATTCTTCTGTATCATCCCCTGAAGGATTCGACACACACACACCCAGCTGCTGCAGCATGATGGAGTTACTGGGTTTCCTGTGAGAGATAAATGGAGGAAGGTTATCACTCATAACTCACATAAGACGACTGTGATATACACATATTTTTGAATATTGTTTTTTTTTTTTACATTGTTTTATCATGAAGTATAACAGAAAATACCTTTGCTTATTAGATAATAAGTAATGAAATGTGCTGACTGGTCTTAACGTTAAGTACCTCGTGATACTTCCCGTATTTCTGTCCCATCATGCCCCTATAAAAACCTCTTTCCATTGACTTTTCAGTCAGGCATATACATTAATAAAATGGTTTGAAATTTAGATGTAGTTTCTGGCTCTTGCTGGAGCTCTCACGCATCCCCCCCCTTTCCCAGAGCCATCTCTGTCCCAATATAAGTTAATTTATTCATAGTAATGGTGTTCTTGTCTGGGATTACTTTGTACATCAGTGCGCATGGTGTCAAATTATTGCATAAAGTGAATTATCCAAGTGATATTATGCTTTGGATGGATTCAGAATGGTTCAGAGAAATAGGTTCCACACAGTCAGTCTGCGGATTACTGCACAGCCGGAGCTGTCTTCTGATCAATGGCAATGGCTGATATATGCTGTGATTTTGGGCTGCCCCCCATGACAAATAGCCAAGATAAAAGAGATGTGGTCGTGGCTCGAGAACATAGAGGACGTTCCAAGAAGGTCGTTGTCACTTTTGCTCGAGATAGATTGATAGATAGGGGCCAAATTCTGACTGTGTCAGACATTTAGAATGACCATCTCATCTCATCTCAGTGTAATAGACCAGTGATTCTTGCTTGGCTTCGCTGCTTTTTAATACAGCGTATCAGATAGGTGATGCATGCTTTTTTTGTCTTCCGTTATAGCCTACATTTCAGTAAGTATTTATGATTCTATAGTCTTCATACATCATACCTGATGGAGCAAGTGGCTTTGACACCGACACACACGCACACACAATCATAGTGCTTTAAACTTGTTGTGTCAGCTAGCACTTACACACTCAAACCCCCACCCACCTACCTTTGCTCGTAAACACACTCGGAGCGCAGTCTTAACAGGCGTAAACATGTATAAAGGAAGAGCTGCATCCGCGGTAAGAAACATGTCATACATACTATTTCTCTCAAAAACCCACAAATACATGCTCAAACACGGAATACGAATTTTGAAATGACAGAAGAGACGTCAAAAAGCTGCACGTAGTCGGCCAATCACATGCATTCTCACCCTTGAACCTACAAACAAAAGCAACTAGAAAAGCGTTCCTCAGCCTCTTTAATTATCTGAATTGCATTGGAAACATTCCTTCATCGCTCCGTTTTTATCCATTTTATTCCAGCTCACAGGGTTGCTGGGATTGCACTGGCACGCTTTGGTTTGCTCATTCCAGTGTGAATGTGTTTGTGTGTGTGTGTGTGTGTGTGTGTGTGTGTGTGTGTGTGTTAGATAGAGCGAGAGAGACAGAGCAGGAGGAGGGGCGGCAACCAGGCTTTTCTGTGGCTCGGTCACATGGGCATCCACGGGATGCAGTCAGAGACGGAGACTAGAGAGGCTGGCTATCGGTTCGGCTGCTGACGAGCTGAGAAGATGCTTTTCCACTCCCGAAAAAGAAAAAAAAAAAAAAAAAAAGATTCAGCTTATTCCTTTCATAGAAACAATTTGTAGAATTACTTAGAGTCGGCCTCATTCGGCTGAGTCGCAAAGTTAAGGGACTATTTCAAGTAAAATTCTTCTAATGACATTTAAATTCACCTCATCACTGATTGCTCACGCCTTGATTTATTCCCAGCAGTCAGACTGTGTCATTGCTGTTGTAAACATATCCACAGTTTGTTCATCACTTCAAACCATCTGTGCAGCTACGGGTGATATTGGTTACGACCATAACTGAGAACCATTCATCAGCCTCAGTGTGAAGCTGTCTGGCATTCGCTCGTTCTTTCTCTTTCCTCTCATTCATCTGCTCATTTTGCTTTGGAGAGAAATGTAGCAGATATTGATTGAGTTGCACCGTGGCTAAAAGGGCTGAATGTACCCTGTTTACACTTCACAGTAATTAGCCGCTGAATATGGGTATTTGTGAGAAATGTCCACTTCCTATTGGCTGGCCACCTCTCTGCCGATTTAACTGATGATCAACATGCTATCATTGACAGTGCTAAGAAGCAGGTGTATCGTTTGTCACATTTCATAGAGATGAACCAAATAGGGAGAAACCAAAACCCGTTGTTTTGCAGTCAGTTGGCAATAAACCAAAGAGCGGGCGGGACAAAGTACAAAAAACACACGGCTGGAGGCAGTGGAGGAAATGAAATGGTTTACCAACTAGATTTATTGGCAATCCATTCAGTAGTGTCAAAGGCACAAAAAAAAAGAAAATCAACCTGCTGCTACATGAAAAGTCTGGGAAGCACTAATGCCATTAAATCTTTGCTCAGGAGTGTGCATGTGAAATGACATGGCAATCCAACAAATTAACAATCAAATATTTTATTGTGGACCTGGATGATGGACCGATAGAGTGACATGTTTATTCCCCTTGAACAGAGCTGCACACAATCAACGTGTGCTTGTTTAAATGGGACTCTTTGCCTGTGTAGCTGCTGTTACTGTTTCCCCGCATGTCCTCCTGCAGACAGGCACCTAGTTGTATTTGACACTGTTATTATTAAATAATATTGGATGTCTATGTCCTCGTCTGGGATTCACTGTTGTCACAGGGAGAACTAATGATGCCGAGTTACGGAGGCACTCTGTCTCACTTGTCGTGTCTCTCTCTCTCTCTCTCTTTCTGCCTCAGATGCTGCGGCTAAGAAAGCCTTCATCACAGAGGTAAGCTGCCATCTGTTCCTGTGATAATCTGCTCGGACATTGTTCTCTCCTCAGATCTTTCCTGCGCGCCCATATCTGCAAGTTATTTTGTTTTTCGTTTGCCAAACACTGATGAAACCCACCGCTACACATCTAAGGTCCGAAGATCTAAGGATGTTCGGTCAAACAAATAATAACTTTGTGTAAAATTATATTAACCTTACTAATTGGGCAAATCCCATCCACCTGGAACTCCAGCTACTGTTCTTAACATTGAAGCAGGCATTTAAAGTTATGCGAGTTTTTAGTATTTTGGCCTGCTAGGAACATTTTATTTGAATTATATGCCAGTGTAATGAACAGAACAGCTTCAACTAGAACAGCAAACATCATTAACCCCTGAAATTGCTCATGTACATTGATACTGTGTTTCTGCCCAGTCTTTTACAGTTTTAGAAAACATTTCTCTCTCTCTGTGATATTAGATGCCCTCATCCTCGGGCCTGCCTGGTCAGGGAAAGAAGATTGGTCACAGAGGGGTGGATGCATCTGGAGAAACGACTTACAAGAAGGTAATACTCATTGCTCTGTGTTTTGAACGAGGTGCGTAAAGGTTCAGCAGCTGAGAAATCCTGAGTTTTTAATAGCAATTCACACAAACATTTTGTGTGAAATGACTGAATATTGGATTTCTCACTCACCTCTTCTCCCTCTTTCTTCCTCACCTCACCCCACCTCTGCAGACCACATCCTCAGCCTTGAAAGGAGCCATCCAGCTGGGCATCGGTTACACGGTGGGTAACCTGAGCTCCAAGCCAGAGAGAGATGTGCTGATGCAGGACTTCTATGTGGTGGAGAGCATCTTTTTTCCCAGGTCTGAACTGCGCACACACACACACACAACAGTATATGTTGTTGGAGTAAAACTTTGATGTGGTATGGTTGTTTTTCTCAACAAACGATTTGATTTTCACCAGAGAGAAACAGAAATGTGACGAGTGTGTTTGCCTGCTCTGTTCTCTAGTGAAGGCAGCAACCTCACGCCAGCCCACCATTTCCCAGACTTCCGCTTCAAAACATACGCTCCCGTGGCCTTTCGCTATTTCAGAGAACTGTTTGGCATCCGGCCAGATGACTACCTGGTAAGACCAAGGCTTCATTCATCCATACCATCCATCCTTCCTCTCTAAATAACTCTTAACCTTCAAGGGTCAAAGGGGGGGTGTAGATCAATCAACTTTCATCCAAAAGTCTCTACCAAATCTGAAAACTGAACTAATAACTAATAACTGTGAAATACAAGGTGGGACAGTAGGATTTAAGAATATGTAGCATGTACTTTTCCAAAACCAGTACATCTCCGTGTCTGTCTCCTCCGTGTGACCGTGCAGTACTCCCTGTGTAACGAGCCGCTGATTGAGCTGTCCAACCCCGGAGCAAGTGGTTCAGTCTTCTACCTTACAAGGGACGACGAGTTCATCATCAAGACTGTGATGCACAAGGAGGCTGAGTTCTTACAGAAACTGCTGCCTGGATACTACATGGTAAGAAAAGAGAGCAGGCGTGTGTGTGCGTGTGTGTGCCTGCGTGTGTGCGCGTGTGTGTGTGCGCATTTAGAGGTAATGTGATCTGAGTTGGAATGTAAACAAGGTGCTCTTTGGCATCATATCTAAAGGAAACCTGCAGAGCGTGTCTCAGTCAAGGCTACGTCAAATTAAGATGAAAACAAAATGTCAAATCCAAACAGCTGCCTCTGCATTTCAGTAGTGTATTAGACTTTCTTTATACTAAGTTTCTGGTTCAGTAATTTCCCCCTTTAGGTAGGCTTCACACATACATTGTGATGCATGGTGAATATCTGATGCTCATGTGTGATCATATGAAATCTAAAGCCTGATTAGATACTCTCCAGTCTTCCAGGCCCATGCGCATATTGGGAACACAGATGCAGCGCTCAGGCATTCATTTACATGGCAACTACTGCTTATGTTTTTTTTTTGTTTATGTTTGTTTTTTTTGTTTTTTTTAGATCTTCTGTTTATGTAAGAATGTGGAAATCTGTCCCCCGAGCACGAAATCCTTTTCATATAAAGCAGACATAACAGCGCCATGGTCTGACTGAAACCTCGGGGCCAGTACGGTTTCATAAGAGACTGGCCGGTGTATTTTAGTAACCGGATGTATTGTACTTAAACCCTACAGAGCATGACTTGCAATAACCCCCCCTCTTCCCCCCACATCCAGCCCATCCAACCCCTTTCTTTTACAGTCTGTAGGCACATTCGGAATGAAGTCAACCAGCAACAGCTCCATGTATGTCCATGGAGCCAATCCGGCCTCTTAGGTTCACGGCCCACCCCCTTGTGTTTATTCGTGTGCCATCAGCTGTGGCCAAAGACCGCGGCAGGAATTAATTTGCTCAGTTGGGGACGTTTAGGGCTCAGCGCATTTTAGCGCCGCGACCTTTTCCACCGTTCCGCTTGTTCTCCGACACATTGTCGCAGGTGTTATTATTCCGTGAAAGAGCCGTGATGAAAGCGGGGAGATTCGGCCTCACGCAGGACGACTGTGGCCTTCGGGGTCAGAGCAGGTGCACAAAAGGAATAATGACACGCCAAAAATGCAGTGTGGACTTACATTACAATGCAGTCACAGAAACAACAACGTAGAGGTGTGTGACGCGACATAGACAAAATAAACGAAAAACAAGAAACTTGCAGATAGCAGGCAACATGGTGTCATGTCTCCCGCAGCTGACAAGCGGAGGGTGGTGGGCAGGGGGAGTCTTGCTGTGGGCAGCATACAGATCTCTGTGATGTAACCGACTATCCCCCCCGCTGTTTGTTCACCCCTTCCATTGCACCTCCTCCTTCCGTCCTCTCTCCCTCTTTTAACCTCTTATCACTCTCCCCTGCTGCTGGGACACTCTTGGTGTAATTTATTTGTCTTTATCTCTCCCTCCAACCCCCCCGTGTTATAATCCACTCTCTGCCCTGCTTCCCTTTCATGCTCATGTCTGTTCTCCAGCCCTTCCTCCCCTCACGTGTCTGTGTTGCTGGCTCGTCACGGCTCTGCCCTCTGAACATTGACAGACGCTCCGTGTATGGCTGACGGCAGAGGATGCTCTTTCTCTTTCTCGCTCTCTCTCCATCGTTGTGCTGCTGCCGCTACCAGTTTCTCTCAGATGAAGGTCATCCACAGCCGCTGCACGTTTCCGACACACTTCCTGTTTTACCCTTCATCTGTCCTCTGTCTGGGCCTCTTTCTTTCTCTTCCTGTCGCTCCTTCCACTGCCGGATACCGTATCTGTCACTGCCCGCACTACAGCTCCATCTTAACCCCTCACTGCTCTCATTTCTCTAATGGAACTGAACTGGCTCAGGTCCCAAGGTCAAAGCCGGTTTTTAACTGGGCGCACACAGTCCGACTAACCTCATTTGTGTGGATTGACAGCTAAAATATTCTGCATAGATTATGTAGGGGAGAGCCCTGTATTGACAAAAGGCAGAAGCATGTAATAAACAGGAAGTGTTTTTCCAGTGTGTGTGATGTTTGTACTGGAAACGTTGTGATATTTTGGTAAAGGCTGCAATGGATGGATGATGTTGTTGATTCACATCGTCTGTAAAGATTAATTCAAAAAACGTAAATAGTCTTTCAATGGATGTTCATGGCAACCTTGTATCATTAGGGGGAGGATGATTCCTATTGTGGTTGCGTTTTATTATTAAATCACAGAACAGCTGGAGGCAGCTCCTTATTATACTGTAAATATGGGTGTTTTTAAAGGTTGTTTCTTCTAATCCCACGAGGGATGGGGCATGAAATGGCAAGACACAGGAGCAAAACATTTTAAAATTGGATAGAAAATAGGGTGGCTATACAAACTCCCACTGACTGAATCCTTAACCCTTTTTCCTAATTCTGGAGTATACTGTGTCTTGATTGTACAAAATAATTTGTAGTCACAGTTTGTTTGTTTGCCTTCCACTTTTATGTATCATTGTACCGGGAGGAAATAAGCTTGATTTGTGGTCACTCTGTTATATAATGAACCCCGGTGTGATCAGATGACCACAATAGTAACTGGAGACATTTTTTACTTAAAGGCCCCTTGTGTTGTCACGTTGAGTTCCTTGTAGAATGGGGGACGATCAGCCCTAAAATCCTGTCCAA
This sequence comes from Colistium nudipinnis, assembly GCA_016785305.1. Lineage (NCBI taxonomy): Eukaryota > Metazoa > Chordata > Actinopteri > Pleuronectiformes > Rhombosoleidae > Colistium > Colistium nudipinnis. Next base: position 612,272 of record JAFBJU010000101.1, read on the forward strand.
GCATGACATTTATGAAACGTGCAATGTTGAGTTCCTTCTTTCTTATTTTACTCTTCCTCTCCAGAATTTGAATCAAAACCCCCGCACTCTGCTGCCCAAGTTTTTTGGCCTCTACTGCGTCCAATCGGGCGGGAAAAACATCCGCGTGGTGGTGATGAACAACGTCCTTCCCCGCGTGGTCCGCATGCACCTCAAATACGACCTGAAGGGCTCCACCTACAAGCGGCGAGCGTCAAAGAAGGAGAGGGAGAAGGCCCGGCCCACCTTCAAAGATCTGGACTTCATGCAGGACTTGCAGGATGGACTGATGCTGGACCAGGACACTTATAACGCGTTAGTCAAGACCCTGCAGAGAGACTGCCTGGTAAGACAGATGAAGGGGGTGGGAGGTAACATGGTACAGCGCCTTATGTATGGCACTCGCATCTTCACAGTCTCCACCGGTGCTGACGTCGGGATGCACTCTAGATAATCCAATCCATGATTTTTTTTTTTTTTTAATGGCGCATGTCTGTCAATCACAGCACACTTGCATCTGTCCGTAGGTGCTAGAGAGCTTCAAGATCATGGACTACAGCCTGCTGCTCGGGGTCCACAACATGGACCAGGCAGAGAGGGAGAGGCAGATGGAGGGCTCGCAGGGCGACAGCGACGAGAAGAGGCCCGTGGCCCAGCAGAAGGCCCTGTACTCCACAGCCATGGAGTCCATCCAGGGAGGAGCAGCCTGCGGAGGCTCCATCGACACAGACGACACGTGAGTTCAACCACAGAGGCAAACAAGGAGACTGCGGGCAAATGATAATAAGAAACATGGTGCAAACCTAATTCTAAAATTTGACAAATGAACTATCGGCAATTGCTTGATTTAAAACCGACGAATAAAAACTTTGATAAAAAAATAAAAAAATAATAATATTAATGCATTTATTAGTAATAAGAAAACCTATTTATGATGTACATCTATATATTATTTGTGTATCAAATGATATTATATTGTATCCTTGGCTGTCTGAACTCGTTTTTAAAAGCCCATAATGCAGAAAACATGTTGTTTTGCCCAAGCTTGCTATGGGAGGGACCAACTGAAGAGGGATGTTTTGTTTTCTTTCTCCTCTCAGGATGGGTGGTATCCCAGCTGTGAACGGAAAGGGAGAGAGACTTCTTCTCTACATTGGAATCATCGACATCCTGCAGTCCTACAGGTGATTAACATAATTACCATGTACCATGGTCCCGCCTTCAACACAGCATGTCTCAGACTCCAGCTGGACGTCATATGCCTATGTGTACATACTGCACTTTACCTCCTGGTTCAGTGGATATTTTTTGCACACAACTTATATTTTGTACTCAAATATCAGACAGCACATTTTAAGGTTCTCAGCCTGTAGGGATTTCCATCGTTTCATGCTAATTTTTTCATGACCCTCACATGTAAGACAGGCCGCCGTTGTTAAATTGTGCTTGTACGTGGTATCCTCAGGCTAATCAAGAAACTGGAGCACACGTGGAAGGCTTTGGTTCATGATGGGGTGAGTTTTTATTAGCTCTGACCATACAGACACAAAATATAGTATACTTTACACACAAAATATCGTTGTGTTTGTGTGTGTCTGTATTTACAATCAGTCTGAAAGAAATATTACAACTCCTGGTAACAGTGACAGCATCAGATGATTTGCTGTTTTGTTTGTGTCTTGTGGGACGAGCCTTCTTTAAAAAAGCCTTTTTTTTTGCCTGATTCCCCCTGTGAATATTATTTTATGATTAACTGCCTCAAGATTTGTTTGTTTTTCAGATCATTGTGTGTATGCTAACTTTTATTATCTTTGTGTCTGGTAATATTTATTAGTTTGTGAAAGAGCTTGCCTGTTTGGATTTTCATCTCCGTTGGCTTGTGTGTTTGTGTCACTTTTTCTCAACTTCAAAACCTGTGAATGTGTTTATACCTTCCCCTTTCTTTTCACACGTCTATGTAAAAAAAATCACAGCATGTAGGTGTGTTTGGTTTTTAATGTCTGTGGGTTTGCTGGGTAATCAAAGCTTCTCAGACGAGGGCTTCAGGCTTCAGGCATAATAATATGCCTTTCACCAGCCTCGGCTGTCTTTTATAGTGCAGTTATTTTGATATTGCAGTGTGCTTCATTTGCCATGTTGCTTTTAATTTTCATGAAGATAAGCCTTTGCTGGGCTTTGTCCGTAGTACATCACCCCTGATGAGCAATCCAAATAATAATATTGTTGTTTGAACCTGAATCAATTTAGCTGAACAGTGTGTGGGCTTTAAAATGCAACACGGAGCATTTTTCACATCAGGCCACATTCACATGTGGAGACGGACTTTTACTTCCATAACCAAAACATGACCAGCGCTGTGAAGACCGGCAGCTCTGACCAGCCCACACACAGCATTTTCGGCTCTGCGCTGCTCGGTCTCATACATAATATCAATTATTGACTCAAATGGCTCTGATTTAACAAACATAAACAAACAAAGAGCAACACAAACCTTTGGTTGAACAGAAAAAAGGAACATGGTGGTGGGAAAAATATCTTGATGCAGAAAAGTAGGATTATCTTTGCAAGAGAGGGAGACACAAACTCTGGGAAACACGTGACATGAAACGCAATTTTTTTCAATTATTTTGAGTAACTATTCCAATTCATCATGTCCTGGCAATGCTTTTGTAGATATAATTCTTCATTTATGATAGGCCTCGCTCTCTCGGCTAAATCCCCTCCAGATCCCTCTGCCTCATCGCACCTTACGTCTCATATTAACAACCCTCCCCACTCACTCACTCGCACTCTCCCCCCCCCCCCCCCCCCCCCCCCCCCCCCCCGTACACAAGATCCCCCTCCCTCTCTGAAGCAAGCCCCCGTACACAAGATATGTGTGGGAGAGCAATCGACCCTGTAACAGCCTCCTGTGCGTCACCGCTGACGCTGACAAAAGAAACTCTGCACTTTCTCACTTGCGTTATATTCGGCGGTTACGTTCATGCCTCCAAAGATGTCCCTCATCGTGAGGTCCGCCGATACGGACGTAAAAAGATAATGAGTGAGTGGAGAAGAGCAGCTTCACTTGGGTCTTTTTCATCCCTCCTTTTCTTCTCTCAGTCTAAACCAAACACCAAGTGTCATCTGTCAGTCTGCTGGCAGTGCGATCTCCATCTGCTGCCACATAAATAATGGAGGGACGTGTCTGTAGCCTCGTCTGGCCGTTTCTCTCCGTCATTTGTCTCTCTCTTTTTTTTTTTTTTGTCTGCTGGAGTGAGCCAGAGAAAGCAATTACTTAAAAATTAGACACGAAGGTACTAATAGATGTTTAATCTGCCGCAATCATTTCTCCGTGCGCCACTCGGTCTCATTAATCTCCCCCGTTTCTGTCTCTCTCCACAGGACACCGTGTCCGTCCACCGGCCCGGCTTCTACGCCGATCGGTTCTTCAAGTTCATGAGCAGCACGGTTTTCCGGAAGAGCTCCTGTGAGTTAAATGAAATGGAGACACTGCCTTACATAGTCAAACAGAGCTGTGCGGCGGAGAGCCGCGGCTACAAATGTCAGATGTCAGGTTTTTTAGTCTCTTTTGCAGCCGGGCTTTGCCAAGACAATGGAGACAGAGGCTAGCTGCCTTATTAGGCGCTGCTTCATGTCCTGTGTGAGAGAACTACATGGGTTTGGTCCGTGTGCAGCTTTTCGGTCTCATTTTCACACAAGGAAAGAATTCATTGCAATTAGATGTGGAAGCAAATGAATGTCCCCACACATCCCTGAATGGGCCAAACGAGAAGGGGTTGCATGAAATAGAAGATGGCATTACTTTGAAAAAAAAACATATCTCACTCTCTCTCTTTGTCCCTTAAGCTCTGAAGTCATCTCCTTCTAAGAAGGGCCGCGTGTCGTTGATGGTTCCCAAGTGCTCGGGTCCCGGGGCGGCCTGGTCAGCCAGCCAGCTGCCCTCCGAGAGGGATGAGAACATCTACGACCTGAGAGGAGCGCGCAGCTTCCCTACGCTGGAGGATGAGGGTGAGCTCCCACAGACCCATCCAGAGTTTATCAGACATGGATAAGAGGAACAGAGCACACACACACACACACACACACACACACACATCCAGAATGTTTTAGCACTTAGGAAAACATTTGGCCAAACAGACATAAAATAACATAAACATATTAAAGGCAAAAAAAAATGCATTTGCGCCAGCCCCAGTTGTTTTATTTTTTTTCTCTTATCTTTTAGGGCGACCAGATCTTCTACCATGTACCCCTCCGTCATTTGAAGAAGCCACCACAGCATCCATCGCCACCACTCTGTCCTCTACCACCTCTCTGTCCATCCCCGAGAGATCCCCATCTGACACGGCAGAGCACCCCCGCTACAGGTAAAAAAAAAACACACAAACCACCATAATATTATATAATATAACCACCTAATGGGCGCCTTGTTAGCAACTGGCAGCAGTTCTCATCTGCAGCCTGCACTGACACTGTGTCTTCTGTCTGCAGGCGGCACACCCAGTCTCTCAGCCATGATGGGAGGTGAGTCAGGAGCATGAATGCTACTTTCTCTTCATAAGCCTTTTTTTTCTAAGCAGGATTAGTTCAGCTGTTTTTATAATGTGCTGTGCTTTGCCAGCTTGATGTTTTCACAGCATTACACATTGCAGGGTGTGGTGGGAGGTTAGCTGAGAAATCCGAGGTCAGCCTGTTGGTCGGTGTGTTTATGAGTAGACCCATTCTTCATCCTGTTGCTATGGCGTGGCCGTGTGTGCGTTGTCCACGCCCGTTTCCATTTCCTGTGTGCATTTTGTGACATGTGACGTGCGTTTGTTTGTGTCCAGGACCCAGGAGGAGCTGCGTGTGCGTGAGGAGGATCAACAGACCATCACAGTGGAGGTGGAGTTGAAGAGACACGACAGCGAGCCCACCATCTCTGCTCCACAGCTTTCACCTGAAACCAGGTAGACGATACAACAACACAACCATGAAAACAACCAGAAAACTCCCTACAGACGAGAGGTCTTTTACCAACAATGTAATACCTCCCACATTGTATGACCCACTATGATATGTGCTCAGGAATACTGATATGACCTCACAGAGCGCATGCATATATTTAATATGGATCATTTTCCATGGGTCCGATGTCAATAACACAATTGCAAAACTGTATAGTGCACTTAGTTTAATGGTATATAACCCATGAGCTCATGGGTTCAGTCTCTAATTCACTGTCAGGGGACCAGTGGTGGGCATTACCACCTGACGACCTCATCAGTAGAGGTATACAGCTCCCATTATACTGGCTTTACTGCTTTACCCGAGCAAATTAGTATAGTATATTATGGTGTTATGGTTTTTCCATTCCAAAGTCCAAGGTTGAGTATTTTTTGGCAGATTTGAATACATCTGAAGAGGTCGGTGTTACATTCACAAAAAACCTTCACCCTCAAACACTGCAGCTTTCCGTCATGTTGAATATCTGTCCAAAATGAAATGGACCATGGTTAAAAACAGTGGAACACACACACACACACACACACACATAGGGCTGTACCTCTTTACACCATAAAGAATGACTAGATGAGTCGGCTCTTTCAGCCGCTCCCTGCAGACATGTGACCCGGATAGAGAACGGATAAGCTGGCGAGCTGCAGTGGGTCATGCATGACCCTGATCATCAATATGACAGTTTGATGGGACAATATAAATAAACTGATGCCAGTATCTCACCAGGGCTCGGCAAGCTGTAAATAACTGCCTTACCTAACCTCACCTGTCTCTCTCAAACACACACACACACACACACCGAGCGCAGCTTGACCCATTAGCTTATTGGGGCTCAGGGGTCTTCTTTTATAAACACATAAATGCTGCAGGCAATGGATCTACTGTACAGAAATAGGGCTATTAGAGGGTGCACACGCATGTTTATTTGTGTAGAGGGCGAGCAGTGTGTGTGTGTGTGTGTTTTGGGGTCACTCTGAGATAGACAAGGGGCTAATAAAGCCCTGACATGGGGGTAACCAGCCATTAGAAGTAGGGCAGTAGGACGCCTGCAGGTCTGAGGCTGCTCCGGTTAATCCGGGATGACCTGACACTGTATTGTTTAACCTGGTTATTAAGTGATTGACATTGATTGCTTTTCTTTTTTTTTTGTTGCTTCATGCAAACGTTTATGTGCAACAACAAAAAAAACGGTGGAGAGACTTAACGCGAACCACACTACATCTGACGTGAGATGAAGACTGAACTGATCCAAACAGACCTAACCCAACACCATGGCAGTTGGGATACACATTTAAGCCGGGTTTAGGTGCGTTAGGATCAGGGTGCGGTTACTGAGGGAAACCAACTGAATAATTGAGTCTGATGCTGGCTAGACATATGGCCTGGGGTGTCTGGAAGAGGTGTGAGGAGGACGAAGAGGAGGACGAGGTGGAGGGAGGGTGGGCGGGCAGTGAGAGCAGCTGAGACAGCAACAGACCCCTATATATATATATGTAGTGTTTAATGAGGATATATTTTGCCAAAATTAGAGATGGGGTGAAAGAGAATTTCTGCGTGTCAACCACCATCCTCTCCCCCTCATTTAGTCAGCCAATCATTTCCTGCCTTAAGTTGCCAAGTCAGTGGCCAGCAGACAGACTTCTCCTCCGTTGTAGTCAAGCTAAACACTGAATCTGGAAAAAGTAATGTGTCTGGGCCTAAGTCCCTCCTATATGGCCAGGAACAATAAAGAACCGTGGCAGCACACAGCCAGCTGGTAAATCTTTGAGCTTAAGCAGCCAAGCCACTAACACCCACACTTACAGCTGTCGAATTTTAGTCGGAGACACTTTATTTTAATAGCTTGGTCCTACCTCTCTGGCCCACTGCAGGAAAGAGGCGTTTGGCAAGAGACCCAATTAATGGCTCTTAATGCCTGCAACTGTTGTCTGTGTGTACAGTTTTTTTTTATTGTTTCTAACTTGCTTGGACCCTTTGTAATGATGACCTGCAATATAAAAAAAGAGGTGTTCCCCATTGGCTTAACTCAGTCCAGTCTGAGCACACAAAGATGAGCCACCATATTAGATTCAGTGTGCTGAATTATACTCTCAGAGGATACCATTATCTATGATGCAGATCGTGAAGAAACAGTCATACAAAACAAAAATATTTTTGGGGGCGGAGAATCATCAGCTATCTTTCCGTGGCCTCAGCCCAAAGAGTTAGAATTTAAACCGTCCCAAATCTGCTTCTCCACAGTGAGGTTCAGGAAGTGGCTGGTGCTGAGGCTCCTGAAGCCGCTGCTGCAGCGCCCTCCTCCAGTTCAGCAGCACCTGAAGCCTCCTCCTCCTCCTCCTCCTCTGCCCCAGCTGCTACCTCCTCTCCCGGGGCAGCCGCCGAAGCCCCGGCCAGTCCCAAGCTGGTGGCGGTGGAGGCGGACCGGGCCAGCCAGGTGTCCGGCTCAGGCTGCACCAGCCAGGCTTCGGTCGACGATGAGGACGACGTGCCGATCACAGATATCTACTTTGTAAGTGAATCCCCCACCACACATGCACATCGAAGCACGCTGGAACCAGCTGTCGTCACCTCCCACCTGGACATTCATATTTTGATTTAGTCATGAAACCATCCCAGGCTCAGTGTGTATTGATGGTAGTGTGGTTATCGATGGACTGAGCTGTATGATGCTCTCCTGCAGAGGCGCTGACTCCAGGACCACGTAAAGCAGGTGGAGAGCGGTATGGGCATGTGCAGTTATTGTTTGACGTGTGTGGTGCATTCGGGGCTATATGCTTACACAGCGCTTCTTGCTGGGAGTTGAATGAGAATAATTTTAACTGTCTTCATGCTCATCTAAGTGTCATGTTTAAAAGTCTATCCTCGTATTCAACTCTCAACAAAAAAAGCAAATAAGTGTATGTGTTCCTCTAAACACGGCGTATTGCAGTGAGCACTGGAGTGTTTGCAGAGTGATAATAGCATGGGCAGTTCCTGTCTAATAGGATCTTCTTCAAAGCTGCGGCCGCCGAAGCTTTTGCGTGTGTTCGCTCTCGCAGAGGAATCTAATCGAAGTTAACCGGCTACCAGGAGATAGCGTTACATCGTGTTGGCAGGTGTAAATGTGCCCAAAAGCCCGGCCATAAATGAATGTATGAGTGTCGGGTGTAGCGCGGAGGGCACTGATGGCAGATAGAGATGTCCCCACTTGGCCGCGCTCCCGACAGGTTAGTCACGGAGCCCTCTCAGCTGATGCCCAGCTCGTGCTCTCTGTGTTACACAGCAGCAGGGGGTCTGCGGGTGGGGGGCTGTGAACGTCCTGATCACTTCCCGGACACACGCTGCAGGCAGTCTGCCCACAAGTCACCTCCGGGGAAATGGCCGAGTATGCTGATAGCGCTCCTGCCAAATACAGTATCCAAGCCTAAGTGGGGGGAAAAAAAACACACACATATCTGATGATATGGAATGTGGGCGGGTAGATTTAAAACTGTCAGCATCTCTTGCACATTCCTCATTTTGGTCATTTAGCGGCTCAAGCCATCCACCGCAGCGTTTGATCATCCTGTCATCGTCATCGCTTCTCCTCCGTGACATCCCGCTCAAATGGAGTTTCTGCTTAAACCGTCAGTTCACACCACTCAAAGAGAAAAAAAGCACGAGCTGCTGCACGGACATTTCACGGTGGCTGTGCCTGTATTACTCATACATGGGATTTAGCTACAAGAGGCAATTTTTGGACCCATTTATAATCTTTGTTATTGTGTATTATCATATCTTAACTGCAGCTTGTGCATCGAAGTGTGTAGTAAGTTGGCGTTGAATTAAATATTAAACACAACGAGAAAACAGTGTACACTAAGTTTCCTTGTGTATTGCATAATATGTCTGGAGTTAATTTTACAAAATATAATCAAATTTCCCTTTTGTTTTTATATTATTAGATAATTTTTCTCCGTAATGTTTACGCTTCATATTGCAAGCACAACACAGCTCGCCGGTTACTGTTTTGGCGAGAGATCATCGAAAATGAATCGTATTACAGTCGGCAGCAGTCGTTGCATTTGTTTGGGAGATTGTGTATTTTTACACAAATCGAAAATATTCCCCTCCGTTGGTCTGTGGGTATGGGCAACCGGGTGGTGCTGAAGGGCAACAGTTACACACAATATGATTGGAAGGTGTTTGTTTTTCAATGCAGGAGAGAGATGGCAGCACATTTAACAGGTTCCTCCGAGTGCTTGAATTATTCAGCCACTATCTCCACTTTCCTTTTTCATGACTTCCACTCTGCTCTCCTTCACCTCTTCCATTGTCTTTTATTCTTTGGTCTGCTATCCTTCGTCTCCACCTCCATCCTTGGCCCCTTCTGTCATTCTACCGCGACTCTTAAATAATTCTCACTTTCTCCCCTGTTCCATCTTGTCCTGGATATTTTCCACTGTTCTTTCTCTACCCTATTTTTTATGCTTCTTTATTTTTTCTGACTCCTGTGGTTGTCTCCATGATAATAACAGTGGTGAGATAGCAGCATGTCGTGTGCAAGGTGGAGATGAAAACAGAGTGGTTGCCAGGGTGGTGAATTAATCTAGTGTGTCTCTGCTGGGTTACACACCACAATATTTTCCATTTTCACCTCAGCATGTTCCCCTTTTGCTTTTCATCACTCCTCTGTCCTTCATTTTTGTTTGTCACATCTCTTTTTGTTTGTGCCATGTTCCCCTGGTGTTGTCAGTTTCCCGATGGGAGGACCTGGGTGGTCTCTCCTCTCCGACAGAGGAAGAAATGCCAGTCCAGAAGGCCAGTAAGTGAGCAATTAGATGGTAGGAGTAGTTTTTGCCGTCCTGGTGTTACGTTTGATCAGTCCTGTGCAATGGTTTGTTTATTAAAGCAACAGCGATGAGAGGAAACACGTTTTATTGGAGTGCGCCGCAGGAATTGAGGGACTGACAGCCTACTTCTTCCCTTTTAGAACCATATACACTGTTCATATATATATATACATATATATACATATATATTTATATGGTTGTGTGTGTGCCACAATCACTTACATACCAACATGTTGCAGCTGCTGTCCTACTTTTACATCTTTTTTTAATTTTCCATCTGCTTGAAATATGCATATGCAAAGACTTAAAATAGAAAGACTTTAAGGTTGAAGCATACGTGCATATTTTCTAGTTTTTGAAAATATTATTGTTTATTACATGCATCAGTTCAGACGGTGATGAAATGCCTGTTTTTGCAGTATTGGCTGATGATGAGACTTGGTCATATTGCGATAATGATAAAAAAAAAAAATGCTTGTACATGTGATCCAAAAATGACTAATTGTATTCAGCTGAATTTCAAACAAGATCTTTTTTTTATTTCAAAAATGGCACACGGATTCAGGATATGCATGACTTTTCTCTACACACACACACATACATAAATGAGATAAACAAAATTGTCCCCGGGTTATTTAGATAACCGACCCATCTAAAACATCATTGATTTTGAAGGCGCTGTTGGATGTTTCCCTATGAAGTGCATTGTTTAAGGTTTCTAAAGCCCTGGTTCCCTGCACCGAGCACGGACCCGCTGTAGCTTGCAGAGACTCTGTGCTCAGATTGATTTGCTTGTTGGAAAGGAGAAGAAAAAGGAAACATCCATTTGTGTTACGTGCGCAAACCGAGGATGCCTTGTGTGTCTTACTGTCCTGGCATCCTGGCTTCCTTCCCATTCCCATTCCTCCTAACTCCCGCCCCCCATCCTCCCCCGTTTGGCTGATGCAGCGACTCACCCCTCGCTTCGCTCCCCAGGACCTAGTCCAGATAGGAGAGAGACACTCGTATTGTCAGTTATTTGCAAAATATGTACATCTGTGTTCAAGCCTGCTAAACCGCTGAAAGGATCGACACATCCTTTTTTTAAAACATCTGTTAGTTTCACACTTTCCGATGTGTCTCGGCGACATTTCCTCCTTTATGCATCCCTAATTTTCATTTCCTGTCTTGTCCTCTCTTCTCCTGTGATGTCCTGTGTGTCTTTCTCTCCTGCCTGCCCCTGCTGCTTGTCTCTGTGCCTCTGGCCTTTCCTCTGTCCTTCTGGCCCCCTCTGCTGTGGTGGGTGTGTAAAAACAGCCTCCAGAGGACAGGACCTGGGTGTACTCTCCGCTACACTATGGCTCAGAGTCTAAGGCCCTGCCAGATGGGGATTGGGAAAGAGAGACAGTAAGTGAGAAGCATCGGACTAAAGCATACAGCACAGGGAAAATCCCTTAGTGGAGGAATATGATCAGTTCTAGACCGTGTTGTGTTTGGTGGTGATTGTTCAGCCGTGATAACCAGGAGGGAAAAGAGGAGTTTTCATTTGACCCTGAGTGAGACGCTTCTACAGTAAATGTAGAGGAAAAAACTGTAGACTCCGGGCCCAAAGGCTGTGACTAAAGGGTAGGCTCCAGAATCCCACCTCTACATTACAGCATTCATTCCTCATCGACAGGTGAGTGGAAATGCTCACCGGCTGCCTGCATGACCATTATGTCCATGACCAGCCATGCCGTGCCCCCTCCAACAACAAGCATTGGCCCATGTGAAGCCATTTCTCTCACAGCTCATTCTGCACTCGGTGTTTGGAAACTAATATTACCGACGAGTCAGAACATTCTCATTACAGATTCACCCATTGTTTTCCAGCGTACTTTTTTTTTTTTTTTACTAAATATGTATTGATTTAAAGTAGTTTTGGTCTAGTGACTTAAATTCCAAGGTTTAGGAGTCGTGAGCATTTGTTCAAACAGAGCAATCTGACATATGAGCTAAATCAGGCAAATTGAAGGCATAAAAACATTGAATCAAAATAGAAATATATCTCACACGGCTCTGACAAATTTCCTCTGTATGAGGATGTCCTCGGCGGGCTGCCCGTCTTCTTTATTCAGTGTAGCAGAATTTGCCCGTTTCTGGGAAAGTGTCATCAACCAACTTTTTTTTTTTACTTTTTCATATTCTCACACTAGACACAAAGGGAGCTTTTTTCACTGGAAACTGAAATAATGTCGACATTTAGCCCATTTGTAAATGTGATGAAATATGAGCTTATCGGCTGTAGATCATGACCATGCCACAAAGTGAGCCAAAATACATAATGTGCTTAGATTTGGATTTTAGTTATGTAGTTAATTGATTTTTTTTTTATTATTATTATAATTTATGCTGACTCGTGATATCTTTATTTTACAGCAGTGTTTGATCCTAGATATTCCAGTAAATCTTCATAAGATTTGGGGAAAATGGGAAGAGACTCAAAATTGCAAGTCAAAAAACGTATTTAGGCCACAGGGTGACCAAACGGCACCTGTGTCAAAACTTTCACTCTATTATCCCTTTAAGGCGTGATACATGAATACTGTGGATCTTTACTTATCTTATTTTCAGGTCTGCGGGGGGATGCTTTGTTTCTGTGTTTTTTTTAAATCTCTGCTGTGTTTGCCTAGTTCCACTTTATCTCATAATTGCACTGGGATTAGCCGGCTTAGTCTTTTCTTTGTCATTACCAAGTAATGCATGAGAAGATACGCACTCTGTGGAAAATCAACACGTGCACGACGTGGGCACGCTTCCTAATACGTCCTCTTTGTTTCTCCGACAGTAAAACTCCGGTTCTCTGGCAGAGAGGAGCGAGCATCTTCGGCGGAGAGGACTCGTCGGTCTGACGTGCAGAGCCCAGCGGTCGCAGCAGGATCTCTGTCTGAACCAGGATTTTTAAACAGATAATGAACACACTGAGGGGAGAACGTGACATGAGCAACAGAGGGGGGAGGGAGGGGTGTGGGGGTCCCCACAGTGATGACACCCCTGCCTTTGACCCTTAACAAATGAAAATTATATCGGTTTCAAAAAAATATGTTTATGTGTGACATAGTGCGTATAAGGCTGTAGTCTTATTTGTTTGACTTAAATGAGAGACGGTACAGTGGCTTCGTTATGCTCTGAGTGACACAAGCGCGGTCATCCAGCAGGGTCTGAACAGGCTTTCCTACTCACTCATGTTTCTTTCACAAAAAAAAAAAATACTATGTATATATAGATATATAGATATATATATCTATATATAGAGAGATATATACTACAGTACTACAAGAGCTTCTACTCCCTTGTGAATCTCAATCATTGCTCTAAGCAAAACTCGTAGTTGCTGAATTCCTCCAAAAATGTATCCTGAAAGGAAACATTAACTCCATTTAACCTTTCAGCTCTGTTATCATCAGCGTCCTGCTGTCCTTTGTGTTTAGCGCTGTGATTGGATGTTTCTTACCAAAATGCTCATTGGGAGTCACACTCCTGTCTCTCTAACATATTCAAGTATTTGAGCGTTTATTTGTCAATTGCACAGTAAGTACATGTTCCCTTGTACATTGGGATTATTACTTGGCTGTCCACTTTGAATGCTGTAATATAAGAAATAAGGGGAATAACAAAAGTCAGCACCAAAGTCCGATTTTTTTTTCAGCACAGGTGTTCATATTTTGTACTGATGATTCTACTAGGACTGTTTTTTGTCCATCTAAGCTGACCTTAGAAAATGGATCATCTGAAGCTAAGACTTCCTGAGGTATAACACCTCACAACTCGTCTACAATTTACATGTTACCTGTTTGACTAATCACGATAACCCTTCTTTGCATTAGCTTTACCTACGGTATGGCGTGTGCAGATATCCTGAGGGGAGGGTTGAAACCTACGGATGGCTGTGCTTGTGATCATACACCTGGATTTACAATGATAGACATCGTTTCACCAATCTAAAGAGAACATCTAGACATAGTACCTCATCCTCACATTCCCGGTAGTGATAATATGCAGTTTAGTTTATCGAGGAAGTTTCCACATACATTGTTTTCTTTAGTGAATATACAATACACAGTGATTCGATTCAATTATAATTTATAAATGATATCAAATGTTTTTTGCAACTTTTTTTATTTCTGTACGTTTCTTTTTTTTTCTTCTTTTTTTACTGTGAACTTTAATTTATTTTTTTCTGTTTTGTATTTTACTCTAATCTACAATTTGTACTGGTACTTTTAACTTTATAGTGCTGACATTTATTTCACCATTTGCATCCAAAGAATTTTAGTTTTTCTTTTGCTAATTTAATTATTACAGCTTTTAAGTAGCTCCACCAGTTTTTGTTTTTTTGTTAACATTTTTTTCACTAAAATAGGAGAAATTACAACATTAAGGAAGCAGACATTGTCAGTCGGTGCAGTTATGTTCACATCATTACAGTGTCTTCCAGTGTTGCCCTGTTTATGGATAAGATGCACACGATATACGTTTTTATTAACAAAATCGGTGAAGGCACAGCCATCATTTATGACAGAGGAACTTTACATTATATCAGTGACATTTGCTATGTCTGGCTGCCCTCACCTCCTGACAATAAGAAATCCACTGACTGGACATTTCAAATGTTTGTAGATGTAGAGCAACACTTGTGGTATTTGCGGTCCATAATCGTACCTGTTATTTGTATATTTGAATGGACATGTTGCATCGCGGTGATAACAGTTTGTGAATGGGGTGAATGTTGTTTGCACTTATACAGAGGATCTAAAGGTGAACTAGTGATAGTGGCCAAATAAATATATCATCACGTTCTCAAAACTTTTCAGTTGTTTGATAGGAGCTTCTGCTCGCACAGCCTGACACTAAGAAAGCATTATTTTATTTTAGGGTTATCAAGTGTGTGTGATGGTGAAGTCAAACACAGTCATTGTAGGGTATTGTAGTCATCGTAGTGTTTAATGTAGTCTCTCTGTGACTCTCAGCTGCCACTTGATTCAAAGTTCCACAACTGATTGAATTAGTCTTACTTCAGAAAGTGTTATTGAGTTGCTTCATTATGTTTCTATGTGTGTTTGTGTGTAAGGGAGGACACAGTCGGACATTGTGCAGTAGAAATCAGATCATTCTCATGATGTGCAGTGGCCATTTGTAATCAGTTTGCTGTTGTTCATCAGATTGAGACCATAGCAGCAATATGTTGTACAGTCTTGCTTTTGAGTTAATTTGAATTGCCTTATTGAGAGATTCTACACGTAGGCCTATCGTTGATAATTGTTTTCATGTGCTGTTGTATTTATTTTCTTTCTCATAGTTGTGCTCCTGAGAATGTGTACATAAAATTATAAATACATATATAAAGATATACAAATATATTTTCCATTTGAATCGGAGAATATTATTTTTATTTGGTTTTATTTTTGCTCCTGAGCAAGAAATTATTGCAAACTACATCATTTACTGTATCATATTCTCCAGTGTGTTCATTGAGATGCAGCTGATGTATATTTATGGTCTATAAACCACAGCTGTCTCTCTGTAAGATATCCAAAATGGAAAGATTTGTGGGTTTTACTGTCCATGCAAATCATTAGGGATTCTTCCAACTGTTCAGCTGTGTTGTGTATGTGTTTTCAATTCGCCGTGTGCCCTCATCCAATAGGGAGAGTCCTTTACAGAGACATAGCATGATTTCAAAATGAATATGCATATCAGAAATGTGTATTTATGTATATCTGTGTAAATTCATCTATTTATACGTGAGGATAAATAGATGGCTGTATGTGTGTGTGTTTGGAATCAATCAGAATGAATACAAAATAAAGCAGTTCTATGAATTGTTGTCCATGGAGATAATGTAATGGTATACCATAATTTATTAATTGATGAAAATCCCCACACATCTTATCTGAAACGGAAATGAGTCGTTAGCTTGGACTTGGGATACAGTTGTTGGTTATTTTATTTAGTTTGAAAGCCTGATCAAGACTAATAGGAGGCTCATAATAGTACAATAATAGTCGCACTTGTAGAATAAGAACACCCAGTATTTAATGTATACACAGGATACACATTATATAAAGAATACACAGTACACACAGTATAACTCAGATAGACCTTGCTCTGTATGGAGAACAAAGGATGCCCTACCCCTCTGCTTTCTTCGTGATGAATGGTCAGATTTATCAAAGAAAGCATATGATTGGTCAGTTAATGTGTCAGTCAATAGGATTACGTTTCCGATTGGTCCGAGCAGACGTTCCCAAAATCACGTGCCTGTTCCGGGTTACTGCAGGGTTGTAGTTGCTGCTGCTGCTGCTTTGGCTGTAGTTGTTGTGATTGTTGTTTTTGCTGCTGCTGGTCAGAAAGTGTGTAAAAAGTATCGAATCAGCGTGATACCATGGGAACACGAGACGATGAGTACGACTACTTGTTCAAAGGTAACGTGTGGTGTAAAGATGGACGAAGGTCCGCGCGCTCGTTCTCTTTGGAAGAGTTGGTGACTCAGGAAGTCAACTTAGCCAAGGCTAATGCTAACATTAGCTTCGGTAGCAGCATAGTGTTCGAAAGATAACATGGCACGAGTTCAATGTACCGCTACCGTGCATGGTTTTAATCCGAGCCGAAAAGTGTGCGACGCCAAATTAG
Organism: Colistium nudipinnis; assembly: GCA_016785305.1. Classification (NCBI taxonomy): domain Eukaryota; kingdom Metazoa; phylum Chordata; class Actinopteri; order Pleuronectiformes; family Rhombosoleidae; genus Colistium; species Colistium nudipinnis. The sequence continues at coordinate 628,750 of JAFBJU010000101.1, forward strand.
TTTCCCATCCACTAATGTCGCACCCGAAAACCCAAACCAAAGCTGGGGAATTGGGAGGCTAACTTGAGTTAAGTAAGCGGCAGTGTAAGTGGATAGCATGCTAGCGTCAAAGCTACATGGCTCTCCTGAGAATTCGTGACATGAACTTGAAGCTGGACTAAAGTCATTGGATGATCATGGATAGGAGCCATCTATTAAATGTGGTTTAATTCAAGTTGCTGCCGGTTCACTAAGTGTTACTTACCTCTTATCGATGTGTTTTAATAGATACTAATAGATATATATATATATATGTGGGTGTCATGGAAGTGAATCATTATTTGAAATGTACCTGTGTGTTAGTTAAACATCCTTAAAACAATAAATGTATCCCATGAGTCAGTGCATATGTAATGCATCTCTGCAATGTAATAAAATGCAACCATAATGAAGTGAAAGGACCTGACCTAGAAACTGAGACTTTGCTCTTGGTAGTTTTTTTTTCGTTTGTGTATAATTGATGAACAAAGGTTAACTTTACTGACTGAGGTTTTGCACATGTCGGTTGCTCATCTTTTACGCTTTGTCAGACCGATGGCAGATCTGCTTGTGTAATGTTCCTGCGGGGTGTGTGTTTTCGGCCGTAGTTGTACTCATCGGAGATTCGGGAGTGGGGAAGAGTAACCTGCTGTCCCGTTTCACAAGAAATGAGTTCAACCTGGAGAGCAAGAGCACCATTGGGGTGGAGTTTGCCACCCGCAGCATCCAGGTGGACGGAAAGACGATAAAGGCTCAAATCTGGGACACGGCGGGACAGGAACGCTACAGAGCCATCACCTCGGCGTGAGTTTGTGTATTTGATTTGTGCATAAGCAAGCGTGTATTGGTACCAATTAAATGAATCTTGTTTTAATGCTGTAACCAGGTATTACCGTGGCGCAGTGGGGGCTCTCCTGGTTTACGACATTGCCAAACACCTGACGTATGAGAATGTTGAACGCTGGCTGAAGGAGCTGAGGGACCACGCTGACAACAACATTGTCATCATGCTGGTTGGAAACAAGAGTGACCTCCGCCACCTCAGGGCAGTGCCCACTGATGAGGCTCGAGCCTTTGCAGGTAAGTGTTGCCCCATGATAAAATAACATTGCATTTCAAATTGACTCCTGTAGTTAAAGGATAATTATAAATATATAACAATCCACTTACACAAAACAGTTATTTGAAGGTTAGTATCTCAGGTCTCCCTTGTTTACCTTTTCCTTGTCCACAGAAAAGAACACCGTATCATTTATTGAAACCTCAGCCTTGGACTCCACGAATGTAGAAGAAGCTTTTAACAACATTCTGACAGGTAAGAAAAGTGATCAAGTGCGAAATATGGTGTTATTTCCATATTGTTTGCCATCAACGAGGTTGTGTGACACCTGCATCTGTTTTTCTCTGACAGAAATCCACCGTATTGTATCTCAGAAGCAAATATCAGACAGATCTGCACATGACGACTCTCCAGGCAACAACGTGGTGGACATAAGCGTCCCTCCAACCACGGACGGGCAGAGGGGCAACAGATTGCCCTGCTGTCAAAGCATGTGATTCTTGTATTTCCTTTTCCCTCTTTGACTTCCTGTCAGTCTTTGCTGTCTTGGCCTCTGCTTGATTTCTGCTGCCGTGATGCTGTCAACACGATACACTCTGGTTCAGATGCGTCTGATCCGAGACTCTTTGTAGCTGACATTCCTTTTTGCCGGTTTCTTCTTCGCTTGTCCTCCTCTGATTTTAGGAGAGCCCCGTGTTTGTGTAGATTTGTGGCTGATCTCCACTCTCTAGTGAACCACAACTTATTTTGAATGAACTCGCCGTTATGGTCCTATTGACCCACTCCTGGGGAAGGAAGGGTGAGGGATTATCTGGTTTCTACTTTTCTCAGCCTGCAATGATTCAGACTCACAGATGTTATCTGCTCCAGCGGTATTCCAGTCTAGTCTCATGTCTTGTTGACCTCATTCTGTCTGCCGTGCAATAGGGGCGTAGTAGGAGAGATGAGTAGATGGTAATGCATCAGTACTTTGGAGTAATAATTTTTGCTCTCTAGAGGTTCTGGTCCTTAATTTTCATTTCCCCCTTCCGAGCCCTGTGGCCTCTTTGGCGTTGACTTAGCATGAGCCGGTGACCAGACTGGCTGTGACTGTCTGATTTAATATGGGCAAGTGTGAAACTCATTAAGTGTTTTTATTTGTGTGTATATGTATAAGTGTGTGTGTGTGTGTGTGTGTGTGTGTGTGTGTGTGTGTGTGTGTTTTTTTTATCTTTATCATCATGCACAAAGATACCAAAGGAGACACGCGCAATGGATATCAGTTTTGGGTTTTCTCACTTAAGCATGTTTGTGGCTGCAGAGAATGCACATCATTGCTGTATATTGCAATCAAAAACAATTAATGCTATATAGCAAATGTTCATAATACATTCTGCTCATTGATTTATTTTTAAATGATAATATCGGTTTAGTGTCTAGCTCCTTTGTTGATTGGGCTGAAGTCAAACTCTTGGCTGTCACAAAAAAAAATATCTTGCACTTATGTCCAAAAATTTCAGTGCAACAAATCACCATATATTTTTTAAATACACCCAACATTTCAATTGAGTGACACCTTCTTGTTTGTTGTAAAGGAAGTGTCGGCTGAAAAGAACAAAATGCACATTGCAGTTTCACCTGAGTAGATTTAACTGTCATGTATGCTTTCTGTAAAAGTGGAGTGGACAGAGATGAGCAGCAACACCCAATTCAAGGGATGAAGTTGTAAGGTGGAGAAAAAAAAAGCGGAAGTGAAAATCAGAAACGCATATTTGTTTACATGGTTGGCTGGAGCGCCACTCCTCGAACATCTGGTAGAAATGCTTCCACGTGTGACTGCCTGGACCCATTTTGTCTTTTGTGATATTTCAAAGTCGGCAAACCTGAGATTGTTTTGCTACTTTCTGCACAGGAAATACTGAAGGCGTAAATAAAATCTCATTTACTTGATTTACCCGAGCCTTTTGTTTTGTTCTGAAATTCCTAAATTCTGAAAGTGGAGCCTTCATAAGCATCAAAGGACGTCTAGAATGTAGAGTGACTGAGGCTTATTTCTGGATGAATTACTCACTAAGTGCATCCATCACACCACACATAATCCGCCGCTGTTGTGTGGCTACTGATGTGCGACTTTGGTGTCATAGTTGCATCTAAACTGACAATGACTTGTCACCAGCACAAAAGACAACCCTGTCACACCCTGTCACCCTGTCCCTGCCTTTATTCATCAAGGACCCGCTCTTTAAGGTATCCGTTCACATTTTTGGCAAATCGTGTCAACATGAATGCATCATGGCTCTACTTAGTGTTATTAAAAAAGGACACACAATTAGTTAAGAGTGGTTTAACAAAACACATTAAACGGGTAAGAACTGCTAGTTAGTGAATACCGGGGCACCGTTTTTTCATGTTTAACCCGTGTGTGGATCACATGGTCCGTGTGTTTGTGTGTGTGTGCCCATCCCTGTGCCGCTTGTTGTTCACAGTCGCATCAGATTGTCTTGTTGTGTTGTGTTGCAGTAGCAGCTGATGATGATGGCGATCAGCTGGGGGAGTATTTAAAGCTCCGGTTAAAGCGGAAGTGTCTTATCTGCTGAGAGTCGCCAGCTAGCTAGCGAGCTAGCACGGCGCCGGACAGCACTTCCCACCAGCAAACGCTGGAGATAAACACGATGCCCGGAGAAAGGACGAATATTTTACGGCGTTGATGTTTGCTGCTGGCGAATAGCCGTGAGAAAACAACACCGGGTGAGTAGACCATTGTGTGTAGATTTTATTTTCTTAGCCGCGGACGGCTAGCAGCTCGGTTAGCGTCACAGTCGGCACAGCTGTAACGGTTAACTGCGGGTCACGGTAATAAAATAATACACACCGATATCAATAATAAAGGGACCATTAGGGCAGAAGTGGGATGACCCGTGCTTACGTACTCAATACCCATCTAGCATGGTATGTTGTTGTCCTGGTACGACCCTGTGCGCCAGATGATAGTCTGGATCAGAGAATAACATCTGGCTGCTCCGTGTCGGAATGAAAAGGAGAACTATAGTTTATTTTGTCCGCTCTTTCTCATACTGCAGTCTAACAGGAGCTAATCAGAAATAAAACTGATGTGACGTAAAAACACATCAGTCCGATTACTTTTTTTCTGTATTTACACTCGTCGCCACAAAGACCCATTAAACAAGGAATTCCGTGTTGTTCTCGTCTCTGTTTTGGGGCCTAATCTTTTTTGTTTTCCTCTTAATCGTGCCTGCAGCCCCTTTTAGCCTCATATCACTGACACGTCTACCATTTGTGAATGGCCGGACGTCTGATGGACGAGCATGGATGTGTAAAATGTTACGTTTAAGGACTAATGATGCATGCACACACCTACGCACACAAGTTATTTCATACTGCCTGCTTGTGTTCATTTAACATCCGCAGTGTGATCAAGTTCATATGACATTTCGGTTTTGTTAGTAATGTTGTTGCCGTTTTAAAGAAGCGATGATAAATACTGTATCGTATATGCAAGTGTTAACATAGATGGACATCTAATATTAACCATATTGCTGAACTGTTTTCACAGATTGAAATAGACCAGATGTTGTGTTCTCCAACCCCTGTGTCTGCACACTTACATTGCTAGGCTTTAAAAAAAACAAAAAAAACAAAACATAGTATATTCCTTGTTGATTGTTCACAAGGAGATTTAAAAGGGGGCTCCTGTTAAATCCCACAAATTAACCCATAATGTCTGTGACATCTGCCATGTTAAACCCCCTGTGGAAAAAACAACAACAACAACAACACAATAACAATAGTGTTGGGTACAACGGATCATATAAAGACTGGTGTAATGCAGAGACCAGCCTCATGTGGACAACAATAGCGCAGTATTGACTAATTTACTAGTGTGTGTGTGTGTTTGTGCGCGTGTGTCTCATTATGTCCATAAAGAAACCTCGGTGTCTACTGTTTTAAAGAATACACCAAGCAGAGTGGATTTAAGTTACTCCTGCTATTTGACCCAACAAAATATGGTTTGAACCATAGTTCTGACTCTGAACAGAGTAACACTATTTTCAGGTGGTAGGATAAACTCGGTTGTCACTTTGGTTGTCTTATCTGCGGCAGGGCATATCTGAGAAGAGACAGCCGTTTATCGTTCTGCAGCACATCGCACTCACTCCGACACACCATCGCGTTTGCCTTTATTGTGGATTAGCAGATGCTCTGGGCCCACCTCCAAATGGACAGCTTCCTTTTTGAATGTTAGAATGTCGGTGCAGATCATCCGAGTTATTATTGGAAAGTTGGCGCATGCGTTCTCAGATGAGTTATGCCCTGACATAAGGCCAAGTGTGCCTAGAACTACACTGTTTGAATAGGTGTTTAAATGTACAAAAACACACACACACACAATCCCAGTATTTATCATGTTATTCATTTCAGTACATTTTGTGTATAGATTTAAATTCTTGATGCATTGTTTTGTATGGATAATATTGATGATCCTGTGCTGCTGGGTAACTAGAATCATAATAATGCATCATCATTTATTAATAATCTGACTCTGTTCAATAACTGAGGCTATAAAATAAGTGTAGTGACTTTACAAGTACAAAGTAGCATGTAAAAGCAAAAAAGCACACACCCAAGTACAGCACTTGCATGAGAGCACTGTTTTTTGCCGCTGTTATTGATTCTTAATCTCTTTCTTTCTCTCTTTGTTTTTTAATAGAAAACAAACCATTTCCAACCTGTGGAAGAGTTTGTGCGTTCCTGCTCCCTCCATCTGTCATCTCTCTCTCTCTCTCCTTTGACCCTCACCTCCATCCCGACGGCCAGGAGTCTGGAAGCCATACCATGACGACCGGCGGGTGTTGCCACCTGCCCGGCTCCCTGTGCGACTGCGCCAGCAGCACGGGCCTGTGGAAGAGCGTGGAGGAGGCGGGTGGGGACGGGTGCCAGGCGCTCTACGTCACCCAGGTCACGGCCATGGACGGACGCTTGCTGTCCTCCGTGCTCAAACCCATGGGCACGCAAAGGTACGGCTCCGTGAACACCATTCCGTGTGATGATGGATCATGTGAGCACAAATAACCACCAGGAAGTCCAAAACATGCACCTCGTTGTGGTTTGATTGCCTCTTTATTTAAAATGTCTCAATTTTTATCATTCATTTTGAATGATCACAAATAATATTGACCACGGCTTGTTTCTCGCCTGTTCTTCTCATCCCATGTACTTTCTGATTCATGTTGATCATATGATATTTGAGCTTGGCTCATTCTAGTCTGGTCCCCCTGACCCTGAAGCGTTTTTGTGTTGTACCTATATGTTAAGAAGTTTTTTTTCTCTCTCTCTCTCTCTCTCCCAGTGACGGTCCCATATGTCGTATTTGCCACGAGGGGGGCTGCAGCGAGGGTCTCCTGTCCCCGTGTGACTGCACAGGGACGCTGGGTACGGTGCACCGGAGTTGCCTGGAGAAGTGGCTGTCGTCGTCAAACACCAGCTACTGTGAGCTCTGCCACACGGAGTTCAGCATCGAGCGCCGACCACGGCCTCTCACAGAGGTAACAAAGGTCAAGGTCCTCTGCCTTGTCTGCGTCTTTCCGTCTCTGCCTTTTTATTTTCTCATTGGCTGTCTGTAAAGAATTTCCACAGCTCATCTTTCGCCCTCGCCTCATTTTCGCCCCTTGTACACTCCCTCCCTTCGACATTTTTTCCGCCTACTTCTGAATCCCACAGTGGCTGCTGGACCCCGGCCCTCGCAATGAGAAGAGGACGCTGTTTTGCGACATGATTTGCTTCCTGTTCATCACGCCCCTGGCAGCCATTTCGGGCTGGCTGTGCCTGAGGGGTGCCCAGGACCATCTTCACCTGGGGAGCTGGCTGCAGGCTGTGGGCCTCATCGCCCTCACCATCGCCCTCTTCACCATCTATGTCCTCTGGACGCTGGTAAGAATGGATTCTCATACCTCAGACTGTCGCATTATGTGATGCAGCCATTAAAAAAATAAATAAAAGACAACTTTAAAGCCCAACTTCTTAATTCATGCCCCGTCTTCCTCTTCTCGTACCCCTTTCTCTCTGCAGGTGTCCTTCCGCTACCACTGTCAGCTGTACTCTGAGTGGAGAAGAACAAATCAGAAAGTACGTTTGCTCATGCCGGAAGCGAAGGAGTCCAACTCTTCCCAGCATTCTTTGCTCTCTACTAAACTGACAAAGAAGCCTGCGAGTGAGAGTATTGTATGAGACCAAATGGAGATGGTGGTTGCCGATTGGTTTATGTCGTTTGTGGGGGGCTGATTCTCTGTGCGTCATGCCCGCCAGCAGGACTTTAAAGAAGCACTTATGGACTTTTTCTTGGTTGCTCTTTTACCGTTTTCTTGCCCCATCAGTACTTATTTTTTTCGTATTGCGTTTTTGTTTGTCATCTGTCCTTGTGTGGTTGCAAAACAGGGAACAATTAAATAGTCTGTCTGTCGTCGTGCTGGGTGTTAACCGAGCTTATGCACTGAAGGATGGAGCAGAGACATGGGTGTGCAGTGTTGCGTTGTAGGACGGGATGGTAACGGCAGCGAAGGGTTGGACCAAACTCGCTTAGTGAGCAGACTCTCGGCGGTTCCCCTGGTTGTGCCGTTTAGTTTCAATGGCGCTGAAACGACGGACGGTGGCAGAGCGACACAAACTTTCATTGCTGTGCTGCAGAGATCGACGTGCGTAAACCCATTCGTGTCGTGTCTGGCCACGCAACCTCTGCACGGCGTTGCCCATTAAGAAGCGCTTTCAAGCAGCAATTGAAAAGATCAGATGTTTGATTTATTTTCATACATATTTGCATTGCAAATGATGCCAGTATGCTGAGGTCAATTTTTTTTAAATTTAGTACAAGCCCACTGGACGTCGTGCAGGGTTTTTTTTTTTTTATCCGTCTCTGCTTTTACATCTCATCCCAGATGGATGACGATTGGCAGCATTAACATGAGCAAAGCCAGAGATCATGCAATAAAACACTGTGGACACAGTCTGTGTAGAGGCCTACACCAACATGCACAGTCACGCATGCAACCACTGTTGATATATATATTTTTTTAATATTGGCGTATTGTAATATCCCCCTTTTTTTTACCACTAAAGAAGTAACAGATTTACTATTCCTACTGAAGTAGGGTTTAACAGCGTCCTCATAGAGGTTCTTGTATTATCAGCACTTAACAAGTAGGTCTTTATATTTATATAGATTAGAAGAGGAACCTCCCATAAAAATGGCATTTTGAGGAACATTTCGGCGAGCAATGTTTGTGACCGTGTACTAAAACACAATTTTTGAGGGCCTGGTAAAGTACTGCATTATTTGTTCAGTTTATTTGTTTCGTTTCTTTGACAGTACACACCAATCAGGGATACAGAAAAAAATCTTGCAACTTTTTATCGGTGAAGTTGTGATGCAACGTTTTTTTCGAGCAGTCTCATTTTAACCTAACTGGCCAACAAGGAACGTCATGGTGGAAACATTATGCAAGCACCAGATCTTCCTCGAGCTTGGGTTTTTGTATTTTTCTAGAAGCAGGCCACTAGAAGCAAACGTGCCCTTCTAATTTGTCCTTGGACTGATGTTGTGTCATGACATAGTGATGTTACTGAGGAGAATCGGTGGCTTCTCTCACTTGTATGCAGTTCCAAATCAAGTCACTTACAGTGAATTTTTAAACGTAGCTTATTTCTTCCTTCTACTTAATTTGGGCCATGAGGAGACGGTTAATTGCCAGTCGGGTCTGGTACATGAATCGGTCTGTGGACTTGATGGCGTTGCTCGTGCCCGTTGGCTTAACCACGTTGAAAGGCATCATCCTTCGAGGGGATGTGCAGGCGTTAAACCTAAAGACCAGTATTATTCCGCATATGTTGGAAATCTTGCTTCATTCATAGCTGTGCAGTTCTGTGGTTATACAATTTATATATATAAAAAAAAAAGGATACCCTTTGGCGCTGTTGATCAGCAATGGAGCAAGCTTTCAATCTGACGTTAACATGTGTTGTTTTTGTTGTTTGAATTCCAAATGGATCGTTTGCTTTTGGATTTCGTCCTTTTCTAATCATCAGCAGAGCGATTCATAGCTTCTGCACTTTATTTTCGTATTGATAGCAACTTACTTTGATCATGCTTTTCCTTAGTTTTTCACTAAATGCTTCCATTTGGTAGACAAAGGATCCAGTAGACTGGAACGTACTCATTATATATATATGTATATATATACTTTAGCAATCAGGCTTGAACAATGTTTTACTCGGACTGGTGTGTGCGTGTGGGGGTGATGTGGCTCCTGTGGGCAGTTAGTTTCAGGAGTAGGGTGCATCGCGGCAAATCGACACCTCGTCTCTTTGACTGCTGATGGTGTGGCATCACCAGTGGTTGTTATTTCTCCGGCTGCTTGACGAGACGCGCGTTGCACATTGAGCTCATGGCGGGGTGTCCCACATATTGCCCCAGTTCATCGCTTGCTTTTAATTGATCGAAGGATTACAGCCTGCAATACTGCGGCGCATCCGGGGGGGCTCGCCCGCCTTGGAAGATTATGAGTCATTTGATCATCCAATGTTTGTCATAGACGAGGCTTTCACCGAAGCTTTGGTGTCTATTGGGGCACTGATTTAGAATCAGAGTGAGGCACAGTGTCAACAAGCATGTGCAAAGGAATGAAAGCAGATTGAATTCCTGGATTGGAAATGTCTGCGACGCTGCCTGCGAGTTATCAGAGCCCCATGAAGCCCAATGTAATGGTTACTTCATCTAGATTTGCCCATTCAAACAAAGGGATTTTATATTGCCCTTTTCTTTATTACGCAAGCAAAACATGGATATGGATTATGTTATGCTTTGGAATATTGTTGTCATTTTTAAATTCATGTCTTTTTCAGGAATGTTAATATGTATCATTTTCTGCAATTCAGTGCTCACCTTTTTGCCGATACTATGACGTTTCTGGTGTGCTGTGGGGAAAAAAAAAAAAAGACGTCTTTACCAAAATCCCGGTACCTTCAATCAGCCAAAACTGTTTGCCAAAGCAAATAAAAGGATGTTGATTAATTATGGCTGAACAGAAATTCAGGTTTTTTGTTTACTTGTTTGGAGAGCTGCCGTTTGAACTAGAGCAGGTAGGTAATGTTGTTCAGATTTTTAACATTAAAGTATAGACGCTGATTGTCCTGCTCAGAGCTGTTTACAGATCCCCGTGAAGCTAAAACGTCATCCATGTAAATCTGTTTCTACCACAGATCTATACGGCCATTAATCCTGCCGAAAAAACAACTGCTAGTGTTACGCTTGGTTGTATTTGTGGATTTGGCAAACATAAGCAGCTTAGGGATTAAAAAAAACGAAACAAACACGTCAGGCTTTGTCCACCAGGAAAAAAAAACACAATTTTAATGTTTTCAGTTGAGGAGGGTAAGATCAATTATTATTATTATTTATTACAATTATTTATAATTTCCTCTTTGCTTATATCTCTTTCTTCTTCTGTGTTGATCTCCCACATCTTTCTCTACAAACTATTTATCGCCCTCTGGTGGGAAAGTGTGCTTTCTGAGCAACAGGATCAAATTCAATCTCTCTGCTCCAGAAGTATTGCCTAAGGCATTTTTAGGTCAATTTTTTGACGACATGCTATACTATGACGTTTTAACTTTTTTTAACTTAATTTTTGCATCAACCCTATTTTTAAGCCCTGCGGATGTTACTGTGCGAGTTTCGAGTGTTTTGAAATTTTTGACATTTTGGCCGAACATAAGGCTATAGTAAGGCGTTTTTGGTTCATTTTTGAATTTTTGACGACATGCTTTACTATGACGTTTTCACTTTTTTCACTTAATTTTTGCATCTACCCTATTTTTAGGCCCTGCCAATGTTACTGTGCGAGTTTCGAGTGTTTTGAAATTTTTGACATTTTGGCCGAACAAAAGGCTATAGTATGGCGTTTTTGGTCCATTTCTTGAATTTTTGACGACATGCTATACTTTGACGTTTTGACTTTTTTCACTTATTTTTTGCATCTTCCCTATTTTTAGGCCCTACCGATGTTACTGTGCGAGTTTCGAGTGTTTTGAAATTTTTGACATTTTGGCCGAACATAAGGCTATAGTAAGACGATTTTTGGTCAATTTTTTAAATTTTTAACGACATGCTATACTATGACGTTTTCACTTTTTTTCACTTTATTTTTGCATCTACCCTATTATTAGGCCCTTCTGATGCTACTGTGCGAGTTTCGAGAGTTTTGAAATTTTTGAATCTTTGGCTGACATAAGGCTATAGTAAGGCGTTTTTGGTTCATTTTTGAATTTTTGACGACATTTTCACTTTTTTCACTTAATTTTTGCATCTACCCTATTTTTGGGCCCTGCCGATGATACTGTGCGAGTTTGAGTGTTTTGAAATTTTTGACATTTTGGCCGAACATAAGGCTATAGTAAGGCGTTTTTGGTTCATTTTTGAATTTTTGACGACATGCTTTACTATGACGTTTTCACTTTTTTCACTTAATTTTTGCATCTACCCTATTTTTAGGCCCTGCCGATGATAATGTGCGAGTTTCGAGTGTTTAGAAATTTTTGACATTTTGGCCAAAAATAAGGCTATAGTAAGGCGTTTTTGGGTCAATTTTTTGAACTTTTGACGACATGCTTTACTATGACGTTTTAACTTTTTCACTTTATTTTTGCATCTACCCTATTTTTAGGCCCTGCCAATGTTACTGTGCGAGTTTCGAGTGTTTTGAAATTTTTGACATTTTGGCCGAACATAAGACTATAGTATGGCGTTTTTTGGTCAATTTTTTGAATTTTTGACGACATTCTATAGTTTGACGTTTTCATTTTTTTCACTTAATTTTTGCATCTACCCTATTTTTAGGCCCTGCCGATGTTACTGTGCGAGTTTCGAGTGTTTTGAAATTTTTGACATTTTGGCCGAAAATAAGGCTATAGTAGGTCGTCTTTTGGTAAATTTTTTGAATTTTTGACGACATGCTATACTATGACGTTTTCACTTTTTTCACTTTATTTTTGCAAGTACCCTATTATTAGGCCCTGCCGATGTTACTGTGCGAGTTTCCAATGTTTAGAATTTTTTGACATTTTGGCCAAACATAAGACTATAGTAAGGCGTTTTTGGTTCATTTTTGAATTTTTGACGACATTCTATACTTTGCGTTTTCATTTTTTTCACTTAATTTTTGCATCTACCC
>JAFBJU010000102.1:0-50037 GCA_016785305.1 Colistium nudipinnis
ATGAAAATAATGTGAAAAAAGTGAAAACGTCATAGTATAGCATGTCGTCCAAACTTCCAAAAATTGACCAAAAAATCGCCTTACTATAGCCTTATGTTCGGTCAAAAAGTCAAAAATTTCAAAACTCCCGAAACTTGCACAGTAGCATCGGCAGGTCCTAAAAATAGGGTAGGTATGAAAATAAAGTGAAAACATCATAGTATAGCATGTCGAAAAAAATATAAAAAATGTCAAAAAAAAACGCCTTACGCCTGGGGTCATGGGGTCCAAAATTTTACAAAACTTACTTGGCTTTAGATCAAAACATTTCTATCTTGTGTGGTATATTTACTTTATTGAAGAAAATTAAACATATCTTATCTTATAAGGCGGCCAAGAAATAGACTTCAAGCAAGACATTACTGATCTTAATAATTTATTATCTAATCACTTTATTGTATTTATTGAAAAATGAAAAACATATACACATTACACTTTCAAACAACATCGTATTATATTTAATAAAATATGAATTTGTTCTAAAACAACAGTAACAAACAGAAATTGAACCAAAAATTATTCTAATTTTGAAGAATGTCATCTTTTGGTAAGATTTCATTATCTAAATTTGGTAAACACCCTACTGGAACAAAGTTATGAGGGGAATTTAAGCTCACTTGTTAGAGTTGGTTGAGTCCTTGTTCTTCGTCACAGGATCAATGTCAACCTTCAGCACTTTACCACCCTAACTCAGGAGAAACAAAAAACAAATGTCAAAAATTTCACAGCATGTCTTCCAAAATTCGACAAAAAGGTCATCCAATAGCATGTCGTCAAAATTTCAAAAACATTGACAAAATCGCTTTATGTCAGCCAAAAACCAAAAAGACTCGAAACTCGCACAGCAACATCGGCAGGCCCTAAAAATAGGGTAAATGCGAAAATAAAGTGACAAGATCATCCAGCCTCCAGTGTTCTGTCAATATTATAAAATACTTAAAAATGAAAGATCAGTTATCAGAAAATGTGGGACTGCAAGATTTTAGATGATTAAATCATCAACTACAATATCTTATCAGTCTGGTGCTTAACTGAAGCTGCTGGAGTCCAAAGCAGGCGAGGCTAAGCTTGTGCATCTGTCGCCAGGGGTTCGGGTGACAGGGAGGTCAAGAGGTCATTGGTGAAACTCTGGGGCTTCATCCAGCACACAGCCACACAGTTTCTTCCTTAAGTCACAAATCACTCACAACTGTGCCGAGCAGCAACTGAAGATTCCCGTCCCCGTCAGCATTCCACCTTTGCATTCTGCTGCCTCCCGGTTTTATTTATAGCCTCTGTAACGCAGGACAGAAGCGGAGAGGAGGGAAAGGAGAGGGGGGGAGGGTGGGGTTGTCAAGCTGATATTGCATAATGCTGACGCTTATTACCTTCTGCCACTGCAGGTGCCGGCTTTCCAGCTCGCCACGTGCCGCTTTTCGCAATCTGCCGCTGAGGCCGTGGACGCAGAGCCGAGATCCCCGCCGCCATCATCGGGTCGGGTGACGAGTTCTCTACGAGATAAAACGCTGCAGAGGAGCAATCGGTGCACACAGTAAGTTTTGTAGAGAGAAAAGGTGTTGACGTGGGAAAGCGGGGAGAAATAAGAACTGCGCATGGTTTGCGTATAAAAGAGCTGCCTCAATTTGTCATCACGTGGCATCATATGATATTCATTCAGCTGCAAAACAAAGAGGACAAAGAGATGTTTGACTTATAAAACATTCAAATCAAACTTTAAACGATGTAATATTCCTTTTACCGTTTCACACAGGGGGCAGATTCTTCCTCTACATTTATTTCCCCGCAGTATTTAAACTCCCTTGCTTCTTCTCCCCGTTTTCTCACACGTTCGAAGTGACCCTCTTTCTGCTGAACCTGCCGATTGGTCAAAGTTAAACGCGTAAAAACCAGGACGGAGTATCAAGTCACGATACGTTTTTTTTTTTTTTTTAACGGGAGCTAAAGATGGCATCAAGTGTGTTGTTGTGTTGATGCAAAACATGGATTTCATCTTTTAGAAAATTGGCTTATTTGTCGACCGCAAAAAAAAAAAACATTTTGTGGACAAACCCAAAAGCATAGAACTCTAAAGTTATATAATATTATATATATTTTCTAACAAATTCTTTATAGATTCGCTGGGTAAATAACTTGTTGGTTTGGACAGCAGAAAGACAGGAGCAGAGATATACTTCTGTGTCGATATCTTTATATTGAAATTCATGATGTATACACAATGCATCCTACACTATTACAATTTCCACACATTGATAATGTTTTTGTTGTTGGATGATGAAGCTACGTTTTGGCCTTTAATTAACCAAACAGCAGTGTGACCGAGAAGCCTGGAGCAACATAAACATTAAAAACATAAAACGTAGTTGTGGATTAAACTGTAGCACGGCAGCAGGTAGGCAACATTAGTTATTGTTACACGGTAGAAAAATCATAAACAAAAACTCAATAGTATTTTTTTTTTAATGTTATGTACAACCCAGTGCCTTTAGAGGAATGGCCCTTTGTGTCGATCTTATCGTGACTCTTCCTCTGACATCACAAGTAGATTTCAGCCAATCGTGTTCCACCTTCAATTTACAGCAACTATTCATTTTAGGCTCGCAGAAGAAGTGCAGCTGTGTTTTTTTTCCAATGGTAAGTGAAGTATGAATGGAAATTTGAATATTGTTGAACCCCCTTTATAGTCAGTTAAATATGAGCACACACACAGGTACTTTTAACTCCCCCGACACACGCAGACACACCTGATCTAACAACCGCCTTGATAAAAAGGATTGTAAAGCGACTGTAAAGCCCCTTTCTCAGATCATGTCCTCCTGATATTTGGACAAGAAATGTACCAGAAGTAAACCATATTAGGTTGTCCCGATGAGTGTTTGCTCTGCCTTTATGTCAATATTAAGTGTGTGTTGACATGGTCATTCGGCGCTTGTGTGTAGTGTAGAAAAAAAGAGAGATCCCAGTGCTCTTGAGTGGAACTGTGTCAACACAACACAACTCGCCATACCGCTCGACAACATCGCGCGAACGTGGCCCCGCCAGCTTAGAGCAGCTGGTGTCCAGAAAGATGGAGGCGGGTTCTATGGTGTGTTTAAATACAGCAGGAATTTTTCATTTCATTTTGACTTTACACTCCCCAACGCAACGTTTAGGGTTTGTATCAAAAATTGCACCGAGCTGCGGTTCAACAATGTTCAAACATCCATTCATACTGTAAAACACATGCCAAGGTTTTCACGGTTTGGATCTTTTAAAGTTTCTTTGTGCTGTGAGATCCAAACAAAAAAAAAACCCCTCTGGCATGTTTGTTTGCAAGCTTCTGTTTTTTTTAAATGTAAATTTCATATACATCTACTAGAATCATCTTTATCAACCTTCAAGGCTTCGTCAGCAAACTTCTCTTTAGCATTCGTAGACACATTTGGACATTTAAGGAAACTAGACAACCAGGGACACGTCTGTTTTCCCTTAACATGCGTTCACACACTCGTAACTTTAGTGCTTTAAACTTTCCCTTGGACTTTCATGCGCTCCATTTCTCTTTGACACACACACACACACACACACACACACACACAGCTTAACGTTACTTCAGTCGACTATTTTCTTTTTTGCATACAAACGGTCTCGCACATGACCACAGACGACACAACACAAAAATCATTGCACTTACACGTAGCGCACGCACGCCCACACGTCCGCCCTCCTTACACAAGCACTTTCGTGTTCGGACATAGAAAAAGCAAAGGTATTGTTCAACGTAAATTAGAAAAAGCTCAGTTTTGAAAAGGCGTGTATCAGCTCTCGTACCGATAACAAACGTTTTACTGTTTTTTGACTGGTTGCTTTGTGCCAGCAGTTTAGACGGGAGCATGCAGAAGAGTGAGGCGGGACGGAGTGTGTTCCTCTCTATCCCGTTGGGACAGTTGCAGTCCCAAAGTCCGACCTTCCTTCTGCTGGTCTTTAAATTCAGCAGTACAAAGACACAAATTAATGAAGCATTTCGCCTTTTTTTTTTGTTTTTAACACTCCTCTCTCTCTCTCTCTCCACCCACAGGTGGAAGCGCATTGTTTCTCTGGGGGGCACCAAGGTACCACTGTAAGTTATCTCACCTTTTTGAACCCCTTCTCATCAGCACGGTGGGCTGTAGTCATTTGGGGCGAGGAGCGGACCAAACGGGGGGGGGGGGGGGGGGGGGGGGGGGGGGGTCATTGGGAATGGGGGGGACAGACGAGGGCGTTTTTGATAAGTAAGAGAGTCTGTAGTTATGGTCATCCTGGGTTTTAACGGACATTGTTCAAGTTGACGTTTGGGCCCAGCGAGTTAGATTTAGATTCAGGGGTCCGGGGGGGGGGGGGGTCAGTGTGTACATGTCTGGCTATAGTGGGTTAGTGATTAGGTCGTCTCCTTGCCCTGAGTCCCAGTGACGGTTTTGATGGAGCTGAGCGTTCGGTTGAACCAGGTCTTTTTGGCGGCCTGGACTTCGTTGAGGGCCAGGCCCAGGTGGTGCTCCAGGTCCTGGTTGAGGAGAAAGAGAAGAACTGCTAACGGTAGCCAGAACACTCATGAACCCTTTTGGAGAAGAGCACTGTCTCTCTGTAGGTTTTAAACATTGCACTATCTATTTTTACAACCTGGCCGGCAGCTTTGAACCAAATTCCCTTCACACTAAATCCCAGTGAAGTCCTGCCAGAGCTCCTCCATGCTGTTGGTCAAAAAAACTTTCAGAATAAATGGTTCACGGTTTTCGAAAGTGGCCCAGTTTCCTTTCCACTTTGCATCTCGTTCTAACAAACTGAAACGCCAATCTTTTCCAAACTGACCAGCACGTGACGACGAGAGGGCTCACGTATATATTAGTAAGGGTCAATGTTTCCACCGTTTTTTGACCACATCTTATTCATGGCACATTCTATATCCTGTCCTTTATTTCCAGAGTACCCTAACTGGCTGCGTCACCGCCCTCAACCCAAAGGCTCTACAGAGGCACCCGGCACATCACCAAGAGGGAGCTGCCCTCCACAGCCGGTGGTGTAGTACACTCTAAGCACTCCAACCACAAAGCCACAAGCCATCACCAGCACTTACCTTCCTCAGGCCATAAAACACTAACTAACACACCCCACACATTACTGTTCACTTCGCTGTCCATACTGCGCACGTTCGTTATCTGATTTTATTATTCTTTCCATGTCTAGACTGTATTTATAACAATTATCTGTGCTTGTGGTTATGAATGTGCACAGTGTTTTTAGAGCACCGTTCAGGACCAATGAATTTCACTGCCGCTCTGTAATTGCCGATGAAAAATAAATTCCTGAATCTTTAATGTTCTCTTGTGTATTTGTGAACTGGGTCACAATGAAGTTCTGCAAACTTGTGAAAGTATTCAGTGGGTGTGTGTCTGTAAGGCTCAAATCCTACATGCCAATCTGAAATGTGGTTCTGCACTGTACCTGGATTTTGCACTCGGCCTCCACCAGCTGCAGTTTGGTCTGGGCCAGCTCCAGTTCCATCTCTCTCAGCTGGTTCTTCAGACCCTCCTTCTCCTCATCGGCCTCCTCGGTCCCGCCGGCAGGAGCCGCGCTCACCGCCGCCCGCACGCGACCCTCTTTGTTGAAGAGAGCGCTGCACTTCTCACAGCCTTCCACTTTGGACTGGAGGAGGATATGAAAAAGAGAGAGAGAGACGGAATAAAAGAGGTTAGAACAAAGCAATCTATTTCTCAGGCCCTTTCCCTTTGAGCTCAGGGAGATTCAAAATGTAACATAATAGAAGATGAAGCGATGGGTGAGTAAAGGCACCAAGAAAGAAAAAAAAAAGACTAAAGCAAAGATATCAGGTTAGACCAAGATTTAGACTAGCTCACTAATACAAGTTACGTTCTAAGAGTTAAGAAATGTTGACTTCTGACTATCTGCTCGCACGTAAATCGACAATGTGAAATAATAAAACATTTTGACAGTAACACAATCTCTGTCCACAGAACTCGGCAGGAGTTAATGGGGTGGTGTTTAAAAGTGGACAAAAAAACAAAACTCCTCAGATTAGTTAAAGAACTTTTCAAAATCTATAAATATCTCCACCGCACCATCACTGCGCCACAATATTTGCTGTCGTTGCTATTGCTGACTGTTTTATCGCCTTTGCTCGGTGACTAACAAATGGAAAACGCATAAGCAGCAACAAGGAGATAAACATTTACCTTCATCGCACGCACTCGCATACACAGTATATGCCCTGCTGCATCCTTCACAGCACTTACAGAGCTTTCTGCCAAAGTGGCCAGCTACGGTCTACACAAACAGCGCATGAGCCAAGTGGGCAAATGTTGGAATGAAGACATTGGGCCGCGGACCCTTAGCCTACACCCCCCCAAAAGCTTTGATTGAAAGTATGAAATAAAATTGGTCATCCTGTGCATTTCAGGATTTGCAGTTTTACATGGAAATGAAAGCAGGGACTTTCCCAGTTGGCCTTTTTAAGCCCACTGATATGATAGCTGATATAAAAATGCTAATTTAAAATACAAGTTATGTAAATAATACCCAGAATTGATCTTAAAGTGGCTCTGCTTCTGGCTGCCAGAATCCTGAGAGCAGTAGTTATATCATTAATTCTTCAATGAGAAAAATACGTGGAGGAACTATACACAGACATTATATTATATTCGTGCATTTTAGGTGACTGCTAAGCTCTGTAATTATGATTTAATTACAGCCTGCAATTAGGAGGCGCAGGGCAGTTTGTGCGTGTGCGTGCGTGCATGGCGAAAACTCACCCGGATTTTGTCCAGCTCTCCTCGGGTGGCTGTTTGTTGTTTCTCCAGCCTCTCGCTCAGCTGGGAGCAGATCTATAGGAAACACAGTTGGGAGACGAGTTCAGCCACGTGTTAACAACTCCCATAATCAACAATTCACCCAAACACCACAGCATCAATCCATCAATCGACCGATGGGACAACCGTTCGGCTCGGCACGGACACACACGACCACGCGGCGTGTGCACGTTTTGGGCTTGGCGACTGAATTCAAATGTGTCGTTCATGTGCATTCCAATTCCGAGGTCTAATGTCGTACCGGGAAACCGTCTAGGCCGCTTTTCAGGGCTGCTATGTCCAGCCCAGCCCAGGCTTTGTGCGGCGCGCTGTGCGTCCGCCTGGAACGAAGTGCGCTTCGCGAAAAACGCATTGCTCGGCCGGTTCAAGGCACATCCGGCCTCTGCTCGATCACCTCTACCTGCGACCCGCAGCTACGAGTGCATTTGGCAGATGAATGTGATCGATGCCAGTCATCCTCAAGAGTGGGGTCAGTATGCACCTCGGCACTCTGCAACATATACTGTACATGTCTTCAGCCCGCTCTCTGTCCGAGATACATCCATGCGTCCACCGGTGCATCTTTAGCCAAGCAGAGATTCGTCGTCCCCCTCCGATGTCACATTTTTTTCTCTCTCCTTCATTAGCCCTCGAGTGCTTTCACTGTAGCCATCCCTCTCCCTCCACCTTCATCCCCGATCTCTTATCCCTCTTGATGTTGCAGCTGTCCCCTGCTCTTTCACTCGGCCGGCTTCCTTTTCATTTCACCCTGTGCTCCTCCACGGCATGCAGCCAGCGTGCGAGGGGACCACTCCGTCTGCAGCCGTGTCCCCACATAGAGACGAGGCAATTTGCATGTTTGACACACACACACACACACACACACACGGCCATTTTCGGTTTTTCTTGGTGGTTTTCGTATTCAAATTTTTCCACAAACAATCTCGAGTATTATTCAATGTCAAATATCGCCACTGAATAATTCATCCGGTGCTGCTTTAACTTTGAAACCCGGGGCAACTTCTGCTTTCTTGATCAATGAATATATACAGTGCAATTGCTGATGATGGGCATTCTGGGAGCACATGGGATTTTGTAATGATTCATCACAATTATCACCCCTCGGGCTGAGGGACACTTGACAGATATTTACCTCAATGCCAAGTATTTTTTTCCAGGTGTTCAGGGAAAAAATATTTTAAATCTGTATAAAATAAATGTATAACCTTCACGGGACCTTACAGACAAAAGCACTGGCCCAGCCATGTTGACTGTATCTACACAGGGGCTGCTCCCACAACAGGGATAAAAATACACCTGTCTGTGTGGGCTGGGGTGGCAATTAGCACACTAATGTTTTTCTGGCTGAAATCCCCCAAAACGACTTTGGCATTTGGGGAAAATAGGAACACATTTATTTGTGGAATAATCCAAGTTATCTGGGTTTTCTAATCGACACAGGCTATTTTGGGGCATTCTCCAGCTCGTCAGTCCCAGAGGATCAAATGCGTCTGTCCTCCCTCTGCTGTCTCCTACACAGACTTCTGCCAATTTTCTGCCTTTTCATCTATCATCTCCACCCCCCCGACAAAAAACAAAAATACCATTTTTAAAGAAGCCGCACTTTCACACTTAGCTCGGCTCTCAGCTGCACGCAATCCATCAAATCTTCTCCCCTCTATGATGGAACTTGTCACCAGTTTTCAGATGTGTTCACAATTCCAATCTGCCGTCAATATTTTTAGACTAAGATGAAGTTCGGGTCTGTCTCTAAATTACTTCTTCTTCTATTACTGTCTGCCGGCGAAAAAGGAGCAAGAGGAGCCACGTTGTCGCATAATGTCTCGGCGGCAATGGCACTTGATCTGGATGGGTTTATATTTAAGCATTATGTGACAGGACGAGATCTAAAAGGACGAGAAACATTGCGTGAGAAATTTGGAGACAGGAACTCAAAGTGTGCACACAGGCTCAGCAATCAAAGGCTCTGGGTTCAGCTTGGGGACGGTTGACAAAACGAGATATTTCTGCCTCACAATCGAGACGAAGGGAGGAAAACGGAACGGCTTTAAAATGTTTTCTTAAATAGCTACGGCTCGTCTTGCCGCGGCAACGGCTTGATCAAAGACAGGCTATGAAAGGACGAGCCAAATAAGTGAAGATGGCGAGGAGGTGCTCAAGACTCACTTCTCAAACATCTCGAGTGCACGATGAGCCTAAAATAAAATGACTCAAAATATTTAAAAAATTCCAGCCTTAATTATGTTTGTTTTACGTGGAAAAGCAACGGTGGCCTGCTCTTCCTACAGATCAATGGGCAGCTTTCTGCACAACTACTTTACGAATCTGAGCCCTAAACCTGACGATTTGGATCATTATTATTATTATGTTTTTTTTTAACTCTGTTCTTTGAGAAGCACTCGCTCTAAAAAGAGCTTTAAGTGAAAGTGAGGGACAGATTGAGATTATGGATAAACACTTACCTGCTTATATTCTCCGATGATAGAACCGTTCTTCTTAATCTCCGATTCCGATTTATCAAGCTCTCGTCTGCACATCTCCTTCAGCTGTGAACACACAAACCCACACACGCACACACACACACACACAATGTGAGTATGTTCCAGGGCAGAGACCAAGGACAGGCCTAATACCCCAGAGACTGCGTGACTGCCACGACACGTAAGCAAGACGGAGAAAGGTATTGGCAGACGTGAAGCCGAGGGCAAAGTCACGCCCTCCACACAATCCTCATGCGACCACATACATCACTCGCGCTCACGCCTACGCACACAGGAAGACAGGAGGCATTTGGAGGACAACACTGAACACACATGGGAACAGTGGGCAGCGGGTCAGTCCTCTGCCTTCAGGGGATTCATCAATGTATTCGAGAAAGCAAAATCAACCGACGTGCTCCGACTCGACCAAGGTCTGACTGCCGTCAGTATGGATGGACAGACTAAAAGATGAGAACGCGGCGAGACGGTCCGTGAGCACACAGAGACACAGGCTGAGATGTATGTTTTAAGTATTTAAATGTATTTTCTGGCCTCTGGTTTGCTTTTGGCCTAGTCTGTGCTTCCAGTCCCGGGAGGATCAGCTCTTTATTCTCAACACAATATAGATATATTTGAAGTGAAATATAATCACAGTCACTGGACAAGCAAGAACAGGCCAGGAGTCAATGTGTTTTGTATCGCCCGCCCCCCAACACCATAGGCCGCAGTACACAGAGATCTGTACAATCAGGTGTGGCAAAGAGCGTTTGGTTTGATTGAAAACCTGCCGACGATGGGCTGAGTGAGATAGATCGACTGTCGTTCATCTATAGTGCTTTCCTTCTATCTGAAACCATGTGAACCGCATGAGGTTAAAAAAAAAAAATGTGGTCAGAAAGTGTTTTTTTTTTGGTCTACACACATTTTGGCTCTCGACAAAAGTGTCCCAATGTCTCTGACCTGTGCCGACTCCTCCTCCAGTCGTCTCTTCTCGTCCTCCGAGTCCACGAATTTCTGTTTGGTCAGCAGCAACTCTTTGTTCAGGGCGTCTGCCTTTTCCTCAGCCTGACACACACAAACACACACACACACACACACAAATCCCAATGTAAGTGGGGTAAAACAAAGTTAGGCGTAATTTCTTCTGAAGAATTCGCTAATCTCTGTTAAGTAAAACAATCAAAGGTACAAGCAAAGATGCATTTTCTGCCCAATGAACACACACACACACACACACACATTCATACACACACACATTTAACCACTAATGTCATTCTGAGAGGGCGTAAATCAAGGTTCAGTTTAAACAGAGGCTACATGTATTTACTTCATGTGGCGCAAACAGACTCTCGCTTATGTTGTTTCTGTTCTTGCGCAATTATTGCCACATGTTGTGCACAGTTGACCGCTTGGTCTCCTTACAGCAGTGACAGGTCACAGACACAAAATAACACAACAAGTATTCTCTCTCTCTCTCTCTCTCTGTCTGTCTTACATTGTCCAGGTCTTTGCGGAGAGCAATCTTGCTGCTGACCAGCTCGTGGGCCAGGTCGTCATTCTCCTGCTCCAGCCGCATGTTGGCCTCCTGCAGGCGACGGTTCTCCCGCTGGATACAGGGAGAGGAGGGGCGACAGGAATAAAATAGGTGAGGCCAAAAATGATGACACGGGGCAAAAAAAGAAAAACAGAAGAGCATATGAAAGGAGAGACGTGTCGGGACAGAAAAGAGGAAGGAGAGCGACGAGAAGACAGAGGAGTTCATGCGCATGAATGCGTGAGGCATTACTTCCTGTCTCTCAAGTAGCGGGACACGACTGGTTGGGACAGCGGGACGGTAAAAGTTAACTCTGATCAGGTGAGAGCATAATCACAGTGCAAGTGTCGCCAGTAATGTTTAACTGGGCATAACCTGTACATAATTAACAGCAGGAGACTATTATATGGAAAGTGGGTCCACGAGGCCAACTTCCTCATGTCAGAGGAAATTCTTTTCATAAATATTATAAATATCACACCGAACGAAAAGGCAAATAAGTGGGCTATTAAATGCTCCCATGTGTTTGCCAAAAGGGCATCAATGTTTCATTTTGATGTGAAGAAATGCCAGAGTATCTCGAAATGATGTTCATTACTGAGTGACTTAACCAATCATTTTGTGGTTAAAAATGCCAAAACTCGCACTAGTTCTCTGGAAACATTTTTATACAGAAGACGCTCAGTCGCTGTAACTGATGATCCTGTGCTGTATACAACCAACCCCTTAGCCTTGAAATGATGTATGACCTGTACAATTAATAGATTTTTTTTTTTTTTTTTTGTTGTTGGTGCCGTGTAGTTTGTCTTCCAGAATAGGGAGTGTCAAGGTCTACAGCAAATAAAATCGATATTATGCTCAGTTAAGGATCGTTTAAAAACATTTACATATCCAATGGTAATGTGTTAAACAAATGTGCAATTATAATTACGTGCAAAAGGTAACACAATCCATTCCCCCGCTTGCAGAATTATGAGGTGATATAGAATACAAAAATAAATAATGATATATATATAGCGGTTGCCTTAAGCTGGGACTCAATGCGTGCAACGAGAAGAAGGATGCAAAGGTTCCTGCTCTTGCCGGTAGAACCAGGGTTTCAACAATTTGACACGGAGATGTTGTAATGTAATGTAATGCAATATCTCGTTGAATCCGTAAAACGTCTGCGTAGACGCAGGCACCTGATTACACCTACCTCATATCTCTCGATGGGGGCCTCCTGCTGCTCTTGCTGCTCCCTAATGGTGTGGTACTCCTTCTCAAATTTCTTCAGCTTCTTCTGGCTGATCTGAAAAGCACATGGTACAAAGCATCAAACATTTGAGAACCTATTGCAAACCTACACATGATGAAGAATGGATATACTTTTCATTGACGCACACACACACACACACACTACATTAGGCAGTCTCGTCAACAGGCTTTTCACTGCACAACTGCTGCCTTACATCGTTTTTTTTTTTTCGTTTTTTTTACTGCAACCATATAATGAATACTATGTGCCTGGTTTTCAGCATGGAAGACAAAGAACACCACTGTAAGCAAACTAAGACTTCATCTGTCTGCAGTGTGTGTGTACATCAGTAGAGTCCATAGAGTGAGGAAACTGAATTTCCCCATTGTGGGACTAATAAAGGTGGTCTTTCTTTCTTTCATCGGTTCTCCCTGTGGATGTGAGCGTGTCTGGCGACAGCTGCAGCATGAGAAACTGTCAATGCATACATGTCTGCCTGTATATGCTACAGGTTTGATGTTAAACGACAGCGCATCTGATGGTCCGAATGGTCACAGCACACGTTGCATAATGATGGCAGGACTTGCCTCATTTATGCATACGCGTCTACATGTCATGGGTAGATAGAAGAGCAATACTGGATGTATTCAAAGAGACATAGTCGATAGCAGTCCGATCAATTAAAGAAAACATGTTGAAACAAACAAACTGCAGGCATTCGTGATTTTCATTTGAAATTCCCTGCCTCGGCTTTGAAAGTCAAGGATGACAGGAAAGAGGACAAAGCAGATGTAAGAACTGCACACTTGGACAACATAAATGACCCTGGATTGACCCCGACAGAGTCTCCTGAATACATTTGGTGACCTGGCTGTCATTTCAGTGTTTTGCCTCATTTTCACCTGAAAGGAATTCTAATTCTCAACACCTTTGACCACAATTACTGAATAAAAAGGTTTAGAGCTTTTCTCCCAAAACCAACAACCAGAACTAACGCGTAATCACACACACACACACACACGTCAAGAAGCAGGACGTTGCATATAAATACAATATATTTAAAAAATCGAGTGTCGTCAATCAGCGGGGTGGAGCGCCATCAGTCGTCAGTAAATCCCTCTACAGTGACATCCAAGCTTCAGATATGCCTTTCCATAACTCAGATTTAATTTCCAGCATCCACATTACTTCTCAAATGACTTCTAAGAAGTATTTTCTCTTGCCAGGTGATGCTCTAAAAATAACTTGGCTAAGCTGTGTGCAGTAAGCGGTGGATCAATTTGCTTGCACGTTACGTCAACAAAGGTATCTTATTCATAGGTGCAAAGAAACTTAAAAACGCAACCAAACTTGGGCCTAATGATTAAATAAAGCATGTATACAAGCTATATAAACCAAAAGTAACATACAGCATAAAATGCATCAAACCCAAACTCTTAACTCTTGAATCCAGTTCTCGGGAACACTTGACTTAGTTTTACTTTCACAGTGCTTTCCCTTGCGGCAGGAGCCTATTGCGGATCTCACGCTGTTGCCCACCTGTCTGAGAACTGAGAACCACATATCTGAAATCCCTCTCCATGTGGGCTCCTTTACAGAGTTTGTGCTCATAAATTCCACTGCCCAAAGTTAGCTTCAAAGTCAGGCCCTCTAAACTAGGCCAGACTTTTCAAAACAGGTCGGCACACAGGTGAGTGTGTGTGTGTGTGAAAGGGAGAGCGAGAGACGGAGGGTGTGTTGTGTGTGTGTGTGTGTGTGTGTGTGTGTGTCTTTTGTAGCATCTATTAAGTCTGTCTTAAAGTTCCACAGTGACCCCTACTGGTATTTAAGAAGACATGCTGAGATGAGCCAATATTTGGAATCTATTAATAAGTTCGAGACCATTAACATTGCAGGATGAAGAAGCGAGATTTTCACACATCTAGGAGTGAGGTCATTCAAAATACTTTAAAATACTTTAAAAATTAAACAAATAATTAAAGCTGAAACTTAAGTGTCAGATGTTTATACAATACACGCAATGGTGACCAGCTCTCTTCTACTTTACACTCACCTTTATGCTGCAGGCCAGCTCCATCAGTTTCTTTGCGTTTTCCTCAGAGCGGTACCTCTTTGGAACCGGGACGCGGAAGAATTTGAGGGCACCCTCGAAGTCTGTGTGGATCAGATCGTCTTTTGATGTCTGAGGGGGAAAAAACAGCGCACACAGATAAATAAGTACCACAGCCTTGTCATAACAGAGGAGAAATCAACTTAAATCTCAATAACGTGGGCTGAAATCAAAATTGCTAGAGAGCCTTCTTACCTTCAGAAGTGCCAAAGCTACATTGAAGATCACACTGATGCCCTGAGGTTAAAAAGAAAAGGTCTCACGTTCAGAATGAAAGGTTGTGTTCATGAAAAAGAAAATCTTTGCTATGTGTGTAAGAATTGCAGCGTGGATGGATAGTTTTCTTCAGCTTGTTTGAAACATCGTGCCGAATGTCATTTCAAAGCTTTTAATGCGTACTTCTCTTAGTGAGTTTGGCCAAGAAAATTCATTGTTATTCAACACCTTGGGATTTTAGGGGCCTGAATATTCTGCAGCAAACTAAATTTCTTTCAATTCCTCAAGAGCCACCGTAAATATATTATGAAAAAAACAGACTGTGTTCAAGCTCAGTTTGGACAGATTCAATAAATGGTTCTTTCAGGTTAACGACTATGTCATGGGCTCTGTATTTTGTTATTTATTTAAATAACAAAAAAAAAAAGATTTCTCTTCATATGGGATTCAGGTTAACAACTATGTCATGGGCTTTGTATTTTGTTATTTATGTAAATAACTAAAAAAAATGGTTTCTCTTCATATGGGATTCAGGTTAACAACTATGTCATGGGCTCTGTATTTTGTTATTTATTTAAATAACTAAAAAAATTGGTTTCTCCTCAGTATGGGATATTATCGATATACATAACAAAAATAAATGCAAGTTGTGCAAGGAAGTAAAAAAACGCGTGAATTACTTATGCTGTTTCATCACTAACCTCACACAGTAGCAGGTCAATGATATGGAAAACCATGTAGAGAGGGAACTTGGCTGTGAAGAGGGTGAGGAACCACTGGGAGGCGTACATGTGAGCCTCCAGACCCACATTCAGGAAATGGTTGTAAAGGTCTGGAATATATTCCTTTTGGAGACAGAAAGAAAGAAAGATAAAACACATCTGAGATAAGGAGAAGAGGAGCAGAATAATAAAACAAAAATCTTAGATCTGGAGCACGCACCTGCATGAGTCTCTCAAGTTGGAAGAACTTGCAATGCAGATCTTCAAAGTTCTGCTTGAAAAGGTCCCTGAGCCCATAATCAAACATGATCTTGACCAGCACACTGAAGGCTTGCTCCTCCGGCATCTGAAGGAGAAGATTAAGAGATTTATTTATCACCACCCCATACGAATAATAACCATTCAAATTCTAATCAATTTCAGATGCTGATCACTTCCAAGTTGGAAGTCGGGCATTTTCACAATCATTTTTTTATCAGCATTAGTTGGTTAGGTTTGGTACATAAATAAGTGAATTGTTAAATCATTATTTAAAATGACTTAGCAGCTTCTAATAAGGCATAGGCATAGTTCTTCCACACGGTGGGAGTGTTGACATGCCTCTGGACTGGACGTGTGCGTGTGTGTGTGTAATAATGCAGAAGGTGAACATGAGCATTATCTATCAATATAAAATAGTCAGAAGCCCAGAGACATTCCTTTTATCAACGTTCTGCTCGAGTGCCTCATGCCTCTCTGACTACGCAGGAAAGGCTCTGTGACATTCAAAAACAAGCCAGACCAATTCCTCTGTCTCCCGCATTGTGGAATTTCAGAAAAGATAGAGATGTCAAAACAAAAACAAAACATTTCCTCTCTGCTCTCTGGAAGTTGTTTAAGAAGCTTTGCGGGAACCCTTGTGATATGTGAACTCACGTGCAGCAGCAGCACAGCGGCCAAGAAGGACTGTCCCTGGCAGTAGCCAATCTCCTCATCGTAAACAGAGTACGCCTGAAGACAGAGACACGGACACCAAAAATCAGTTTCACAGTGAATTCAAAAACTAACTGAGGCAATCATGTCAATTTGTTATTGTTGTTCTGTCCAATGTGTATAAAATTGTGTTGACACAATGCATTTGTCCTAACCAAAGATACCATAAATATAATATATAGAATATTATTATTTTTATTTTTTTCTTCATGTTTGGGTGCCTTCAATTCACAGAGTCAGTCCTCAGACGGTTAAATATGACTCGAAGAGACCCAGCACTGTCCTGTGAGAAAGCACTGGAGGTGACTGTGGTAAAGGGGGAAAAAAAAAACTCTCCGTTTACGAGCAGAAACTTTGAGCCGAACTGGGCTCTGGGTGGGCGGCCATCTGTCTCGACCAGATGGGTTGGGAGAGAAAGGAGGAGGGACAGGTAGAGCGAAAAGAACAAAGCACAATGCTCGAGTTCATCACAGACATGTGTGAGTATGATGATGATGATGATGATGAGGATGATGGTAAATATAGTTAGGATGGGTTTTAAGAGGCTATTGCTGCTTGCACCTTTCTGTAAAGTGTAGCACCTAGTGCCACACGATGGTGACTGGAATAAGAAATTAAATATGAGTAAAGAAAGAGCAGAAATGCTGGATGATATAAAAATATACATATATAAATGGAGCAAAAGCGAAGTGAACTTTAGAAAATGGCTGTGGTGGCCTACTGAGCCACAAACACAAATAATGGGTGCAAGTCAAACAAAGTGTGGATCAATCAGCACGCAGCGAAGGAAGGGGCCCACTGAATTATTCAAACGCACCTGAGGAGGTGCCTGTCTGAGAAGAGATGGATGCCCTCATCTGAGCTATACATAATGAATGAAATGGCAATGAAAATAAATAAATAAATGAAACGCATTGCAGCCGGGCTATTCACCACGGGACTGTGGAACTATAGGATAATGTGTGTATGTCACAACTCAATATGCACATGTTTTTTTTTAGTTTTTTTTTTCATGAGCAAGAGACCACATGCGCGTCACAATCAATATTTTCAGCGAGGTTTCCACATACTTTTTATGTGTACAGGAGTCAGTGTGTGCGCGTGTCTGTGTGTGTGTGTGGGATTGTTCGATTAGAAACTTATTTTGTTTTTCTGATAATAATGAACGTGCTGAACCCCCCCTCCCCCCCAATAACAGAGTGGCTGTTCAGTTAATTAATGAACGGTTATGTTTGCGACTCTATTGCCCTACAAACTTTATTATGAGACCAACTGTAAAGCAAATCAATTACTAAGTCATTACACTGCATTACAGAGGAGCATGAGATTCAATTTAACATGCAGATTGCTGTAATGAGCTGCTCCCAACTGTTTATGACTCTCCGCTGTGTAAATGAAGGAGATTTATTATTATTATTATTATTATTATTGTTTTTTGTTTTTTTTGTTTTTTTACCAGCTACAGTGTCATCCTCAGAGAAATTGTAAGTCCCCAAACAAATGGCTTATGAAAGTGACCATACCATGTTTTTTTTTAGTTTTTTTTTTCATGAGCAAGAGACCACATGCGCGTCACAATCAATATTTTCAGCGAGGTTTCCACATACTTTTTATGTGTACAGGAGTCAGTGTGTGCGCGTGTCTGTGTGTGTGTGTGGGATTGTTCGATTAGAAACTTATTTTGTTTTTCTGATAATAATGAACGTGCTGAACCCCCCCTCCCCCCCAATAACAGAGTGGCTGTTCAGTTAATTAATGAACGGTTATGTTTGCGACTCTATTGCCCTACAAACTTTATTATGAGACCAACTGTAAAGCAAATCAATTACTAAGTCATTACACTGCATTACAGAGGAGCATGAGATTCAATTTAACATGCAGATTGCTGTAATGAGCTGCTCCCAACTGTTTATGACTCTCCGCTGTGTAAATGAAGGAGATTTATTATTATTATTATTATTATAGTTTTTTTTGTTTGTTTTTTACCAGCTACAGTGTCATCCTCAGAGAAATTGTAAGTCCCCAAACAAATGGCTTATGAAAGTGACCATACCATGTTTTTGAATGTACATGAAAGATAGAGTAAAGTAGTATTATATATTAGAGGATGCACCTCTATAGCCTATTGCATGCGTGTTAGGATCTCACCTTGCAAATCTTGTAGAGGGAGTCTTGTCCATCTCCTCCAGTGTCTTTGAAGTAGTCATGAGCTGGGAATGTCCTGTTGATGTCTCTGGTGATGGCACTGTCCTGAGGGGACTCCTAACGGTGAGACAGAGGAATACAATGTTAGAAAATTGTCCATTTCTGTGTCACCTCTTGTTTTACTAACGGAAGAATCCACAAAACGTTTGCAATAGTCAATCACTGGAAAAGAACATTTCCATAGAGATCCAGCAGTGGTCAGTGTTTAGTATGCGGCCTCCACACTGAGATATACAGTATGGGGTAAGATAAGCTGACCATAAATAACCCTAATAATACTGTCATTGCCATTATAACTAAACACTGATAAAAACAACTAAAGTAAAAAAAACGGAAAAATACATAATTGAAAATGATAAAAGTGGCGATACAGAAAAAAAGACTATGGTTGTGCTTCTTGGTCAATAATTTGGCGTAAAGACATTTCACTCAACTCGGGTACAACATACTTTTGTGGGACATCCTTCCACTCCATGGACAGAGAACTGAACTGTGTGTATGCCACACACAACCACACAACCACACACACAGATCAGTAAATACTTCAAACTAGCTTTGCTTTTCAAAGATTAATCACACCTCATTTCATTATTGATGATCACTGTATTTGGAACCAACAGCTTCTGAATAAGTAATGGTATTCTATGACACAGTCGCTGTTGCATTACAAATCAAATACACATTTAAAGATGTCTTCATATAACCGCGCACTTTATTGACAACACCAGCACAGCTGCCTATTGCTATAATTATTCAATTATGTGGCAGCTGTGAAAAGCATAAAATCCTGCAGATACATTTTTGGATCTCCAGTAAACGGCATTGTTGTTCACGTTTAACATTAGGAGAGTAAAAAATGCGATCTCAATCAGGGTGGCATCATTTTTAGCGCATTATAGATTGGTTTGATTATTTCTGAGATGTTTCTAAAAAAAAAAAGAAAATTAGGCTCCAACAAGCATTACTACCGTGTTCATAATAAGATGTTCGGTGAGGTGCCGTAGTTCTTAAGTGGGTAGACAAAATACAAAAAAAATGGTTCATCCATTAAACTTGTTAGGCAGAAATCTGTAAAAAAAAATATATATATATATAATTTGCAGCCTGATGCTGAAACTCTCAGCAGCTGGCTGCAACACCATCAGTAGATAGTGAGACAGTCAGCAGGAGCAGAGACAGATTGTCATTTAGTCACAATAATGATTTAACAGACTGATGTTAAACAAGCCAGTTAATGGGAGATTCCTTTGTTCCATTTCAAAAATTATTATTATTCCAATATAAACTGGGAGAAAGCACAGGGCATCATCGATGGTTTAGCAGCCAGTACCTCTCTCAATGGCACATTTGGGCAAGGAATTCAACTTAACATTCAAATCCCTAAACGCAATTCTATCCTGCAAGCCAAAGGTAAGTGAGTGTAAGTTTAAGAATCTAATTATACCTCCTGGGTTTCTCTGTTAAACATTGAGCCCTTCCCGCTTCATTCCCAAGGTCACTGTTCCAACTTCCACAGAGGAAAAGAGTGTAACAAAAATAATGTGAGTATAAGAAGAAATGCAGGAAGAAAAGAATCCCAAAACAAAGCAAACAAATGGGGGAACAGAGACCAACAACACGGGTCTTTTTTTAAGTCCACTCCACAACTTCCACCACACCCAGTCGTCATAGTTATTGTGTGTGTGCGCGCGCGCGTGCGTGCGTTAGTGTGTGAGAACAGCCAATGCCACCTGATGTTTAAGTAATGTTGATTGGGACGATTACACGGATTCCATTTATAATACAGTGTGATTTTTGTTAAATTGAAAATTATACATTCTCTTAATAGACGTGGGAGGCCCTCACCGAAATGACCATTAGTAAAATTTAACCAGCTTTGAAATTTAGCACTAAGCCACTTTTAAAGGGCGCACACAGGCGGTGTAAAAAGTTTTCCTTTTACAGTAAAAACCCATGGCAGGGGCGGAGTCACTGCATCCAGTGTGATAGGCCCATTACACTGTGCTACAGTCTCTCAGTGAATGATAACGATCCATGTTTGTACAAGCACCACTTAGCCACACTTATCCGAAGTGCTGAGAGACCTCTGACATAATGGCCAATCAGCTTCCTCTGTGTCCGTCCGTCTGTTCGCTTCCAAAGGGGTTGGGAATGAGAATTGCGTGAGTGGGGAGGGAAAACAAACTCTCGCGGTGGTGGACGGAAGTGAGAGAGTTTGAGTGACAAAGAGAGGGGTTATGAGGATGGCATCATCGTAGAGCCGTGCAAAACAAAGAGAGTGGAGGACGATTGTGACATCGTCCTCCAGGGACACTTATACCCACCAAGACCCAGCCTCTTTAAACGTTCAGTGTTGGTTGCACAATGACCCGTGGCTACGGGCAACCTGCACACTTGGGGTCAGTGGAAACCGATTCTGTAACCACTTTTTTGTGGCCTCGTCAACGTGCCCGCTCAAAGAATAATCACAATACCTTAAGGAATACCACACAAACATGTGTTTTCTTGTTGCAGGTTAGTCCACAAGACCAATGCAACTGTCCGGTAACACGCAGCTGCCAGAGTCCTACCACGGGGCGATCAAAGAACATCTAGGAACTTAATAAAAGTCCGGGGGCAAAACATGTTCTTCCAACAATCTTTCAATAAAAACACTTCACTGCAGGTGAGCTACATTGTGTGTGTGTGTGTGTAAGTGTGTGCGTGCACGTCTAAAGCTGGGAATAAAGTACCAGAGCAGGGTTTCCGTGGGAAGGCTGAGTCGCTGGCCCTCTATTGTTTGTGTCCCTGATTTTCTCTGACTCAACACAATGGCTGACATGTCATTCTGTTATTCTTTCTCCACTCCTAAAGGAGCCTGCTGAGATGCCAAGAGAACACGGGGTGAGATTCATCAAGCTCCACACAAACCTGGTTGGCCAACCCAAATAACCCCAGAGTGATTCACGAGGATTACTTCACAGGTATTCAATTGAAGTCACAGGAGGAAACGATAGGTGTGATCGTTTATTTAATCCTATGGAAATAACGAGCGTTGCCTGTCTTTCCTTTCAAATGTATTGTTATCAAGTCATGCCCATGCCAGTCATAGCCCTGCTGCCTCACCTTATTATCGCCCGTCATTAAACCTCAATTGTCTGTCTCCTGCCCTACTTTTTCAGCCAACACCACAATGGCCTGAATTTTCTCCCACCAACATTTCCCACTGGAGCTTTGCCAGCGTGCAAATTCAGCAGACCGACCACTTGCACAAATATGGCGCTGCTGAATCACAGACCATTTAGCAGCACGTCAACGGGCACAAAACAACTTATTTTTATCTGTGACAATTAACGTGGCGCGTTCAAGCTTTGGGAAATGATGGAAAACTCTTGAATGTAATTCTTATCAGCTTCCAAACTTGATCTTTGGCCAGCAGCCTTCGGCCTCACTGAATAGAACTGGGGGGTCCGCATTTTTCTAAAAAGGACTTTGTGACATTTTCTACAAAAGAGACAGTGGTCATGTAGTCCAGAGGGACTTGCTTATGACATTTAACCGCTGGCGGAGGTATAGAGTATATATAGAAATTGAAAATAAATTGAGACGTGTGCATTCCTTCCCTTGCCCGCACACACACACACACACAGCCTTCACACCCCTAGCAAAAATAAATGAGGTTTGAAAACTGGAGATAACATTACATTTATTTGTCTAGTACAAATGCATGTACAACATGTACAACTACTTTACTCCACAGGTTTGTAACCTAGAGAGCATCATCACATTGGTCACACAGTCAGTAAAATCAGACACATTTCTCCATTTAAAAGCAGCCATCTCACCAAAAAAATTGGTCTCACATAGTCGACACCCAGAAGTAGCATTACCTTACATGGTAACGGCTTCATTTTCTCCGTCAGCAAAGGAAAAGTGCACGCAGTGTGGGCAAACACAAACGCCGAATCCGCCCCACTGATAGACCTGCATCTTTTGTGCGGTTTGTTACTACAGTGGTCAATCGCATCTCGATTCGATAATAATCTGTGACTCACAACAGCTGGCTTATGAGTCGGCCATTATTGGGGTTTGGTGTGTTCTATTCAGAGACTAACAATAACAAAAAGAAAAAAAATCAAAGCAGACTAAAAGACAGATAAGAAAATACCAGTGTTTCAGCATGTGTGTGTGTGTGTGTGTGTGTGTTAAAGTGCACGATTAGAGTGATGTTGAAAAACACAATAGCCAACCAGTACTCAGTTTTTGCTGTTAATTACTTAAAACAAACAATATGTTCACGATTAAAACTTATCATGCCTCAAAATGGATTTGATAGTTTGTGTTAAATAGGGCCCACATTACATTTATCAATTTCATGTGTTTTGTTTCTGGATAAAACCCAGATACAATTCATGCACTCCCGTTTACAGAGTCACATAATCAGTGTGTGACTTCATTAGCTACAGAGGCACTCGGCTATTTCCCACGGCACACACATCTGGGCAGTCCCAGTCTAGAGAGGTATGATACACCAAAAGGGATTCATAGTCAGCCACCAAAAACAGCCAGAAGAGAAGGAAGATGAATTGTGATGATGAGATGAAAATATTACATTTTTTTTACAATTTCATACCACTATATGAATTTAACCATTAGCCTATGCGTATTACACTGACTACTAAAAAGCTGCAGATGGTTTCCAGGCCCAACCCTAGCATGTCTAGTAACCTGTGTTTTACTTTGTGCGTGTGTGTTCGTGACTAAATGTCACATATTTATCAGACATTGTACCTTTAACTGCTGCAGGAAATATATATATGTTCAGTGGAGAACTTGACTGGGGTCTCCATCATTTATCACTTCAAAAGAAACAAAGTAAAAAGTTTTACAAAAATAAATGTGTGTCGTTTGACAAATAAGACATTCAATATGCCACCTATGCAATGTACACGCCATTCTGAACAAAAGGTTGAGATTACAATATTTGGCAACATTTAAACCTGGACCCCACCGCTGCGCATCCCACTCACCAAATACAGTATACTGGAGGGAAGAAATGTATAGCTATTAAAGCATTGACAGGTGATTCATTTGTCAGCACCCTTGCTAAAATATCTTTAACAGTCCAATTCAGCCAGTGGTCACATCTCACACGCTCACACACACACACACCTGTGCACACGCAAACAAATGCATCAACAGTTTTGAGTCATACGTTTGCTCCTGGAAATTCTTCTGTGTTACAGCAGAGAATAATAACAAGTTGCTGAATTTAAAGACACACTTTTAAAAGAAACATGGAATTAAGAGGCTGGCTAATGAGTATTTTTGCTTCTGCATGTGTGAGTAATACACGCGAGTAATTCCCTCGAAAAACAGACGCGTCTATAAATCAAGTCCTCCATGACTATTTGAGGAAAATACTTTATATTTATACTTTATATATAACAGTTCATATTCATTCATTTTATCAAGGCAACAATGTATCGCTATATACTGTGGAACACTCAGATTCATGCACACAAGGCATCGCAGAGTGACACAGTGGATTTAAACTCACTTCGTGTGAACCTAATTCTTATTTGGGTAAATCCTCATGTATTAGATATTTAGAAGAAAAAAAATCCAAGATTGTTGAGCTTTCTTTGGTAGATTAGGGAAAGTATATAAAGCTAGAATATCTGCAACTAAATCAAAATGAGCCTCCAGGGTTCAAAATTTTGAGTTTATCACACCATATGTACACTTGGATTTATTTTGGCTTACGATTAGTAGCGATACGTTTGTAACGAGTATCAAGTAAGTGTCCAAGTGCATAAGTGTCCACAAAACACATGGGCTCAAGATGATGGAAAAAGGAAACACGTATGCACACAGATTCAAACATACACACATGCAACTGCAATTCCCAGAGACCTGAGGGGTCAGACCCTCTTCATGGTGCTGCACAGAGGTTAACCTGCTGCCACAGTGAATGGGCCGTTTGTCTGTTCCATCTATGCCTGGTACTCCTGTTTTCCTGTGTGTGTGTGTGTGTGTGTGTGTGTGCGTGCACTAGATACAGCACATACCTAAGTATTTGCAAGAATATATGTGAATGTGAATTTGAAAAAGGTATCATTAACCCGTCCCTCTCAGTCCAAAACCACAAAAAAGAGCCACTCGAGGATGTACCAAAAACAACAATGTACAATTTGTGTAACAACACATTATCCCCACTCGCTTTGCCTTGGAAATAGTTATGAAATTAATTTCCCCCAAAATAAAGGTGCAATGCAACTGAAAACGATTTATTTTAAATCCCCAGAATATGACATTAGATTTGTGTCAGTTTAACAGTCGTATACCAAAGTTGGGTCACCCCTCTCGTAATAAGTTACGAACCGCAGGCTCACTTTGTGAACCAACAACATCTTGTATAACAACATCAATAAATAATCCATAATTCAAAGTCCATGAATAGTCTGAATTGAGTCAAAGCAAATAAACCATAAGACTAATCAATTCAAACTAAATACAAAATGTCATGGCTGCAGGGTGTAGACCCGTCTCATTTCTTTTTATTTCTTTTTCACTTTTAGCATGTAGACACTGAGAGGATAAGAGACGTTAAATCAGTTTGCCATAGGCAGTTATTTTGAGTGCTACAATACTAAAACACAGGAGTCAACTGTTCCATTAACATTTATTTCCTTTGTTGCATTCAACACACACGGTGCCGTTGATCTGATAACAAACACTGCTCACGCTGTATTTCACATTGCACATACAGCTTTTTTTGGAATGCTTTGCTTGTAGCGTTTTCTGGTTTTGGCAGAATAGGTGGGGATTTCACTTCCCATAAATTAAAAACGAAGTAGTATAAAATGTCATTCTCATGAGTTCACTTTTCTAGAGATTTACAGACAGCAATTTCTCCTCCTTTCCAACCATGGCAATCCATCACCTTTCTCCGTCTACGGCATGCCGAGACCGTTTCAAAACACTTTTGGTTTTTGTGGGCCATTAGAGCCTTTCTGTCCTTCGATGCATTGCACTTGGCCTCCTTTCTCTCTCGCTGCCAAATGTGGCAGATGCAGAGAGGATGCCGGTTTGACCTCCAAACGCAACAGGAGCAGCAGTGGAGGAATGGCACATCCTACCATGTCTTTACTGCATATTTCAGCTCAGCAGAGACATTTGACACCAAGTACATCGGGCATCATTTCGAAAGTTCAAATTTGGCAAAAGGGTTTGTAGGCCTACTACACATGACATGTTGTGCCAATACCTAAATCCCCGTGGCCATATCCATACCCTGGCCCTGAACATCCCTTTTCCACAGAGCCAACGTAAGTCTTTTTGGTATTCCTAACCCCAAAGCCGCTGCCACTGCGCCGTAAACAGAAGGAGCAGAGGCGTTTGAGGCCTTTTCTGAAGGCAGAGTTGGAGAGGCTGTAGATGAGACAGTTACAGAAGCTGTTGCTAATGGCCAGCCATGTGGTGAGGAATGAGGCTGCAGGGTGATGGTAGATGCCTGCGCTCTCCAGCAGGAAGTAGAGAATGTAGGGCAACCAGAGGATATAAAACACGCTGGTTATGCGGAACAATACCATTGCATAGCGCTTGTCGGGGTATGACGACGTGGACTGCTGGTATTGTGGTTGGTGGTGTTCCAGTTTGTGTGGTTGCGACAACTGGGGCAAGTGCCCCTTTTCTGTGGCACTGTTGTCCTTGACCCCGGCTCCCACAGTCAATCCTGGGCCCTGCAGCCGTTGGGGTCGGTAACGCGCCTGGCGCTCGCTAATCTCCCGAGTGTGCTGTCGGCAGATCTTGAAGATATTGCCATAGGTAAAGCAGACGGTGAAAGCAGCCGGGGCGTAGAGCAGCGCCATGATAAAGGTTGTGAACGCCGGACTAGTCCTCCACTCAACGGCGCACCACTCCACCACATCACCGTGGTAACCTGGTTTCCCCCAGCCGAGAAAAGAGGGGAGAAATAGCAGGGCAGAGTACAACCATATCAGAATGATGCAGCAGCGCACCCGACAAGGCGTTACTAGGGATGCGTAGGTCAGAGGTCGTGTGATTGCGATGTAGCGATCCACGCTCACACACGCTAGCGATACCATGGAAACCGACTTCAAAACGGACACCATGTACCCGAACACCTGGCAGGTGAGTTTGGGGTCCAGGCCCTGCAGGTGATGGAGGAGGGACAGGGAAGGAAAGAGGCAGCTGACCCCCACCAGCAAATCAGCGTACGCCATAGTCTGGATGAAAGCACTGGTGGTGTGCTGGCTGAGCAAGGGGGCACAGTGGAACACGAAGATCACCACCAGGTTCCCAGAAATAATGAGCACGGTGAGGAGAAGGATGATCGAGACTTCCATGAGGCAGGTGGAGAAGATTTGGGAATAGCCCATCTCCAGCAGGCAGAAGGGAGCAGATACATTTGACAGGTCAGCAGAGGTCAGGTTCAGTGGATCCAGGGAGGAATTCATCATCTCGGGTAGAAACGTGTCAACGGGCTCCTTCTGAAAGTATCTGTCGGGGTTTCAGTTCAAAAGAAACGCTCCATGCGGCGGCTCCATGATGAGACTGCTGCCATCTGCCATCTCAAATGTAGGAGAGAGGCGCAACGGAGAGATGAGGAAGCTCCCCTGTCTTATCTTCCATGCAGGCAGCTGTCCGTCAAATAAATACACATTAATCTGCGTGTTTTCTTTTCTTCGCAAACTTCCCAAATAAAGGCGCAAAAAGGGAAAAATAGACGGAAATGGGGCTTTGCGTAGAGGAATTCCAGTCCAATCTATGCTTAAAATGCCTCCGCTCCCTATAAAGTCAGAGATGTCTTCAACATCTGCTGCAGCTGCCGGACGACTGAAGCTTCTTTTTATCTTTCTGTAGTCCACCCAGTCACAAACACAGCTTCCAGGGAAAAAGCGTTACTGAGTAATGGCCTGAATACATAAACTGAGGGATGGAGAAATTAGGCGTCCACCAGCTTCTCGCTCCCGATTCTTCTTGTTTCGCCTCTTCTCTCTTGCGACTCCTCTACTTTCTTTTCACCACTCTTCCGCGACCGCTGGCTTTTGTGTCGGTTGGTGTCTCGTCTCTCGCCGTGAGATTACAGTGGACTGAGAGGAGGAAGGCAGCGCACAAGGAACTGATGTTTAAAACATGCGCGCGCGCGCAAACAAACACACACGCACACAAACACACCTCCGCTGTGATTTCTATCCAGACGAGCAGCAACTATGTCTGGAGTGGAAATGAAGTAGGCAGGCATACCGATGCTGGGAGGCCACACCCCCTCCACCCATGTTCATTTATCCTCCTTTGCTGTCTCTCTCTATTTCTCTCTCTCTCGCTCTCTTTTTTTCTCTGTCCCTCTCGCTACCGAAACAGTGGCGCAGAAAGCCACTCCCCTTCCCGGTGGGTTCAACCAATGACAAACTGCAAGGGCATAAAGCTGCCTCCTTCCCACACGTTCTTACTCCTCCCTGATTTTTGTGTGTGTGTGTGTGTGTGTGTGTGTGTGTGTGTGTGTGTGTGTGTGTGCGCGCGCACGCGCGTTTTGGTCTCTGTGTGAGTGAGCTTTTTTTCGTAATTACCCTAGATTTGCAAATGCTGTTTCACACTGTTATAATTAGCAACACTCACAGTGTTGCTTATTTACTTCTATATATACTGGATTTTTAAATCCAGACACATATATTGTTTGTGATTAAACAATAGGTGCATTCCCAGGGTCAGTTTACAGGATATGTTCCTGCAATTAATCTGTCCTTATTAGTTAAAAAGGGCTTTTTTGTGCGTTTCTGAAAGTGTGAGAAACAGATGGCACAGTTCATATAAACAAACGTTTGTACATGTCCTATTGTTTATTTGGCCTTGTGCACCTGCTCTTTGTTTTGCAGGTACTGGCAGAAGCTGCTTCTCTACTACTTCGCTGGAAAATGTTTTTTTTTTTATAGTCAAATATACCCAGGTAACATGACCTCACACTTATTTAAATCTCCCTTGCAGGGATATGATGATATGACTTTCTGAAGACTGCAAAGTTAGTCTCTGGTGCAGGGCAATTTGATGGAGATGGTGATGGAGAGCCAAACATAACCACACAGCCACGCACACACACACACGCACGCACGCACGCACGCACGCACGCACGCACGCACGCACGCACGCACGCACACACACACACACACACCAGCCTGCACCTTCCTGCATCCAGACACACTCCCGTGCTTCCACGCACCTCCTCTGCCCGACACACGAGGGGCTAAAAATAGATGACAGTCCAATGAAAGTGGTTGGAAGAAGAGGCATCGGAGGAGAGGATATGGAAGAGGGGTCAAAGTAAACACGGAGCCCATCAAAGATGAGAGGGGGAAGGGCTGGAGGAAAGAAAGAAAAACAAGATAGCTATAGCAAAGCAGCAAGAAGAAAAGAGAGCTGCGAAGAGATGGAAAAATTGGGAGCGAGATTTACTGTCACCTGGTTACCAAGCTGAGCACCACACAGTCCTGTTAGATGTCTAACTAATGTTGCCATACCGTTGTGTTACCTCTTAAGGACAAAGCTCCAGCAGCAGACACACAACTGGCAAAATAAAGTCACTAAACACCAGAACAGAGTGACTGGTTATCGGGAAAACATAAACGTCTCTGTTTACAATCATTCTTGCTATACTATAATCAGACCTTTAAATACGTGAACAGCAAATGGTTTGTATTTATTTATTTGTTTAAAGTAGACGAAATTAAACATGTCTGGTGACAATATAAATGTAATTCCTATTAAAAGATGTGATTGTTCAACTAGCAAAATGACTCATCTACTGCCACCCAGGTGATGGTTTATGATCCAGATAATTCTGTTCTGTTTCTATATAAATACAAAGGTCAGGCATAACTAGGTGCCAACTTTTGTACAAGCCTCACTCAGCTGATGTCCTATTTGGGATTTGGAAATTCGAACATTTCCAAGAACTGGGCTGAGAAGAATGATGTTTATCTCTGTAAAATAGGCCTAGAGCTAGTACGGAAAGTAATAGCAACACAAGTACAAGGGTGGTGAGACTTCTTAATGTACTAACAGGAAGACACAAACACCGTTCTGTAGGCAGACAACATTGAATTCAATGAGTCATAAAGCCTGCTTACATTCAACTGCAAAAAGAAATTCTTCGATCTGACTCTCTGAGCCTTCTGGCATCAATTAATTAATGTAATAAGACAGATACAAGTATATCCCTATTGTCCTCGCAGGTCTGGTTTATGGGTGCTTCCCCAATTGAATTGATCAAGTATCCATGGTTCTATATTTATATCATTAATATATAACATAACATGTCATGTCATAAGTACCAGTGGAGCAGTGTGCTGTCAAAACCAATCATTTGTTTACCAGACCTAGTAAATCTACTCACTGTAATTTATGGGGCTAATGCAAAATGTGGGCCACAGCTATAACACCCTAATGAGTTTATTGGTTACCGGTGGAGTGTTAATTAGTCAACTGCTGAAAGCAGACTGGTACTTCAAATACTTGGCAGCGGGGAGCCTCGTATCAGAGAGTTCATTAGGGCTCCATGGGGGAAGTAACATGGTAAATGTGTAAGAGCCACAGCCCTGTTTCCACGACCATCAATGCTGTGCATTCAGATGTGTGGACGAACCCCAAGTTCAGACAGAAATAGGACACAAAGGAGGACACTGGCTAGAACATGATGTACATACACCGAAATACGGCAACAAAGAGACACACAAACACAGGCCGAATACAGAAAGCACACAAGGCAAATTACGAGCTGGCACATGTGGGCGGTATGTACAAATGGGAATAATAGGAGCTGGAACAAGAGAAATGCACCCGTACATGAGAACATACGCTTTAATTAGTACCAATAACAATAGCATGTAGGAATGTGAAAGAAAATTCTTTCCTAAT
Source organism: Colistium nudipinnis (assembly GCA_016785305.1). NCBI lineage: Eukaryota > Metazoa > Chordata > Actinopteri > Pleuronectiformes > Rhombosoleidae > Colistium > Colistium nudipinnis. The sequence continues at coordinate 30,268 of JAFBJU010000102.1, forward strand.
TGATAGTAATATGCTGAGTACCACCGCTCAATGCACTTCTGAGCAGCTCTCTCAACAGGACCTTCCATGTCTTAATTCTAGTCAAATTTGAAAAAGAAAATGACTCAACTTACTCTTTGCACATGTTGTTGTGTTAAATATAAGATTAATCGTTCCGTCCTTTAACTGTTCTCCGCTGCCCCAGCCCGCCTCACTCCGAGACTAAATAGAACTTCGATTGCCAAGAGTCAGATCCAGCTGCACATGTTCTCCACACTTATCGTGTTTGCTGGCTAATGTACAAACGTGGAGCGCTTAAGTGCTTGTGCAATATATTCCTAATCCAACATCATGTCCAGTGGCCAACAATTCAGCTGCGTTCTGATCCATTGTTATCGTTGTCCAAGTGAAACGTGACATTCCATTCATTCCATTCATGTTAACGGCAAAACAGCTCGTCTCTTCCATTATTTTGGCGTCCAATTTCTATTTGAGTGGGCCCCTCTCCAAGCGTGCACATTAGTGCACAACAGACAAACAAATGGCGGTAAGAACACAAAAAGGCAAACGTGTAAAGGCAAGAGACGGGAAGAAGTGGAAAAGGGAAGAGGAAAGGGAGGTCAGGGACAGTCAAGAACATGCGAGTGGGGGAGGAAAAGGCAAACGCAACATCTTGTCACCACCTGGGACCCAGCCTGCTGCCCGGGGACGTTGCCTTTAAGCAAGAGCCGCGGACAGGGCAGCGGCCGAGGACAGAAATCACACAGACCAACACACAGATCGCAGGAGAGCTAACCATCTGCAGCAGGACGAAGTGAACCGACATTAAAAAGAGCTACCCGTCTTTCGTTGAACACGCAAGCAGACACGGATTTGTCGGAAAAACGGCACAGAGGTCATAACAAGGCAAAGCGGCGGTGGCAAAACAATCGGTCAAAAATACCCCAGTGGAAATGATCGTAATTGAATAATAATAATCAAATTGGCCCTCCTGATCACAGACCAACCCTTGTGCTTCCCTGGATACAGGCAATTTCTGTCCCAGGTCCAGAGGGAATTTTCAAAAGTGAATATAAGCACAAAACTGCATCATGTTACTTGTTGAAAACAACTTACGTCAGAAAAATTCAATCTTCTCCTTTATAGAGAGGCCGTGTGTACATGTGTATTCACTGCTTACTCACATAATCATCATGAGTTATTGAAAAAAATATATTATTCCTTTTAACAGAATCGTCAACCACTTCACATGTCTGTGTGTGTGTGTGTGTATATACCTCTTACTTGGCAACGGCCATAGCACCAGCTGATTACTGCGAGGTAATCAGCTGGTATTATCTACAGGCAAAAACGGTGGGCGTCACAAGTTTTGGGCGCATGAGAGGAAAACTTGGAAACAGCGGACCCCGAGGAGTACTTTAAAGACGTAAAACGCAACCACATCTGTTGCCTACAAACAATGAACAGTAATACAGGAGGAAAAAAAACAAAAACAAAAAAAAAAAACACAAAATTCTCCGTCCTGGGATTGTTTGCCTCCCGCCACCCATTTGAGTTGAGTTGAGTACGAATGCTTGAGTTATGGCCAAAAATGTGTTATGCGAGGTCACGGTGACCTTAATCTTCGCTGACCAAAATCTAATCAGTACATCCTTGGGTCAGAGTGAACATCGGGAGCAAAATTGAAGATTCCCTCAAGGCGTTACTTCGATATCATGTTCACAAGAGCGGGACAGACAGTCGCGTAGACGTCTCGAGGAAAAAAAAAAAAAAAAAACATATCGCATCTCATCACGACTGCTCCTGGCACGGAGATTTGAAAACGAAAATGATATTCCATCTGTTGGAATTAAGTGCGTTTCCGTTTAAGAGATCGAAATGTAATAAGGTCGTTACAGGAAAAAGTCTTGCTCAGTAATCTACCTATCTTATTGTGGCTTAAGCTTGGAAAACGATTTAGAAATCAACCGAGGCCATGCGAACGGCATCCAAAAATCAAGGGCCTAATTCATCCCGTGTGAATTCGACCTTTCTTATCGCCACCCCACCACCATTGTGGGATCATGAGGGATTCGGCGTGTCCTGATCACAATCAACACATTTGTGTGATCTTACCTTTGTTATAAGCGTGCGGTACTCCTCTACCTGGTGGTCGTTATTATGGCACCCTGCCAGGAGCTGCCACACCTCACCGCGAAGAGCCTCGGGAATGCCGCTCCGCACCAAAGCTGGCAGCTGCCGGGGACGCACGGATAGGTTCATATGCCTGGGAGCGTAGAGGAGAGTCATTCATTGGGATTTTGTGAGCCATATTAGCTTCAACAGTCATTCATTTACAGGAGTTCCGTAATATCTACCTACAGGTTGTGTCCAAAATACAAGATATCTTGAATACAGTCCAACTTGACTGTGCCCTTTCTGCACAGGTAATGCACATTATTTTGTCTATGTATGATTAGACGATATCTTATTTTTTCTCATTATATCCCTGGCTCGGTTTTAGAAGGCTGGGGAAAACAATAGACAATAAACGTATACAAACATATACTAACAAAATACAGAATTCCACGCTTTTCCTCCTTGCTTTGATACATTAAAATCCTAAATACGCTGCTGGTGCAATTCTTCATCCTGTTATACGCTGTACACATTGATTTGCACAGCATGAAGCATTAAATGAACTCAAAAACCCGCATACCCACTAGCAAGTGTCAGAAGCAGGCAGAGCTGTAGCTACCCATTGCTCGAGTGGAGCCGACAGAAAATCCCTGAATCCATGATGATTCTCGCACTTTTTTCCCCATTTTTATTATTTTTTTCCAATTCATCCCCCTGAGTTTGTTTTGTTTATTTGTTCCGAGCGTCAGGTTATGCAATACGTGCCATTTTCTGCAGAGACCAAGAGGGGAAACAAAAGTATATTGTGTATGTGTGTGTGTGCGTGTGTGCATCCGTGTGTGCAAGTGACGTAAGCGATGCCAGGCCTGGTCCTTGGGCGCATACGTTTGTAAAGGGCTTTCTGTTATTTGCCTCTCTGTGCAACATCCCAGACACAACGCCCCAACACACACTCTGTTGCTCACACATGCAAAATCACCAGTTCTACATACAAAGCCTACTATTATGGCAGGCCAGTCTTATGATTGCTTTCTTCACTTGGGTTATCAAAGGACAATTAAAAACAGTGCACATTTAGTCAGTTATATTTGTACAATTGTGCAATTGTCTGAAGTGCATGTATTGTGCATGTTTTACTGCTGCACCAAGAACCATGCGTTTAATGTAACAGAGAGAGGACACAGACACACTGTGTAGCGTAGTGTGTGTGCATGCATGCGTGCGTGCATGTGTGTGTGGAGGGGGCTTAACTTGCTGCTAATTCAAATCCAGGCAGTTTCTATTCAGTTCATCACAAGCTTCTGATTAAAAACAAATGCAGTAAATGGAGAAGGAAGCCTGGTTAATAATAAGCTGCTTATCAAGAACTCCTGCCTGCTGCTCATTCTTTCTTTCATGAGCAGTACATCCTCTAAACCGCCCCCCCCACAAATTCATTTTTTGTGTGTGGGAAATTGAATTGAGTGTGTGAATATGCGTGTGTGTGTGTGTACTTTCATAGCAAAATCAATAGAAACAGAAGGACAGAGTGAAGCAGGGAACAAAGTCTTACCACTTGGATAACAAGTCTCCCCAGGTTTCCAGGATCTTCTCTGCACACTCCTTGGAAACGTCTCCCGATCCACTGAGTAGTGGTTCATCATTATCTGGACATACAGGTGTACAAGCAAAAAAAACAAAACAAACGTCACCCATCATCATCCTTTCCCATCATACGTGTTAGGAATAGTTATTTAAACCAAATTTACCTATCCAACTAAGGCATGTGAAATAGAAAATATTATTATATCATTAAAGTACTATGTTCTGTACAGTAAATCAAACTCTGCTCAATGATAGTCAAGATGGTGTTCACCGGTGAACACAGATGCAAGTTATTTTGCATTAATTGTTTATTTGCACTTGAACAGCTATCAGCTACCTCTCACTCTCACACAAAAACAATAAAAAAAGCGAGCTAAGTATTTTATGAGGATACAGTACATACAGTTCTGTAACACAAGTGTTAAGGTGGAGTATCAGTTGTTGAGTCAGAAGCTGAAAAATGCCATATCAGTGAATATCGGGAGCTTTTGTACCGTCTGAGAAGGTCAAGTAACATAAGACGTGCAAAAAGTAAAAAAAAAAAAATGTCATATGTTTCTGCTTGTCTGCTTTGTGTGGTTATCAAAAACCAGATTTCAAATGATATATTTTCCACTGTTTTGTTTCAGCTTAAGTGTAAAGTAGGACAGCAGCCAATCACCTTCCTCCTCATCATCCTCAGGCGGGGAAGGAGCCGTGCTACCCGGCCCGGTGGACAGGATGCCGGGACTCGCCGTGGTCTTCCGTTTCTCTCTCTCGGTCTCACTCTCCAAACTCACCACCTCGTACAGAGTGTCAGAGGCGGGGCTCTTACGCTCCTTACGTTCCATCTGTAAAAACACACACACACACACACAAATGTTGTGTTGCTCTGCTTTGCATTGATGATCACCTCAGAGGGACCATGCTTTGATATTGATCTCAGCACGTGAGGTCAAACTGCGGCAGGACTTGACCTACCTGTCGTAGTTTCAGGTAGAAGGTCTCAGTGTAGCTACGCTTGCTGAAGGGCCAGAACAGCCGGTCATTTGGGGAGCACACTCTGACCCGGGTCTCCAGCAGAAAGCGCACCGGCTCCTCCACCTCCGTGATCACCAGGTCCACCGCGGTTGTCATGTACAGGAATTTATCTAGTATAACAAGAAAACCGCAAAATGGTCATCGCCGTGATTGATTCCCCTCTTCTATAAACAGACACACAGCAGATATTGTGTGATTGTGTTTAAAGATGAATTTGTGGTGTAGGATGCAACGCGTGGGATAACGATGAAATAAAAGAATATCCGAAATCTAGCGCCGCGCTTGTCTTGTTTTTTGTTTTTTTCCCCATAATGATCATGCACAATGTGTTAAAACCATGTAGCTTTTGTGCTGTATGCAACATGATTGTACAGTCTTGTTTTACAGTCATAATTTCCCTGTTCATTATTGCCCTTTTATAGTTTGATGTTCAAGAAATGCATGCAACTCGTGGGAAGTGATTTTAACACTTAGGAATGCATCAAACATCGGCACGAAAATATGATTGAATGAACAGCCACCTATTCAGTAAAATATGAACCGAGAAAAGAATAACTGTTGAAAATCATTCTATTTTATTTGAATTTTATGACAGAATTTTGGCTGTTACCTTTGGGCGTTTCCTCATTCACAGCCTGGAACTGAGGCGTGTTGGGGTTCCAGCTTCCCGTGATGATGTAAGACTTCCCGTCGGAGCTCTTTCCCATTGATTCCTGAAGTGGCACAAGTTAGAGGAAGTTGGCAAACATACACAAACATATCACAGCACAGAAATACACACACGAACCGGCAACTCACCAGGTCCAGCAGGTGCATGTCACTGTTCTTCACATTTTTCCCCGGGCTGAGCAGAAGACCAAAACACCTAGAGACAAGAAACACACAAACAAATGCGCACATTAAAGCACACACACATACACACACCGGAGGAGACAAGCAAGAGGTAAGCAATGGAATGGATTATGTAAGGGGGAAAAAAATAGAACAATACAAAGGTAGGAACTAGAGACAGGGCAATAAATCTCTCTATAGAGCAAAACCAGTTGTTACACATCACATGTTATTGCAGATTACTTCCTGGACATATCCTCCAACACAGACCGAAACATAGCTAATATTAAACACAACATTCAATCCACACCTCCTCAAGAGTTGATCAAACAATAACAAACCCCGTGGAAAAAGACAGTTTGCCAAAAAATAATCAATCAAAATTAGTTTGTTTTTTTTTAATTTCAACAGATTCATTAAATAAAAAATGAAGGGATTCGGATCACATCAATCAACATTGTATAACAGAGCCTTACCTGGATTGACACACGGACACAAAATACATTTAGTAAAATGATAACAGAGTGATTCCTTTCTTGCAAATGTCTGGTTATATTTTGAGGCAGATAACTGAAGCAAAGTCTGACAGAGGCACCGCAGATCCTCTCCTTAAATATTTGTTTTTCTAGTGGACAATCTGACTGTTAATGAGAAAAAAAACTTGAAAAAAAAAATGAAAAAAAAGAGCACTGAACACAAGGGCTTTACAGAGGGATTTACCGGTAACTAAACTGGTTTATCACATGTTGTAACATTATATGAAACAAATCTACAAAAACAGTAAGTGCTCCTATGTCAGACGATGCCTTTGTGGGTGTGGGTGTGGGTGTGGGTGTGGGTGTGTGTGTGTGTGTGTGTGTGCGCTTCACTTTACCTCTCAACGGCTAGTTCCTTGTTGGAGGTTTGCTGGACATAAATGACTATTTTCTTGTCCATTCCTGCACGCAGCTTGAAGCTCTGCTTGTCCTTGTCTTTTGCAACAGCACTGAAAGTAGGAGAGTTGAAAGTGAGTAGGTCAAATTTAGTTGATAAATACCTATATGAAGGCTTAAACTTTTCTACTTTAATTTACAAATAACAAAAAACATTTCAAGCTTAAGTTTATTTTCAATTGGACAACTACATCAGTGGATTTTATCACTGGCAAGTCAATCAGTCAATAAATGTGTAGAACGGACCCATTTATCATGATAACTATGTGCTTTAGAGTCATTCCTACACACGCACTGGTCATGGTTCTTTTACTGCTCTGAAAGCAGAGACGTTTGACAAAGAAACAGTAATCAACATTCTTCAAACCATCATTGACACAGATTCCTGAGGAAGTACTGAATAAATCCCTTAAATAAAGAGATTCCAGAGTTATTGTTCTTAATTAAGCCATTAATCAATTTGGAAAGATTTGGAAGCTCCCGTGCTGCCAGGACTGGGCTCAAAAACCTTTTTGTGAGTTGGCTGCATGTAAACATACTTGTTTACACACCATTCAATGTAAACAATTCTGACACACTATGTTTGTTTTTCTAATTTACAAAAAGAATGCATGTTTGTATTAGTTATGTGGAGCATTCATAATCTAATTTGCAGAAGGAAAAATTACTTGCACACAAAAGCAACAAATGTGTATTTGCATGTGACACATGTTTGTCTGCGAATCAGCACATTTAATCAGCCAGGAGCAAATGAGGAGGAAATGTGTGCGGGCTAAAAACACACAGTGACATTTTTATTATTTAGTTTTGTTTTCCAAATAAGCTTAGTTTCTAAGGCTGCTTTCGAACACGTGGAAGTGACTCAGTCGTGCCTTGTGTCTCTTAGGTATCTTAAGATTGTCTCTGATGTGGTCGAAGAGTAGAAGTGTATTTACCTTTTGCGTTAATTTTGCAGTGTAAATATCAAATGATTTAAGGTCGATAACTGTTATATTTCATTTACTGACGTGTTTTATTGCAGATATGCCAATTGCATGATTACTCCATATCAATCTCTTAAATGTGACTCTTTTTTTTTTAACTGGGTCACCTCGTTCACTTTTTTTGAATTTCCAGCCATTTTTATGTAAATATTTTACTGCGAAGCATCACCGAGTGGAAATTACATACTAACGTATGTAATGATTATAACATTCGCATGTGCAAGTGTTCAGCATGAAGCGCGACTTTATATTTCTAGAATCTTGTGTAACACCAAAACATCCTAAATAATGATGCCATGTTCTGTAAAACAATTTTTATAAACACTTAAGATTTTGTGTCCCACCTGAAGGTGCCCTTGCCATCATCCTCCTTGATTTCCAGGCTGACGGTGAAGGTAAATAAGTCAGTGTCCGGGGTGAGCGGAGCAGCCTGCTGGGAGGACAGGAGTGCCTTCTTAGCTGACCGCCGAAACGCTGTGGCAAAGCTATACAATATCCTACTGACCTGCAGAGAGAAAGAGAGAGAGAGAGAGAGATGGGAGAGCAAACATAAAACAACACAAATATGAAATACAAGAGTAAAAGTTACAGAGCAGAATAAGTGTAGGCCTTTTCAGTCATTATTTTCATAATTTACAATTATATTAATACTTATGATTGCTGTTTGTCTGACAATGTGACTGTGGAGTTTCTGCTGCTATTACCAATAAACAAGTCACTCCAAACAGAGACTGAAGCTTTCTGCTAAATGTTTCATCCCAAAGAGGAGCAGAACTGTGGTTGGGGGGGTGGGGGCAGCCAAAGACCGCCAAGTGTGGAAAACTGTGTGATAATGATTTATTTACACTAATTAAATATCATTTTATACTCACAATACTTAGTGTGTGCTTTGCATTTAGCCAAGAAAATGTCATATTTTGTTTTTGATTCCAACCAAACAGACGCCTGTGATAATAAACAGAGCTCTCCCACAAATAGAGGCCCCTAGCAAACAGTGGTTTTGCATCACCCCCGATTCTCTTAAACAGCCGAGCTCGGGGGTTAGTGACGGAGAGACGATGTGGGATAACTGCTGTTATCGATAAATAACAACGCTCGTTGGCTATTTTCAAATAGAAAGCATAAAGCAGCTTTTAACCTCTCATACACAAAGCCTTTGTTCTGTTCCTGGTCGAGGGATGACAGGGGTTTGTGGGGGGGTATATTTACTCAGAAACAACATGGGCTGGATGTAAGAGATGAGGGGTTGGCAGTGAATGGGGGGGGGGGGGGGGGCCCCCCCTGGGGGGGGGGGGGGGGGGGGGGGGGGGGGGGGGGGGGTCACCCCCTGTATTGGTGAAATTGTGACATTAAACACAAAGGAATTATTGTTCTGCGCTGTTCCAATCAATGCTTGGGCCAAAAATGAAAAGTTTCAAATGTGTCTACAATTGGCCCTTTTATTCTTATGGAATCTTTAAAGGGCAGAGTTTTTTTTAGGAAAACTGTCAGATGATCTGCATTATACTTAATAATCTGCGTAAATAGTGCAGAAAAAAAACAAGGCACAAAAAAAAAAGGCATGTGTGTGTTTGTGTGTGTGTGTGTGTGTGTGTGTGTGTGTGTGTGTGCGTGCGTGTGCGTGTATATATATATATATATATACACGCACACGCACACTTTTATGCAAACATGCAATAATGTTTCAAATACATTTTGTGCAAAATGGTGAAATCTTTGATGAATTTTAAGTATGAAAAGCATTTTAGATTTGGAATAAGACTTAATCTATAAACATTAGGCATTAAAACATCTAGATTTGGTTAAGTTTGTTGTTTTACATTGCACAGGATATTGTTCTTAATGTTTTTTACTTGGCAACATTATCTTTATTTACAGACTGACAAGAGGCTTTGAGACACTTATCTCACGAGCAACAATCTGTTCCTATTTGTCAGAGCTTTTTTGTTTTCTTTCTAAAACATGTGATTTTGCTTAAGTGAGACAAATCCATTGAAGCCGTACCGACTTGTATCATCCAGCACTACATGTATATCTCTGGAGAGGAGCAGATACAGGCAACAATGAAGTGCTAGGTTTTAAATTAGCAGGGCTCTGCATTGCTATCAATAACGTTCTTTTAACCTCTTCTCTCCAAATAAGTCCAGGTATTGATAGTGAAAGTTTTTGTGGATGTGCCATCTGAAAATGTTTTTTTTTTTTTTTGTTTAATGTCCGAATCCAGATAGAAGTCAAAATTGAAATTCAATCTTAGTGTAAGTCATGGGAGCTATGACTCCAGTATAATAGAGGGAGTTAGAGGCCAAAAATGCATGACATAATGCCATGGGGGCCACTGACACCGAAACTTTAGGGACAGTGTACAGGGGAGAACGGCAATGTAAGGCACGTCAGCCAAAATACTGCTGGCTGCATGACTGTGTGCTGGTGTGCATGCACGAGAGTGGAAGAGTGTGCATCAGAGGAGGGCGTTGATATGAGGAGCTCTTGCTCCCCCTCTGGTTTTCTGTCTGAACAGCAGCAGCGTCCCTTTGCACTGTGTTTGTTTATGGGCGAGTCTGCTTTTAAATGAGGCTTCAGAAAACACAGCGAGCTAAACGGCGATCAATCCACGGATCCTCACCGCCTCTTGGATTTGGCAGCGGAACACATGGATCCTGAAGATCTCCGCGTTGAAGTGGCTCTCAGTGAAGGCAAAGCAGTCGCTCTCCGGAGTACCGTCATGGCCCCTCACACAGAACAAAATCTTGTAGATAGGGTAATTGGCGATCTCCGTGCCGTTGTTGGGGTCCAACAGCCTATGGAATTGATAAGAAAATGTGTTGCGGTTAGAGATTTTCAATTCAAAGTCCCTTCTGCACAGCTTTTTCTTTTTTTTGACTTATTACTTATGTGTTTGTTTGTATGATGTGAACATTTGAATGTGTGTTTATTCCCACACCTGACAGTGCCTTCAGACACGCCTGGCACAGACAGCGTGACATCCAGGGGGACCTGGCACTGTCCCCTGAGGATACTCATCATCCGCAGAGCCTCCACCTCACTGCGAGGGGCGTTGACCGATGCGCACCCCAGATATGTCAGCTGACTGAACACAACGCTGTCCTCGTCTGGAATGGGACTGCCGGGACTGCCATCTGAGGATGATTCATCTGCTACAATGTGCGGATGGAAAAAGAGCAAGTAATGGAATTATCTATTTTATAACATCTATTGTCCATATGACTTGGAAGTAAAAAAAAAAAAAAGGAATGTGGAATCAGGGGAGAAGGACAACCACCAGATCAAATTGAGACATTTGTGCAACAAATGAAAAAGAATAACAGTGTGTGACTAATAGACACGATAGAAATAATAATAATAATAAAAAAATAAAAAAATCACATCATCGCTCACCTCGGTATGACCTCTCATTTAACTCGCTCTCCTGAGCTGTCTGTACAGGTAGCACCATCTCCGGCTTTGGCGGAGATGCGCTCAGGGGGTCAGAGCCTGGAGCTACAGGTGATGCCGTGGTGGGCAGAGGGCCACGTACCACCGCACCGAAGCTATCCATTCCCGTTTCCGGTCCGTGCCCAGTGTCGGCTACCGAAGGGTCCATGAGGACATCCTCTAACTCTCTTTGGAGCTGCTGCTCACTTCCATTCCCCACAATCTAGCACACGCAGGCGCACACACACACAGGAGCAGAAACACGCATGCAAACAACCACACCGAGGAGTAGGGACAAAAAAGGGCACAGAAAACATAATTACACCCAAAGTACATGTCATAAAAAAATAATAATAATAAACATGAGACTCTACCTTCAATGGTCATAAAGGAATGTATTTAGTGATTGTAGTGTTTAATGTGTAAACTGTTTCATGTTGACAGTCGGAGATATATCTTGATTAAATGTTTTTATTTTTTAATATTAGTGATTAGTGGGTAGAAGTTTTTCGGTTGTAAAATAGCTATATCCAGAAATCACAAGAGCCATGCCAATACTTGAACGGGACAAAACCACAGAGCACCACAAAAAATAGGGAGAGCTTCATTTCCCTGCCTTGCTGAGGCTGCAGCCTGGTGTAAGGGAAGAAACGGAGAGCAGACAACCTGCAGAGGGCACTGCTGCACTGAACAACAACAAAAGCCTGGTAACAGGTTTTCAGACTAGGAAATGAGTTTTTTTGTTTGTTTTTTTTACTCTGTGGTAGGTGAAAATTTCATGGTTAAATATATTCTGAAATTGTGTGCAAGTCTCTTCGTGTAACTTTGTGCAAATTGTGAGTCCAGGTTCTGTTTGGCCATGATCTTACCTACTCATGAGACATTATACAACATTATTGAAAAACTATTTATATATTCTATACTTTCTTTCACACCTTTTACAGACACACATCTAACTGCATCACTGTCCAACTGTGTTGGGGACTGTGCTGTGTAAACAAAAAAAAAAGCCTTAACAGTTGCGACATACATCTCCAGTCCTACATGTATCTTAAATCCCTATCATCATCACAACTAAGCTATTAAAGAGGCTGCCTAAGTCATCACTCAACAGCTTGAAGCACAGCAAGCAAAAAAAAAAAATCACAGACAGGATCACCACTGAATGACATCACAAAAACACAGAAGAAAAGATACATACAAGCAAGAGATTTAAAGAAGAGGTGGAAAGGTAAGAGAGCGAGAGAAGAGACTGACCTTAAAGCTGACCCCTTCCTCAGAAATCACCTGCATAACAAACAACAAGTTTAGACACACTGACTCCTCTCTCTGACTGCATGGACTGAATGGGAGGGGAGGAAAAAGTGCAAAAGTGTGTGTTTGGCGAAAACCGAGACATGACATCTGGATGACTGAGTGTCAGTGAATGGAGTGGTTTCACCGGAGAACAGTGGATGTGTGTCGAGCTTTTTCACCCCCCCACCCCCTGAAATCGAGCAGGCGGTGACACAGGCAAAGGACGAAACTGACCTCAACTGTGTTTTCTATTCAAAATGACTGCGAGAGACTCCATCTCATTTAATATGCAACTCTGCACACTCTCATCTCCAAGCATGGCCAATGACAGTAAAAACAGCTCGACTTCCTCATGAATATGCAAAGCCCATGCTCTGCTAGTGACACGTTTTGGTACCATGGCGATTCCTTTCAGATTCATTACGAGTATCACAGGTATGGTAATAATATAACTTAACGGGTGGCAGGTGAAAAATGAACGCCAGCTACTCGGGCCGAGTACATTCCCCTTCAATAGAAGGGGAATAGAAGGGGAATGTGATAACGGAGAAGTAAACGGAAAGACAGGAAAAAAAAACGTATCAGGAGAGGAGAGGAGAGGGGGCAACCTGAACCCATTAGGGACACACACAGGATGGTGGCTCATATCTACATTTCTTTCCTCACAAAGTCATGTGGAGAGGCACACCCTGGTCACAAAACGATCATTTCACCTGTCAACGAGTTCAAAGCGCATGCGGCCACATTGCCACACTCTTTGTCAACATCTATCTGAATAGGACTTAACCTTACACTGACAAGAACAGCTGACTAACTGCAGATTAGGTGGATTATTTTCCCCAAAGCTCAGGAGCAGCGAAGTTAAGAACACTGCATGAAAAATGCTGCGGACGTGTCTTTCTGCTCAAACAAAATGAATCATCAGTTGTATCATTTTGTGTATGCCTGGATTGATCTTTGTCCAATAGCTCAGCACATGAATACTGGATGATAATGCTCTATTTTAGGAATGTGAACCTATCAACCAGAAATTCAAGAACTTTGATATTATGAGTAGCACAGTAAAAAAAAAAAAAAAATACACATTTTACTTATGACAAGAAAGTAGAGCGAGAATAATGGAAATGCACACAAAGGAATGGTTAGCCTAGTGGTTAGAGTGTGTGAGAGAGCACGATTGAAAAGATGGAACCAAAAAAACAAAAGCTCTAGACAAGTGAGGTATAAACACAACCTGTTGACAATGTAATGTGTATGAACTCCGACACCTTCGGCCAGGAGGACAACGTAAATGTCGACAAACTAGCGATACTGAGTATTTAGCACTTTCTCCAACTCGTCAGACACAGCTCAGAAGTCGCACTTCTCAGCCATGGGAACTTCTGGCCATACCGACACCCAACCGTCCTTACCTTCAGTCCCGTCTTTTCGTCATCACTACCATTATTAGCGGAGGAGGGTGTCTCGTCCCCCAGCCGGGACACAAGGACAAAGTCCTCACTGTTGAGGGTGGACACTGAGTCCGAGGACACGCTAATCTTCCCCACCGAGCCTTTGTCATCCATGGCTGCCGCTGTTTAACTCAGCCACGCTGCTCATGAATGGAAGACGGGAGGAGGAATTGGTGGGAGATGATGAGCAAAATCACCTGGAAAAAATGAAATAAAGAAAAAGAAGCAGAAAACAGACATGATGTGATGAGTTCCATGAAAAGCAACTTTTTTTAGGCAATTGTAGACTTTGGCTATTTGGACAACAAACCCCTCTAAAGATGGCGATCCATTCATTCTTCAATTTTTTTAAAAAACACCTTCGAGGAAACCCTATTGTTGCTTTACAAAAACCCCAAACGTGTGTCGATAAAGAGAAAAATGAATGTTGGGGCAAAATAAACAGTTTGATTAGTAGAGAAAAGGAATCGTGTTTTTTGTCAATTTTTGTCCATTGCAGTAGAACAAAACAGAGGCATATGCAAAATAGCTTTATGCATTGCAATGCCATGGTGACACACACACACACGTGTGTCATTTTGGAAAAGAAACAAGCATATGAAAGTGAGGAATGTCCACCTGAGTTCTATGACCTTATCACACAATAAAGACGCACTAAATATGCTCAGTTCATGTTGCCCAGATTACGACTGTTCTCCCAGGTCCACCACCACAATAGGCACTTGGAGCATGACAATAAGGAAGAGCGCTGCAGGTGTGACATGAGGGGACTCGTGACGGGAGGGCGGAGCCACTGTGTGTTACACAGGAAGAAAGGCACAGCAGACGGTTCTGGCAGAGACTGTAACTGTTGCTATTTCTGGCTGTTTCCCCTTTGACTCCATCCGATCCCTCCCTTTCGCGATTCCTTTCTCCTTATCTCTCCCCACTCCAGCCTTCTGTTATTTCTAATCCCTCTCTCGCTAACACACAAGACAAGAGACCCTTTTGTTGCACGTTTACTGGTTAATGATAATAATTTACCTTTATTAATGTGACTAGAGTTGACCCGATTAGTGTCAGGCAAATGAGGACAAAACCTGTGAGCACCAGTGAAATGTGCACATACACACACACACACACACGCACGCACGCAGACACCTACCACTCTGACTAGCTGGCAGATCCAACAGGCAGATAATGGACGCCTTGTCACCCTGCTTTCCTAACCCTCGGCTTCAGAGTTTAATTTACATTTTTTATTGAATATCACACGTTCAGTTTGCTTAGCTTGTTTCATAGTACAGGAGACCTCAATCTGTACAGCAAGTACTCAGTTCCCATGGATGAGACCACACCCATAATCAAACTCTGTCTCAATTTTGAAATATTAAATTACTATAACTCAGTGATAAAAGCAGTTGGGTTGGGTTGATGGTTGTGGATCGTGCCGAATAGGGTTTCGGTTTGGCCAGCCTTTTCCGAAGTGTCATACTTAAAAAACAGAAGAGTATCTCACAGGAATAACTAACTTGTCAAGTTTTGTGTAAAAATGTGCACACTTGAAACCTATGCCTGCTTATTTTTCTAATTCCCTACCACTCTCCAGCTGAATGGTCTGTTATGGCCTGCCAGCTGGGTGCTGCGTGCACCTCCCAAGGGCGAGGAAGACACAGCCAGACACAGCCAGAGAGCATTCAGGCTTGCAACACTCTCGCTTTGGAAGCGCCTTTTCACAGCAGTGATTTCAGCCAGACAGAGACAGCCGAGAGAAAGGACGAGAACCAAAAGGAAAAGAGAAATGACCGGGAAAAAAAAAAAAAAAGGTTTGTCGTCAATGTACGGCACGGAAAGAAAAGAATGAAAGAGGGGCTTTGGAGGATCAAATTATTATGCAACAATCAAGGAAGCGCATACAAACATTCACAGACAGGCACATGTAGTGCTCAATTTACATGAGCACCTAATAATATTTTTTATTCAGGCTGCAGGCTTGCATTTGGCTACCCGGGAATGATAAGCTCTGCACAACCAACACCGCCAAGACGACGACGACGAAACAGCCTCACATGACTCCGGGGAAAAAAAGAGAAAAAACTCGATGACACGGTGCAGGCCTGCCTCGGAATTTAGAAATGGAGCACCAGCTACAACAGAGCTCCTTCACCACGAGATGCCGAGCTGCAATGTGTGGTTATCCACAGACATTTATTTGGCTGTGGTTGTTAAGTAACTGAACAATGGCTTATGAGGGAAACTTGATAGCTGCGTGTGTGTGCGAATTTGTGCTTCAACAACAAATATTTGTCAAGGTGTCCGGCTTTTAGACTCTACAGTAGAAGTGAAACAAGCAAGTTTATAGGTTAAAGGAAAGAGTAAGTTTATCAGGCAACCATCTTGTGTGTATTCTGCAAAATAAAAGTGAGAGAAAGTGGATTAATTTCACTGGCAAATATTCGTTATTATATTTTTCAGCCTAATATTTGTATACAGCTGTACAAATATTGACAATCTACATAATTAAAGATTGCTTTCCTTTCATTTCCGCAAAAGTTTACGCCTAACAGGGATAATTTAATATATATATACACAGGATGTTCAACTTCTCTAAAATCAATAACTAAAAACAATAATGGCTTAATCTGAATTCCATTGATTATGCCATAACTCTTCCTTAAGAAATAAGTGATTAATAATTTGTTTATTGAATCCCCCTTGGGGATAAAGAATGAGCTGAATAATTTGATGGATTGATTAATCTTAAATACGGATTAGGAACTATGTGTATCACAATCATGTCACGATTATCAAAGGCAATCATTGACTTTTCTGATCTGAAATGATCTTGTTTAAGGCAATTGATGCAACACACACACACGCACGCACGCACGCACGCACGCACGCACGCACGCACGCACACACACACACAAGCAGAAAACACAGAGAATGACAACGACATTATGGATGCTTTAAAGATCCATGACCAAAACATCTCCACAAAGTTCTCACACTGTGCAAATCTTCCCTCAACATTGCCACCAAAACACACTGCATCAGCAAACAGAACTCTCAATTTTTAAGTTGAACAGTGCACAGCGTTGCACAACTACTCGTGCCATTGCGTAAGGCCTCCAAAATGTCAATAAGTCCACAATGCTCATTCTGGATATTTAGTAACTCAACTGTGATTTATGTGGAGTCAACAAGAAAGAGGTTTTTGCAGATGTGCCGGTTTGTTCAACTGCTCTGTAACTGTAAATCTTATTTAAAATGTATTTCCATGATTTCAATCCTACATACTCTCCTTTAGTCTCAGCCACAGCAACTGAATGAAGAAAACACTGATCCACAGTTGATGGCAGCCCCCCCTACGAGGAGGACACACCAAGAAAATATGTGAAACCTGAACAGAAAAATGCATCCAACAGCTTTAGTCCTTAAAAAGGGAATAACATTTTAAGTATACAACTAGTAGTATGGCTGTCTTGGTTATTTAAAAAACAAATCCAAATGAGTAATTACACATTACTAATTACTTTCTACTTATTGTTAGAAATGCTTTTGTTGCCATTGTCTAACCATTACTAAAGCAGTTTTGATAAGTTTGATTAAATAAGTTATCACAACGACAGTGTTTGGGTGGCTGCAAATCAACATATTTTATCATTCATTTCTTCTGCCAACCACAGATGCAGGGAGGACATTTGCAGGATGACAACACAAACAACCATGAAAGAAAATGAGAGTGACAGAAAACAAAGGGTTAAAAGAAAAATACTCCAAACAGCACAGACTAAATAGGGAGCTCATACCTAAACTAGACCTCACATGAACAAAGTTTGGGCACACCAGAAAAGGTATTTGTGAACTGTGCGGCAGTTTAGGCCAACAAAACTCTGCATGAGAGGCAATATGGTACACTTGAGTGCTCGGCCCAGACCGAAAACTACCACATTCCAAGAGGCGCTTGCCAGTGGCACACCATAAGGCAAAAAAAATTAAATCACAAAAGGTGGAAGGAGATAAGGACTGCTGTTGCACATGGCCCAAATGCACACAACAGAGAAAGGCAAAATTAATGAGTAACAAGTAAAGGTACTTTACCAAATATAAATGGAACCGCATTCAGATGCGAGATCATATGTGACATGTTAGATGTGTGCAGGTGTACATGTGTAACAGTGAATGACCTACTGTAAGGATTTAACACAATGCCTGTGTTTCAAGAAACAGAAAAAGGAACAAAGAGCGGAGTCAAGTGAAGTGGCCGTTGGCACATATGGCTCAATATGGGGAACAGGGAACAACTCCCACTCACAATACAACTGTCAACAATAACAACCGTGCTGGGCTACTGATAAAAGCTTTTTTGATGGGGATTATTGTGCAGGTTATCCGTTTGTGGCAGAATTACTTGCACAACTCATTGATTAACAGAATGAACCTAAAATATGTATAATAAGAAACATATTTATGAATGGTCTATTTCACTGACCATTTACTGGCACAGAGCCTTTCTGGAAGAAATTACATTTACAAAATGTAATTCACTTATTTATAGCTACACAGATATCGTGGAAATGAATGACTGCACTGATTTGAGGTAATGATTATGAAAGAATTTCCGTTAACTGCAGGCACTGTTGATAGCATCCAAGAGACAAAAAGCATCCAACAATAATTAAACAAATTCAGTCAAAGTTTGCCAGAAGACTCAAGAAATCTTGATTTTTAAGAAATCTGTTCCCGCCACCATGGAGCCTCTTCAAAACAGTCCCAGCTAGACACTCCCCCATCATGTGACAATAACACAACCTCAACTAACAAAAATTTAACTGGATTGAATGATTTATACGACTTGACAACGGAAAAATTCTGTCAAAAGTTCATCCCACCACTGCCAACAACTAGATATACTATGAATGGCTTTAATCCAGTCTTGCTGTAAGATATTAGCCTTAATAAAATGAATTATACTTAAATTAAATGTATAATCATGCCGAGATATATTGCTTCACATAATGTCATTTTTCGTAGGTCTTCAGTACACGTTAACTTGATCTTATATGTATGCGGGAAACTTACACGATGACACACAGGGATGATAATCAGTGTACTGTTACTGTATGGGTCAGTTTACTATAACATCACAAAACTAACTTGCAGTAACTCCAAACAATACCACCAGCCTGCAGGCACTGTGTTAAAACACAAAAGGTGTGATCACTAAGCCCTGGGCTACAATACAGACACCAACAAGTAAAACAGGGTGAGATTCACAGAGTAACATATGCATTACATCTGTGGCTTTACACGTCAATGCATTCTTTTTTTCGTAAGATGGATACAACGTGAGCTTGCACATAAATTGGATTTCTAAACAGAGCCTTATCTGGACATAAGCAAACGTGCTTTACGTTAATGCAGCGTGTGCAGCCTGGTTGGGCCTACGCACATTTCGAACCACCACATTTCTGCAACGGTAACTCATCCAAGACTAACTCATCTTTGGTGGATTACGCAGATTAATGTTGCTAGCGCCACAATTAACTTGGTGCCTCGGTTAGCCCTGCCCAACGTTAGCCGCTCTAGCTACTCGGCAGTCGTCGAATCAAAGTCCGTTAAAAACGGAGAACTACACAGTGAACAGTTCCCCAAAGTGTTGCGTAGTCATAACGCCATCAATGCAAACTGATGTGTGTGAGTGTTAGCATGAATTAGGAGAAGAAACTCGCTGACCCTCGCGAGAGAGCGCAGATAGAGGCCATTACTGTATATAGCTGGCTAGCTCGCGTATGCTAGCCATGCTAACCCTAGCAGTTGCAACCCACTAAAGCGTCGTTTTCCTCGTAACCGAAGAGACAGCATTATTCAACCTTAAAGGGTAACCGCGCGAGCAAGTGTGAAATATCTCACCTTTATTCCCACAGTTGTGTTTACTCCACTGGCGGTTGGTACAACATTGTTTGCTCTCAGCACATCAGCAGGCAATTGCATCCAGCCGTGCTGTAAACACAAGCCCCTGTCACACCGCGCATGCGCCTGTCGCTGCTTGCCTCCGGCCTGAGGAGAGGAGGCTGAATGGCTGTGGGCCACAGCATCTTTGACTCAGAGCATCTCTGAGTCAGATCCTCTGTGAAACTTTCAGATCATCTCTGAGTTTTT